>OY725171.1:23211186-23811186 GCA_963241965.1 Tortrix viridana
AAGTGTTTAAAAATCCAGATTAGTTTCCGAACCCTGTTGTTAGTTTATTCAATATGTGTATGCCAGGATAGGCGTTGATCCAGCATGACCCCTAGATATTTGCTTGAAGTAACTTTAGTTAATTGGACACAATTACAAGTTGAATTATTATTTAAGTTACAGGAATGAATTTTAAGTTGAAAGTTACTCGATGGTTGAGTGCTTATGTTTTTAGTAAAACAGATGTAGGTGGTTTTGGAGGTATTAAGTGTTAGAAGGTTAGAATTGAGCCAGGAAATGACTTTATTCAGTCCATTTTCGGCATTCTTAAAAACGGTGTTCCATGACTCACCATTAAACACGATAACTGTGTCATCTGCATAAGAGAATACACAACCACCTTCTACGCTCATATTGGTCAGGTCATTGATATAAATTAAGAATAAAGTCGGTCCCAGTACGCTTCCTTGAGGGACACCGAAAGAGATGTCTGAGCACTGACTTACATAAGCATCAACCTTAACCCGCTGACCTCGACCATGTAGGTAGTCACTCAGCAAATCCAGTGGTTTACCTCTGACTCCGATGTGTTCCAGTTTCTGTACCAGAATGGGAAGAGAGACAGTGTCAAATGCCTTCTTAAGGTCCAAGAAGACTGCCATGCACCTGTCACCCTTATCAACTTGTTTCGTTATTAGGGAAGTAAGTGCAAGTACAGCATCCTCTGTAGAACGTCCTTGTCTAAAGCCAAATTGTGAATTGGATAAAATCTCAAATTTATTTAAATATGATGTCAACCTGTTATTTATTAGTTTTTCTATAATTTTGGAAATTGCGGGAAGAACTGAGATGGGTCTGTAGTTGTTGGCATCGTCTCTCTTACCACTCTTGTACACTGGCGTGACTATGGATTGCTTAAGCGCAGAGGGGAAGACCCCTTTTGCAAAACATAGATTGGCTAAGTGACTAACCACTGGGACAATAAGAGGTCTAGCGAGCTTAAGGAATTTCGTAGGAATGTTATCAGGGCCTGGGGCACTCTCTGACTTAAGGCTCATAAGGACTTTATCTACTTCCTGAGGGTCAGTATCATTAAGGACAAAAGACGAAGGATTTGACTTTACTTGTTGTTTAAAGTTACTGTACGGAGATGATGTACCACGGACAACGATATCATGAGCCAAATTCTTTCTACATTAGCAAAAAAATTATTAATATGGTTGACAGATTCATACGGAGAGGATTTGCTATTTAAAAGGTCATTATTACTAGTTTTATCTACTTTGTAATGCGTAATTGCTTTAATTGATTTCCAAAGAGCTTTTGGGTTTTTTAAGGATTTATCTAATTGCTCTCTTTCATATTTTCGCTTTAACTTCTTAGTTAGGTTATTGCAGTAATTGCGATATCTCGAGTATGTAATTTTCAGGATCTGGTTTTCCGGGTCCGATCGGAGATTTAATTGCATTTTGTTTCGATTTTTAATACAGCGTAAAATACCAGGAGTAATCCATGGTTTAATATTTCTTTGACTTTTAGGGATATGTTTTATGGTCTTACTTTCTAATAGTGAACTATGAATTTTATTTATTAATTGTTCAGTTACAAAGTGTGGGTCATTGCTGGATAGAAGACTATCAATTTTTTTGTCAAGTAAATTAGTAACAGCATTATTGTAGTCATAAGACTCAATTGTTTTGACAGTTGTTGCAGCTGTTTTACAGCCTGTTAAACATAGGAAGATGGTGTGATGATCCGTAACTGATGTGTTTAGGATGGCAGTAAAGGCCGATAGTTTATTCCTTTCAATTTTTAACATGAAGTGGTCTAAACAGCTATTATCTCTTGTAGGTAGTAAGTGTGCAGGAAGTAAGCCATATGTTGAAAGCATGTTTAGATATTGTTCCCTGTTCAAGGTTTCATGTGATGGTTCGTGCTGACGAGGAATGAGATTTATATTAATGTCCCCAGTTATTATTATATTTTTATAAGATTTAATTGTTTCTAGGTAGGTATTGAGGGAATAGATGAAGGTAGACGCATTGGTGTTTGAGGGGGAGCGATAAATACCGAGAATTATAGTATTATTTATTTTTATTTCTATGCTTGAAGCATGATCAAGTTTAATCTCACTAACATTAGCTTTCAAAAGGTTGTGTACGTAGATAACTACACCATCATTTTGGTTTAGGTTATGAGTAGTAGATAATGATGTGTAGTTAGGAATAAAGGGTATAGGTTTATAGTCGTTTATTCTACATTCTGTTAATATTATGATGTCTGTGTCGAAATTTAGTTGCGAGAGCGTAATAAGAAAGTCATCAAAATTACAGTAAATGCTCCTGATGTTTTGCGAGATTATTTTTAATTTTTTGTCAACGCCGGGAATATGGTATTTAAGGTCCTGAATATCACATTTCACATTTCATAAGTAAGATTGTTATTGCACTTATGGTTCGAAAGAACGGTGTATCTAACATGCTATACTCGCTACACAAAAATGCAATATCTTGCTTTACTTACGAAAAATGCAATAAGTAGACTACTTATTGCGGTTAAATCTAGTAAATATTTAATTTAAGTATTAAACAATCCTAAGCATAAGTACATTAGCTAGTTTTTAATAGCTTAAATAAATAAATAAACAAAAATTGGGTATGTCCTAATAATCTATACAAGGTGATCCATATTCTAGTAAAAGTTTCAAGTTGATAGCATGCATAATAATGGAGATACAAACAAAACAAGATTAAAATGTTTTACCGCGTTTATCTCGAAAGTAGCTTGAACATTTTACTTTTATTGCACTTTACGTAAGGAGGGCAGAATTCATTTTAATAGCGACAATGCCGTCTAAGCTAGAAGTTACAAACTGAAAAGACAGCACATTCACTACAATAATTTTTGAAATTGAAACCGTTACCCAGGTAGTATGTTGGTGTCAGTTACAGTGTGATAGTGACGGCATTACAATTTGTACCTTTTAGCTTAGGCGGCAAAGTCGCAATTCAAATGAATTATTTTGTTATTTATTTCGTTTCATTTTGGGGTTGGTGTTTACAATAGAAACAATACCATTGTTTGAAAGATGAGCACTCAAGTGGATCCCGACATTTAAAAAAAATCTAACTATATATAGGTACAATAAAATTCATATGTTTAACTTAATTACTTAACAAAAACATGAAACGTTTTTTTTGCTCCCTGTAAAATTTGGATTTTGTCAGATAGGAGGTCTTCACCGGTACCGTCATCGATTGACAACTTGAAAAGTTATCTCCGGAGCCACTATACCTATTTAAAAAATCGTTCACCATTTAAAAAGTAGATTATTCCAGTAGTAAGGCCCGTACCGAAAAGTTCTTTTACAGAGTCTGCGTACCAGTAAAATACTGGGTGGCAAACGATTTTTGTTCTGATTGTTTGCTTCAGTTTGTGTCATCTTGATGTATCAATTAACATAATTAATTCAGGTTAGGTATTGTTTTTATTTAAAATGCAGGACGATAAAATAATTCGTAGAGAAACTGTTTTGCGAACGTACCTTGAAAATCCTCATTTAACTTTTGCAGCGGTTGGAAAGATGATGAAAATAAGTCGTGCGACGGTACGAAATATTGTGAATCGGTACTTAAAAGAATATAGAATTCAAGACAAAGCTCGAAGTGGACGTCCGACGGGCCCTTCAAATAAAAAAATGGAAAAGAAAATAGTGTCTGCTTACAAGAATAATTGTAGTTTATCGATGCGGGATGTGGCAAAAAAATTGAAAACTAGTACATCTATGGTCCAGAGAGCGAAAGTGCGTCAAAATTTAAGGACCTATAAAAAAGTAAAAGCCCAAAAACAGACGGTAAAGCAATACAATAGTTCTGTTACAAGGTCGCGAAAATTGTACAAGCTTCTCTGCATTTGGACAGAACATGCGTTCTCATGGACGATGAGACGTATGTGAAAAAAAATTTTACGACTTTGCCAGGTGGCCAATTCTTCACAACCGAAAATAAGGTGAATATAAACGATCAAAATAAATATATTTTTAAAGAAAAGTTTGGGGAAAAATATTTAATCTGGCAAGCAATATGTTCCTGTGGAAAACGCACTGGGTCATTTATCACGAAAGGTACCATAAATGCAAACATTTATGTCCAGAAATGTATAAAAGGTTTGATTTTACCATTTATAAGGCAGCATGAAGGGAATGTGTTGTTTTGGCCCGATCTGGCTACTGCACATTATGCCCGAGCCACACAAGAGTGTCTGGCTTCAAACAACGTGCAATGTGTGCCCAAAGATATTAACCCCCCAAACTGTCCCCAGCTACGACCCATCGAGCGGTATTGGGCGTTAGTTAAAGCAAAGTTGCGTAAAAACTGTGCTCCAGCAACATCAGAGACGGATTTTAAAAAGAAGTGGAAAAAACACGCCAACAAAGTCACCGAAACTACTGTGCAAAATTTAATGGCAGGCTTGAAGAAAAAAATCCGCTTGTTCAGCCGCAAAACCCTCAAAGTATAAAATGTGTATATTAATTATAAATAGACATTATACATCATAGGACTAAAATAAAATATCCTTGCTGTTCATTGTAGTTTAATTGATATCATAAATATACTCTGTAAAAAAACTTTTCGGTACGGGCCTTATATGGGTTATTTTAACTTAAATCACTCGAAGCGAAGCGATTTTTTTTTGTTTGTAATGGATAAACTCAAAAACTACTTAACTTTAAAAAAAATATTTTACCTAAGTTAGCTAGAAAGCAACACCAAAAACATCAAATATGTACAAAAATGTCAAGTCTCGCAATGCTTTCACTGTAAAAAGTTGTGAGATCTCATGTAAAGCCTACATGTTTAGTAAATGTGTTAATATTGACATCTTCTAAGTATGTATAGTGACTTGGCCATCACACAGCACAAATAAAGCGCTGCTGCGTGAAAATAAATACCTTTATCTACACACATATCATAAGTCCTCTATAATGCGTTCAGAATCCGTTGGCAATGACCAGCATTACAACAATCAATTTTACTATGATAATTTTCTTATCTGTAGCAGTAACATAATGTTCTTATAACGATATAAAATTTGATAAAGTTATGAGTTTCAAATTTCGAACATCTTTGAAAAACAAAACAATTTTGTTTGACCTTAATTCTAATATCACTCGAGATGACATTTAATTCGAAATGAAATGTCAATTGCATACAATTTTGACAAATCTCGTATGTTACTTGATAATTTGATATCAAACGATATGATAGTAGAGGCCGACTCTAGATTGTCTCTGAATTAAAAAAAAAACGACGGTTGCCGCCATTTTTGGCGTTCTAATAATTGATCAATGCCGGCTATGGCCGGTATGGTCGTAACATGCGGTTCCTGAACACATCATAGAGAGCTTATAATATGTATGTAGATAAAATAGTGTATGTAACTGTACATAATCAGGCATTATGCACCAGTCACATAAACTACTATTTCAAATCGCTAATAAATTTATATTAGGTTGATAAGTTATTGCCCAGCAGTGGGACACTCAAATGGGCCCGAGAAAGAAAGAAAGATAAGTTATTAAGTTACCGTGCGATTGCCAAGTCAATATACTTATTATAGAAATAAAGATGTCTAATATTAATACATTCAATAAAAGTGGGCTGGTTCAAATTAAATATAATTTGGAAATATATCTAGCTATGTAATGCCCTCAGGGTCACTGAAAATTTAGGCTTCTAGTTTTTTCCACAACGAAGTTACAGGGGAGTTGAAAATGGCCCGAATGGCTTCGGGAAAATGATGGTACTAGGTACAGGAGCAGCGAAAGTGGCCAAATATATCGCAACACATCTTTATTACTGTAGGAATAAGGATGTGTTGCGATATATTTGGCCATTTTGGCTGCTCCTATCTATTTGATGCTGACTGTACGGCCGTGCCTTTTTTTGCTCGAATTGGCGGGGGCACTCTCGTGCCCTCAGATTATCAGCGTGTGACTTGGGCTGTATTTTATTTAAAAAAAATTAGAAAGGCGTAGATTTGATATCGATAATTTGCCTATGAAAGTCTTTATTTGTGGTCGTCCAAATCGAATGGGAACAAAGGCATTTGTCCCACCGCCGACTATGAGCGAGTTAGCGAGTAGAGCTAGAAACTAAATAAAAACGAGTTGGCGAGCAGCGAGAAGCGAGTGGGTAATTCTGATAGTTTTGTCGCTGGGGTATAAGCAAGTGTTCGAGTGCGACGGGCGATTACTCGCTCAGAGGGCCTAGTGTAAGTTTTGCAACGTCGTTTACGTCTCGATCGCGTTTGCGTTTAGTCTCAATTAGTATGGAAGTGTGACAGCGCCCCTTGCGGCGCGTATTCGGAACATTTGACAGTTCCATAAAAAGTGACACTTGTACGCAAACGCGATCGAGACGTAAAAAACGATTCCCTCAGAGGGCCTAGTGTAAGTTTTGCATCGTTTTTTATGGAACTGTCAAATGTTTCGAATACGCGCCGCAAGGGGCGCTGTCACACTTCCATACTATATCCGAATTTTTAATCTCACGGAAAAAATTTAAACAAAGGTGTTGCCGTTAACGAAAAAAATTTGAAACATTCAGGATATTTATACTTAACACATTTTTAAGAAATCGACTTTGTATAAATAAAATGTATATTATAATCAAGATAAAATAATTTAATTTGTTGATGCCAAACTTTATTTTGACATAAACTCATTGTTATATTAATTTAAAGAGAGAATACTGTTTTCGTATGCATAATTTATTTATTGCACTGGTATCACTGACTGTCTCGATACACCCGGTTCATGAAGTTGCGGGCCGCTTAACGTGAGACGTCACTCGCTTCACTGAACATTCTAGATTGAATGCTCCCGTGATCCCGTAATCGCTTTCCAGTGACTGTTAAATTTTATTGTTGTTACGTTTTCTATTGTTGTTAAGTTGCTCATTGTTACGTTTTTCGTTCACTTTTGTGTGGAAGGATGGACCCTGGTCCGAGTACTTCTCGGTAAAAGGAAGACAAATTGCTGGTAGGTGTCAGTGATTACATCAATATATTAAAAAACACTAATGACGGCGGTTGAAACGCCTGGAAAATGACCCGCCCATACTTTGAGATCCCCTGAAATGTCACTTTGACAATGACGTATTTTTGTTTACATTTTTTCCGTGAGATTAAAAATCCGGATATAATTGAGACAACGCAAATGCGATCGAGACGTAAACGACGTTGCAAAACTTACACTAGGTCCTCAAGGCGGCCGAGACATAATTCCTGCGCAAACCTGCACGCGTGACGCACGTGTTCCCGACGAAAAAAGAGGGTAAAGGGTAAAGGGTTTATTTTTAGAGCGAATTTTTAGACGTCCCAAGCTCATTAAAAGAAAACGAATACCATAAACACCACAGTTTTTTTACACTTTAAAAACACTAAAATACATTCAGGCATTACATTTTTGAAATTGTTATAATATAAAAAAGCCGGTCAAGTGCGAGTCGGACTCGCGCACCGAGGGTTCCGCACAAACTTGTAGGCATGTAAATAGTTCGTAAATCACGGGAATACAATAGAAACAAGTCCAGTATACACTGATACGCAATAAGTATGCACTTTCGTACTTAGTGAGTGTCAGTTTATACTGGGCTCATTTTTTATGTGATGTAAGTACAAATTAACGGTTTTCGGATTTTTTCCTTTACTTGTGCTATAAGACATTGCTTCTTGCCAAATTTCATGATTCTAAGTCAACGGGAAGTACCCTATAGGTATAGATTCCCTTGGATTCCCTTCAATATGCGGCATAAACGGCCGTATCTTTTGATTGCGTTGACTTAGATGTCTGATTTATTCACTGATCCAAGGGATTGCAGACCTAAGTATTTGATATGAATTTCAACTTGATACCTTCACGCGTTCCTGAGAAAAAGGGTCTTGACAGACACACAGACAGACACAGACAGACAGACAGACAGATAAACAGACAGACAGAGACGGACAACAAAGTGATCCTATAAGGGTTCCGTTTTTTTCTTTTGAGGTACGGAACCCTAAAAAGACCAAAAAAAAATTAAAATCGTTTCAGGTTCCATAGTGCACTAAGTCTTGCGGTTTACTTCAAATAATTTAGCATAACTGCATGTCTAAGAAACGTATTAATGAGTATTATACATAACTAGAAACTAGAACAAAAGACGCATTTCATTGTGTTTTGTTTATTGGAAATGCATATTGATATAAAAATAAAACGCAAAAAAATAAAACGCAAAATATAAAAAAGTTACTGTCTAATGTAATCTTGTTCCACGCTTAGCAACTAAAATCATAAAGGCCTGCGCAAACCGGCGGAGCGCAGAACAGATTACTTTAAATTTATCAATGTATATTCTTTTCTATTTTAATTTCATTAAGGTATAAATTTGAATGCTCTGAGACCGACCTCGGAGCATCACGGGGGATTTCTACTCTGCGGCATCGATCGAGGAGCATGTTAGAGGATACCGCGGCGGTCGGCGGCGGCTTGCCGCGGCATCCCCCGCTATGAGCCGAAGTGCTCCCAGGTGCGCCGGCCGCTGGCGCTGCGCTGGCGGGCGCTCGCCGTATCGCGGGGGATTTTCCCTCATCGGTGTGCGCTGCGCGAAGTAAAGGCCTGCGCAAAGCGGCGGAGCGCAGCGCAGGTCACCTAGGAGGATTTACTCCGCGCAGCGCAACCTGACGAGGGAAAATCCCCCGCGATACCGCGAGTGCCCGCCAGCGCAGCGCCGGCGGCCGGCGCACCTGGGAGCACTTCGGCGCATACCGAGGGATGCCGCCGCCTGCCGTGGGCGCCGTGGCGGTATCCTGCCCCGTGGCGTTAAGAGCACCGACGATACTGCGACGGCATGCCGCGGCATCCCCCGGTATGCACCGAAGTGCGCCGGGCCTACGAAGGGAAGGTGCGGGGTGAAGGGTGTCTGTTCTTCTTCTTCAGCTAAAATTAAATTGGTTAACACTAAATCCCAGTCCGCCATCACGAAACCTTCCACACGAACGACTCGTACAAAAACAAGTTTTCGACTGTTGGTCGCTAGTGGAACGGAATGTATAATCACCAATCATGGCATGCCGTGGGATGCCGTGGGATGCCGAGGGATGCCGCGGCATTGCGGAGGTGCTTGCGGTATCAAAATTCGTGTTCTCCCCCGTCGTCCGCCGAGTTGCGCCAAGCCTTCCCCTCCCACAGCCCCGCTACCCCGGCGCACTTGGGAGGCCTCGGCGCATAGCGGGGGATGCCGCGGCATGCCGTCGCCTACCACCGCGGTATCCTCTACCATGCTCCTCGATGCCGCAGAGTAGAAATCCCCCGTGATGCTCCGAGGTCGGTCTCAGAGCATTCAAATTTATACCTTATTGTAATTAAAATAGAAAAGAATATACATTGATAAATTTAAAGAGATCCGCACTGCGCTGCGCCGGTTTGCGCAGGCCCTTAATCCTCCTAGGTGATCTGCGCTGCGCTCCGCCGGTTTGCGCAGGCCTTAACTCTTTACTCGACAGTTGTACCGCCATGTTTGCGTTACTCTAGGCAAGTACAGTTGTACTTCAGCTGTCAAGCGGAGTGGACGCGTTACAACGGATTATTAAGCATCTGGAGAGGTAAGTCTTTTACGCGACGTAGTTTGGTTCTCTTAAACGTCATTCCCGTGGGATACCTACTATTTGAGGGTTCAAAAGATTCAAGTTTATCTTTAGACACGTAAAATCACATGTTGTTATTATTTCTAGGTAAAGTCTGTATAGCCTGACAAGATTCTATTTGGCCCTGATATAGTGTCGCTATAGATATCGCCACGAGAGTTGAGGTGAATGGTTACACACACAGCTACGTAGAGTACTAATGGCAAAAAAGGTAGTGAATGAACGAATAAGTGAATGTGATTTACCTTACCACGTAAGTGCACGATTGAATTATATATTTTCGAAAAATAGGTAAAACAAACAAAAAGAAAATAAAAATATGTTTTAATAAACTAGTCACCCGACATTGATAAACGTTGACTGTCATTTTATTAGTTATATCTAAAATTATAGAATATTCTGAATATAATTTCCCGACTTTGTCCATTTAATGTTTTCCCACGACCCATCGTTTCACCAGAAAACACCTTGTTTCCGTAGTTATTCAAATAACCATCCGTTTTCTTACTCGTGGAAAATGCTGTTGTCAATATGACAACGATAAAACAAGTGCCACATGATGCAATAATTGTCTGAAGAGGTTTGATAACAAAATGACGAAGTAATGAAAATGTATGTAAAAACAAGTAATATAATAAATACTTTTATTTAAAAAAAAATATTAATATATTATTCCCTGGTTTTTACGATTAATATATTCATTTATCCTTTATATTAAACTAAGTATTTTAACTGGATAATGTTGCGTATATTGTCACGTAGGTATGTCAAATGATATAATATTATGGTATGTTGTATTTAAGTCAGATATTTTTTATAAAAAATAATTGAAACTAATGTTAAAACACCTCTGATTGATCGATCCCGGTAAATCCAATTAAACACGTTAGGTTCTCAACACAATACTGTATTCATATTTAAAACTTCTTCAATCATCAATGTCACAACAACCCTTGTTAGCTCGTAAGCCATCTTCCTTCTTTTTGAGTCTAGTTTTTATACATATCCTCGGTAATTATCAACAATCAGTCATCCTCCGTACAAAACTCATCTCCGCCCTCGTCGTCGGGCAAAGAAGCCGGCTAACCAAATCATTCAAATCAAGTAAAACTATAACAATCAGAAATACTTGACTCTACGTCTTTGACGTTTTAGCTTGTCGATTGCTTGCCTTTTTTGGACACTTATCCAACCGACCACAGACAATCGTCAATATTACTAGCCCAAATGTATTAAAAATCATGACACTAAATAACTAGAAAAAACTTTTAGTCAATCTTGCAGTTTGCTGTTGAACTTGCTATCGGTACGATAAGATAACACTTCAATATCTTGCTATCATTACATGACATGTTGAATGTGTGCGTGGCCTCAACTCTCGTGGCGATACCTATACAACAGCTATTATATGGCAATAATGTGCGTACGTCATGTATAGTCGGTACAGTGTGTATTGGCTTCGTGTTAATATTTGTAGAATGTCAAAACATCGTTTTCAATATATCGTTCCCCCGTTGAAAGAAGGGGTTTTGAGACTTGTACTTCTTTTCGCACGGCATTCAATTTATTAATTTTATTCCTTATGGGACATTTATCGAAGTCTTCTATTATTCATTCTATTTTTACGCGGGACCTTATTTTGTACTGGTAGCAATGACGGGGGCATCCCGTTATTTTTAGAAATATTTTTTATCAATGAGTTTCATACACCTTAAATTTTAATAAGAAAAAAATACCTAGTCTGTTAAACCCAAACCAACTAACCAGTTTATTACAACCGAACTATAAAATGTCAGTACGGTCATGTCAACGACCAATTTGAAAACATTGTTTATTGGAATGCTATGCAATCCTTTGTCCCTTATTTGACGTAAATATTTTAATGTATTTAAAATATTTTTTCTTGCATCTTTGGAAAACTAAGTGGTAAAATCGTTTATAATTGCGAAATATTTTTTTCTTGTTCATCAGTGACATTCGATAACTCTCAACTCAACATCTGTTGTCAAAGAGTACCCCTTGCCAGTAAAATAAATTGGTACCACTGAAAAAAAAACACACATTAAAAAAAAGCCGTGGTAGCCTAATGGTTTAACCTGCCGACTCTTAAGCAGAGGGTCGTGGGTTCGAACCCGGGCTCGCACCTATAAGTTTTTCGGAATTGATGTGCGAAATATAATTTGTAAATTTACCATGAGCTTTTCGGTGAAGGAAAACATCGTGAAGAAACCTGCACACACCTGCAAAGCAATTTGACGGTGTGTGCGAAGTTCCCAATCCGCACTGGGCCCGCGTGGGAACTATAGCCCAAACTCTCTCATTGTGAGTGGAGGCCTGTGCCCAGCAGTGGGACTATATAGGCTTGATTACCTACCACTGAAAATCCGCAACATGGCGAAGGCCAAATAAAATCTATTCAGGCTATACATTCATAGCATGATTGGTTTAGCACTAATCGTCAAAATACTCGATTGTCGTCATTTCGGTGGCGTCATTTCGATGGTGTTTTTCCCACTGAAATGACGCAGCGACGCCAAGCGACACCGAAATGACGAACACAATTTTATTTAGTACAGAAAGTACTGAAAATATTGGTAAAATGAAAGTTTAACACGTTCAAATTGTGTTACTACACTAAGACAAAAACAAATTGCGATAAAATTACTCAGTATGAATACTAAGTAAAGGACCCCGCAGCGAATGTATGAAAAAATGGATTTCAAAATTCAGGTATAATGTAGGTTTTGACTTCCTTATTAAAATTATATATGGGCGTAATCACCAACAATTACTAGTTTCAGAAACGTCCAAAAATCAAAACCTTAACAATCTGTAAACCTTTTAGCTAGCAAAATACGTTTTAATAGGGGTGTAGACACTAAATGAAAATAAATACATACTCGTATTAAAAAAAAAAATCCGGTAATGTTTACAGTGTGTATACAATTACCGAAAATCACACTTTCATGCTTAGTATATTTATAATATCTTTTAAATTAAATCAAGATGATGATGATGATAACAATGATGATGATGATGATGATGATGATGATGATGATGATGATGATGATGATGATGATGATGATGATGATGATACTAATGAACTGGTTGAAATTAAAGTGTTTTTGTAATATTTATATATATGTTTTAATAAATAATGCTATATTAAAATACATTATTTTATTGGAATATAACGTGCCCAAGTAAATTATCGAATTGATGATTTTTACACTAGTTATTAAAGATTCGTCATTTCTATGGTGCCTACGTAATTTCGGTGGTACATTTTGTTTAAACTTTATTTACTGCTAAAGTATTAGCTTCTACGAATTGCCTTAAAAACCATAGCAATCCTTATGTTAATCTTCATCCAAACCAGTGACTTTACATGCTAAAATCTTGAAAAAAGAAATCCCCACCGAAATGACGTGAAAATATTATTTCAAAAATCCACCCTAAAATAAATGAATAGGTCATCATTTGGAAACTCGTAGAATAGTTTGAACTCAGTGTATTCTCTTCTGAAATAATTAATATTTTGCATCCAAATTCATTTTTTTCCTTTTCAAAATATCTCTTTTTTTGTGTTCCATAGTCAACAACAAAGAACTCTTATAGTTTCGCCATGTCCGTAGTCCATCCGTTCGTCCGTCCATCTGTCTTATGTCCGAGGTTTAACGCAGCGACTCTTGGTACTACAAAGTAATTTGGCAGTTACATCTAGACACGCGGTAGCGTGTCAAGCCAAGTTCAAGCTAACAGAACTGGCGAGCAGCACCGTGTGTAATATATTACACGCACGCAATAAGTATGCACTTCAGTACTTAGTGAGTGTCAGTTTATAGTGGTCCAATTTTTTATGTGAAAATGATAAAAAATTACAAGTTAATGATTTATTCCTTTGTATTCACCCAACTACCTATCTGGATCCCGAATTTGAACTTTCTAGGTCTTCTGGAACTGGGTTAGAGTTTTGATCTATAGGTCAGTCAGTGATAACAATGACAATTTTTTGACGTTTATATCTAAATAACCGTTTCAGGTGTGTTTATGAAATTTGGAGCACAGATGTATCTTGCAAGTCTCAATATATGAGCCAAACTTTACATGTTTATGTGAAATAGTTTGTGAGTTATGAGGGGGTCAAAAGTGGCTCCAAATGGTTCGTGTAATATTACACACGGTGCTGCTCGCCAGTTCTTCGATTTGGCCAAATTAAGTTTAAACAGAAAACGCGTAAATTTTTTTTCGGATACTGAATGGGCAATTCACTTGAACATTTATAAGGTACTAAGAAAATATATAAAATAACACAAAAAAGACAATTATGCCCCGTAAACGTAGGAATATACAGTAGATTGACAAAAACTATTCGGTATTAATTTTATTATGAATAAGTAAGTACCTACTAATAAAGTCTGTACAAAAAGTAATGATATCCCATCGAAACAGAATCCGCACGGGGCACGGCAGATGCAAGTACATGAAGCATAAGTGGGGATGGAGTGAGAACCCGTTATGTGACTGTGGTCTTGAGGATCAATCAATCGGGCACATTGTGGAGCGCTGCCCCCAAAGACGTTACCTAGGCGACCCGGGTGACCTCTACCAAGATCTGACTGATGAGGCTATCGACTGGCTGCGTAGCCTGGATATCGACTTATAGTTAACATTAAGAATTTCCTTCAGTTTACTCCGCCATACGATTAAATAAATCAAAACATAAATGTGAAATGAGAGCCAAGTTCAATATTATGATATGTGTTGGTTGTTGACTTTAACGACAAAAGAAGTAAGATCTAAATGGGTGCCAAGTTCAATGGTCAGTCCTGAAATTTATTTATAACAATATCAAATATTTTACAACAATTTCAAATATCATTTCTTTTTATAACTTAGGATAATAATATTGAAGCCTAAGATCTGACTTGGCTAGTTTTCATAAACGAAATATTATTAGGTACCTAAAAGGACAGTTTCTAACAGCAAGCCAAATTTTCGGAAAAATAAAATAAGAACTTACAGCTTTAGAACTTGCGAAGGCTATAATATAATTTGTAATCACAGACGACCAGCTGTCAAACCAGCGACTAAATGAATGTGCAGCCAGTTGAATGTCATTTACCCACCTGGACGGACGACGTAAATTCGCCGGCTATTCATCGACTGAGTAGAACCGAATGACATAGCGTTAACAGAATAACATAGCCGGTCTTTGGCGAGGTTGAATAGGTCCGCGGCACTTGTGATTCCGGTTAATTCCCGGATGTTACGCAGCCACGACTTCTTCCTACGGCCAACGGCTCTTTTCCCAGTATCCCCTTGGTTGATATAACCACATTTTGCGTAAATTTCTTCGCCTAACAACATTACGTGTTTAAATCATTTGTCGAATATCACTTATCATAGTTTTTATTTAGTATAATAATAATTTGATTGAACGTTTTATATAATTTGTGTTGGTTCTGATCTTCTTATACTGAATGATCAATGATCATGTTACCAAATGCTTATTTGGTAGAATGATTACTGAATATAAAAATTGTGTAAATACATTAATTCATAAATCGTTTTCTTCCAGTTTAGTATGAATAAACGAAAATTAAAAGTTAGGTGCGACGACAGGCATATCGAGGAGGAGCGTCAAGTTCAATTGTGACATTTGTGACCACCAAAAGCACGAGCCGAGCGATTGCAGCAAGCGTGTCTCGGTAGCGACCACCGGCGAGTGCCAGAGCCGAACTCTTTGCATTTTAATAAATAACATGAAAAATGAGAGCTTTCAAACAATATTATACGAACGTAGACAAATAGGCGATTAGACAATTTGAGTATTATACAAACTGATATTATGCAAAATAAAAATTAGATGAATCGAAATTATATAATTTACGTGGTTATGAAGGGTGATTTTATACTATACGATTATAAGACAAAAATAGTTATGACAAGTGATTTTAGACAAACCGAAGTTGCAATGCAAATGGCAGAGTTGTTATACGAATCATTAGACTTCATATAAAACGTCAATAAGACCAAATGTATTTCAATTAAATGATTATTTATTATACGAATTTATTTATTATACGATATTAATATACGAAATAAAAATTTTGATAAACTTTTTTCGATAAATGGTTAATTATAACGTAATTAAGACGAAGAGAAATTGGGCAAAATGTTGCTAACTACCAGCCATCAACTAAGGAAATACAACAGCAAACCGCATTTTGTTCTAAATAACTTAGAACCGAGAAGACGATTGATGTCATAAATGAAACTGTTAAGCATATAGCACAAAGCATTAGAGTGGGATGGGCAATTCAAAGCTAGCGCTTTATTGCTGTAGCCAAGTTAATGCGTAAGTTTCCACAAAGCATGAAACGCTGGGTGCGAGGCGCGGGCGGGGCGCGGGCGGGGCGCGCTGATAACGGGCGGACCGGTGACCTCCGGCCCCGCGCTTTAAAATATTTGATATCTATATTTATTTAAACGTGGTTCCCTCCCGCCCCTTCCACCCTCCCTCTTCGCATTATCCGGCCCTCAGATCTAAGACAAGAACTCCTTGTCACTCTTATCTCGTGGAAGAAAAGATGCTTAGAGATCAAACAAACGTACATATTCCATAAAATTAGTACGAAAACGAATGATTCGTTCTTTGACTTCTGTAAAATCAATTGCGCATTTACGTTATTATGTTGGTATTTACAAGAGTTCGTAATATTCAAACGCGAAATTCTACGCTAATCACAATACCTCTACCGTGATTGAAAACACATGCACTCTTTGGCGTGTCTGAATAAGTGTCTGTTGGTCTTAGGAAGCTAAGTATGCAATTAGTACTCTTCTAAAATGAAAAAAGGACGAAACTTTGAGACTCGTATGAAAAACCGTGGGAAAGTACCTACTTAACTGTTAATTTGTATCTATCTGGTCGATATATGGTTGTAGCAATCTCAGAAAAACTCATAATAATATGGTATCATGTAATTAATTAAACTGACAATTATTTTCTGCACTAGATGTGTATATAAATAGAGCGTTGCGATGTTTCATGAGCTGAGACGAGGGCCGAAGCCGCGGCCGACTCGAGCGGCCAGCCAGTTGGGCGTTTTTACCCGACTACGGCGAAGCAAAGGAAGGGTAATGATTTTGACACCCTTTGTATGTATGTAAGTATGTTCCACTCTAGCGTCGTTCCTAATGAACCGATTTTGACAAATAGGATATCATTAGAAGCGTTTTGATGGTCCGCTGGTTATAGGCTATAAGACTTTCCGAAATTCAACCCCCAAGTGGTTAAAAGAGGGGTTGGAATATTGTATGAAAGTCATTCATTTGTGAAGTTAGAAACGTGGAAATTGGTATATAGGCTACTGTTAACAAATAAAAAAAAATCTTTCGGCGATTTTGGATACACTACCCCTAAAGGGTGGAAATGGGGGGTTAAAGTTTGTATATGAGTTTGGTCATTTTTCAAGTTAGAAACGTGGAAATTGGTATATAGGCTACTATTAACAAATAAAAAAAACTACTTTCGGCGATTTTGGATAAACTACCCCTAAGGGGATAAAATGGGGGGTTGAAGTTTGTTAAGAAGTTTGGTCGTTTTTCAAGTTGTGGGAGTTTGGTCAAATTTGAAGTTAGAAACGTAGAAATTGCTATATAGGCTACTGTTAAGAAATAAAAAACAACTTTTGGTGATTATGGATAAACAAAAAGGGGATGAAATGGAGGGTGGTGATTTGTATGGGAGTTCGATCAATTTTGAAGTTAGAAACGTAGATATTGTTATATAGACTACTGTTAACAAATAAAAAACACCACTTTGAGTGATTTTTGTTAAGATATCCCTAAGGGGGTGAAATGGGGAGTGGAAGTTTGTATGGGAGTGAAGTAATTTTTGAAGTTAGATACTTATATGGAAACTGGTTTTTAGACAACTGAATATAAAATATGATTCTTGATGTTTTTTGGAAAATGTACCCCTAGCAGAGTCTACCTCTTGTCACATACGTACACTATTAGCATAATTTCGATTGGAATAACACTTTACGCATATAGTTGTTGCTCATAAAAGTCTTTTTTCATAAATGATTCAGCGCATAATACTTTCATTGTCATAGTTAATTGTACTATGTCATATTTATTTTAATCATAATGTTTATTATTAGAAAATTTTTAGTCATAATATTGAATATCATAATGGTTTTAGTCATAAGAATTGCAATGCATAAATTATGACAATAGACATATAGTTGAAATTGACCTAATTTAGTAAATAATCCAGGCACTTTTTGCCTCGTACGGTGAAACTGTGGAACCAACTTCCTTCTGCGGTGTTTCCGGCCAGTTATGACATGGGGGCCTTCAAGAAAAGAGCGTTCATCTCCCTAAAAGGCCGGCAACGTACCGACAACTCCGACAACTCTTCTTGAGTTGTCGGTATTCATGGGCGGTGGTGATTACTTCCCATCAGGTAACCCGCATGCTCGTTTGCCTCCCTCTCTTATAAAAAGAAAAAAAAATCATTGATTCGTACGTAAACTAATTTGATTAATTAGGTAAATTTCAACTTGATGGGTTAGGTTAGGTCAGGTTAGAGTTGTGTCAAGGCGAGAACCACCTTAACTACGCGGAATAGGAGCTCCGCTCAGCGGAGCTCCGTCGACTTTGTTGTACATCATCTGGTTGTAACTTAAAACAGTTTTGGTTGTACTGCAGTCGATATTGTTAAAAATATGTTGATCGAAGCCCATCGCAATACAGACAGTCTTCGAGTGACTGCGGTGTAGTCGAGTTTGAAATAGGTACTTTATTCAAACGAAGGATTAAAAATGTTTTCTTATATGACGTGAAAATGTAACGCTCAAAACTATTATGGCGATTGATAATTATGTTTAAAACTTATGCGCAATAAATGTATGACAATTGTTATTTATGCTCTCAAATATTATGATTAAAAATAATATGCGAACTAATTTATGCCTCTTGACAGTCATGCGAACTGATCGGTATGACTCATACAGTTATGCCTATGAATTATCTTTAACATTATGAGGTGTAATACATTATGATGTAAAAAGTTATGAATAATGTTTTTGTGACTTTCGACAAATATGACCAGGAAAAATCGGAAATACAAATTATACCCTCAAATATTATGACCATCAATATAATTACTAATAATATTTATAACTCTTAAAAACGGAACTATAACTGGAAATGTAGGACGTATAAAATTTGTATAAAGTTTGTACCGGCGGAATGGGGCGACGGGCACGAGCAACAAGGTTGCGCGCTCCGTTTAATAATAAAATAAGTATTTTCAATGGAGAACTTACCTTCTGTACGCGCAGTTCGTAGCTGTCCAGGGGGCCCCCTGTGATGATGTTCTGGAGTTCTGTTGAGGTCTTGAAGGATATATCGGTAGTGCGGTGCGTGCGGAACATGAACTGTTTGAACTGACATGAAAAAATTGCTTCTTTGTTTTTAAGGCCATAGTGTAGGAAGGGCCTCCAGTCATTCTTAAACAAAGAGGTGTTAAACCAAAATAATAAGCAAAGAAGGCGCGCAACCAATAACTTTATGGAAGATAATATAGAACCCTTTTTTGTATCTTTAGTATATTAACTACCTATGCACTTGATATAATTAATAAAACTTAAAACGAAAAAATGTAAAGCGGATCTAAAGTTTCTTCATCGCAAAGTTTAAATAAAAAAAAAAGAAATAATTTAAATTAAAAAACAGTTTAAAAACTATAACCCGACTACAAAAAAGTATTAAATAAAAAATAAGTATAAAAACTAAAAATTAAAAACTAGTCGAAGGCCAAACTGCGATGCACGTTGCTATAATATAATTCCTGGCCTTCGACTACGAACAATAATATTTTGAATAGCTTTCTAGCAGGCAGGATGACGATCGCAATGGATGGAGTTCCACTCACCGGTGATGCCTACTGCCAATATCTTGAGCTTTCATTAATTTGGACTTTACCTACATCATACGAGGACTAGGAGTGGTTCTATTGTAAATCAGATAGCGAATACCATAATATGGTGGTATGTGTAAATCATTACAAAGGTCCAAACTGGTTTCGTTCTTTTTGCAATCGGGTTTTAGTTTTTAAACTTATTATAAAAAGCCGGTCAAGTGCGAGTCGGACCCGCGCACCGAGGGTTCCGCACGAACTTGCAAGTTGTAGGTATGTTAATAGTTCGTAAATCACGGGAATACAATATAAAAGTAGTCCAGTATAAACTGACACGCAATAAGTATACACTTTAATACTTAGTGTGTGTCAGTTTATACCGGACCCTTTTTTTATGAGATGTACCTACAAATTAACGGTTTTTGGATTTTTTCCTTTACTTGTGCTATAAGACATTGCTTCTTGCCAAATTTCATGTTTCTAAGTCAACGGGAAGTACCCTAAAGGTTTTGATTCCCTTGAGATTCCCTTAAATATGCGGCATAAACGGCCGTATCTTTTGATTGCGTTGACTTAGATGTTCGATTTTTTCATTGATCCAAGGGATTGCAGACCTAAGTATTTGATATTAATTTCAACTTGATACCATCACGCGTTTCTGAGAAAAAGGGTCTTGACAGACACACAGACGGACAACAAAGTGATCCTATAAGTGTTCCGTTTTTTCATTTGAGGTACGGAACCCTAAAAAGTATTTACGTGCATAGTTAAAGACTAAAATTAAAAACCGGTAACTTTTCATTTCGTTACGAAAATTAACTATACTGCTATAAAACAAATGGTGGTATCTCAGACAAAACTCCTGGTAGTAAGTGCAACCATATTACTAAAGAATGAGGATTGAATCTGATTCGGTTATTGAATTAGAGATACCGCCTATATATTGCCGTATGAGCCCTGCTATGTTATTCTGTTAACACATCGTCGTTCAGTTCTACTCAGTCGATGAATAGCGGCCAATTTACGTCGTCCGTCAAGGTGGGTAAATGACATTCAACTGCCTGCACATTCATTTAGTCGCTGGTTTCACAGCTGGTCGGTCGTCTGTGAAAGCAGCGACTAAGCGAATGTGCAGGCAGTTGAATGTCATTTACCTACCTTGACGGACGACGTAAATTCGCCGGCTATTCATCGACTGAGTAGAACTGAACGACGATGTGTTAACAGAATAACATAGAAGTTTATGAATGAATGACTAGTTTTTGTAACGGAATGAAAAAGTTACCGTTTCTTAATTGTAGTTTTCGACTATTCGTATGTACACATTATTACGTAAAATGCCCAGTCGTGGACGGAAAACTATGCGTTAACTACCAACAGATGAAATAAAACAATTTGAAACATAGATAAGTTAAAAAAAACTAAATTCAAAACCTTTTTTTCAGACAACGAGGCCGGTATTAACCTACATATATTTAATATAGACCACAAATTGGGATGTATCTAACCTACTGTGGAGTTCGTGCCGCGATCCTTTGTTAGAAACTAGGGGCTGCATTTATAAACTATTCATCTTGGCTAAGATGCTCGTCTCGAGAAACGTCAAGTTATAGAAAACTGTAATTTCTGACGTTTCTTGAAACGGGCTTCTAAGCCAAGATTAGTTTACAGCCCTAGTAATAGGTAGGTATAGGTAGGTATTGCAGCACGAGGTTTGTGCGAGGCACCGATGATTTTTAAGGACCATTAGATTAATAGGTAAACTATTCACCGATCAAGATTAAAAGATTAGATGTTTAAACGAAAATCAATGAATAAGTAAAAAAGAAAGGAATATTAAAGTGTTCTTATGCAGTTAATATTAGCGTCGCGCCCTCGCTTTGCTTCGGTTAATAAAGTTAAAATATATTCTTCTTCTATATCTTTTCTTAGCGTGTCGACGGCGCGTCAGAATAAAGTAGACCATATATTAGCCTATCTATGCCCACCCCGAAACTTAATTCTAAATACTAGTGAAAGATATTTTGAAATCAGATCAGTAGTTTTGGAGATTACCTCCTGGATCGAAACGTATAAACTTCATATCTTTATAATACTAGCGACCCTCAATCGCTTCGCTACGGTTAAAGTTCCCCCTCCTATTTCCCCCCTTAAAGTTGTAATATCCAATTTTTCTCTTCATAAGACCTTTGCCTGACAGTAACAAACACAACAAAATAGTACATTTCGATGCTAGTGCGAAAAGTATGTCATTACTCCACGAGTACCGAGATATCTTGCCGCGAGCCGTGGGCGAGTGGCAAGACTCGGGACGAGTGAAGAATGACATTTCCGCACGTGTATCGAACGACGTTTTTTAACACAGTTGCGAAAAAATAAATCAATTTCAAACTCTGATTCACTCATTTTAAAAACAACTTTTTCATTTGACATTTGAAGAAAGTTTTTGACATTATGAAGAGGTGTTTTTTTTAGCTTTTATTCGACTACAATGGATTTTGTTAATATTATTGAACCCACTTTAATGAAAGTTTTTTTTTCAAATGCCTGTTCTTTAAGACATAAACAATTGTAAATATAAAACATTTGCCTATTATTACCTAAATATTGTTATTTACGATTATTTGTGTATCGTATGTTTATAAAAACAATATCGAATGTTGCCTTTGGAAACTTAAAAAATGCTTGCAGTAAGAAAAAACGCCTCTTCATAATGTCAAAAAATTTGACAGGCGTTTCGGCGGCTATTCCGATCCAACTTATTAAGAACGGTTTTTCAATATTCAATATTAAAAAATAAACGTGTTATTATAATGATGAACAGGTAAGTAATAAAATATGTAATATGTATATTTTTCGTATTCTTACATTAACAGTAGGTATTTATGTTGATTACGATGTCTAAAGGAAACTAATATTAACACTCATCAATAAGTAGTCATGAATTGGAACAAGTATAAATTTAAAAAAAATTGGAAAAGTAAAAAGCACTAGTTCGCGAAAACCAACTTTCCGCACGATATACAGCTACGAAAAGTACCACTTTTTGAGCAACTGTGTTAAAAAAGAATTAGCGAAATCGGTCCAACCGTTCACGCGTGATGCCGTGACCAAGGGAAATAGGGATTCATTAAAATTAAATATATATAGGTATATATATATATTTTTTTTTTAATTTTACAACTTCGTAGGTAATTAGAGCAACATTGTCTGCCGTGATGACGTGCGACGAGCGGTATGTCTGCTGTGTCATTAGTCATTTGGTTAAAAGCTTTGGATTCGTAATGCGGGCAC
Source organism: Tortrix viridana (assembly GCA_963241965.1). Classification (NCBI taxonomy): domain Eukaryota; kingdom Metazoa; phylum Arthropoda; class Insecta; order Lepidoptera; family Tortricidae; genus Tortrix; species Tortrix viridana. The sequence goes on from OY725171.1 coordinate 23,234,084, forward strand.
CCAGGAGCCCGTGCTCAGGGAGCGAGTATGTCACATCCGTTTCCGGCGGACTCAGTGGGTCAATATTTAGGTAGGCACATCCATTGTTCCTCGCTTCGAGAACTACGTACTTATTTTGCTTTTTAACAAAGGCAGATAATAACGCGAGTGAAATTGCTCACCGCAGAGCCTAAGTACTAATTTCACCATACGATGTTAAATGTTAATCGACTGTTAGGTCATACATTCAACTGTCAAAACGTAAGAACTAACAGTCGATAAACATTTAACATCGATTGGTGAAATTGGTACTTAAGCTTTGAAATGCAGATAATCGACCAATAAACTTCCCCTTTTTGAACGTTATAATGTCAGACAAATACTTATGGTCGAAAAGTGGTAAAGGAGAAAGTTTTTAGGTCGACTAAACATAACCGTAATCGCATTGCCGATATTAAAATACATTAAATTACGGCGTAGGACAGTAATTCGTATGAAATATGAATAATTCGAACGTAAATAAATCGATTTTCAGCAGTACCTAATGCACTGATTAAATCAGTTATTTATCCGCTAAATACATATTATTTATTCAATACGAGGCGGTAAATCTTGTCCAAGAACACTTCAACCTCCATCTCTACATAGATTTGCTATAGAAGGCTATCTGCAGGTCGACTAATACTAATAAGACAAAAATCGTCAACTGCACAACACATCTTTACAAGAAGGCTATATAAAACAATTAGTAAACGTGTTACTAACGATTTAATTATCGGCTAAATATAATGATGGGGTAATGGAATTTAAGTGTAACCAAGAACTTACCATTAAATAATACGTACTAACCTAACTAAGGATGTTTTTCACCTAGGGTGGTCTTGTAGATAGACCGCAGCAATTTATTATTTAACTTCATTTTATGTTTTAACCGAGGACAAAAAAGAGGGGTATGAGTCTGTCTGCGACTTCGTAGTTTTCCAAAGGAAGGGACCAATTTTATTGCGGCTTTTTCGGGTTCCGTAGTCAACAAGGAACCCTTATAGTTTCACCATGTCCGTCTGTCAGTGTGTCCAAGGCTTAATTTAACTCAGATACTCTTGGTACTTCAATGCTTTAATTTGGGTTGGGTTCGGAACATTTTTCAATTCAGGGATCGGTTTGCGAAATAATAAGCTTTAAAGTGGTAATTTCTGTTAGAATCACTTCGAACACCCCCCCCAAATCAAAACTACAACTACTAAAAACATGGATAATATCTTAAATGAAAGCACAATTAACGAATTTAAAAGAAAAACTATCACGATTAAGCAGACTTTATTGGTTCTTGATTTACAGACTACTAAAATGTTTATAGTATGTATACCTACCGAAAATCGGCTAAGATAACTTTGAATAGAAAATTAGCTAATATTTATGGTTTTTGGAAATTTGTTTTTGTATTTATAGGTAGTAATATATAAGTAGTAATGACATGTAAAAGTGCCCGTGCGACCTACTTTCTGAATAAATATCTTTTCTTTTTAATGTTTTACTTATACACAAAAAAAACATACAGACGAATTAAGAACCTCCTTCTTTTTTGAAGTCGGTTGCAAATATCCGACACGTTTTTATTACCTACTAGAGCGTGTCAAATATTATAATCATAGGCATTTTTAGTATTTTTATTAAAAATCGTAGAGGCCTTTTTGCAGGTAAATTGCACTAATAGTTGGAGAGCCGACTGCAAAATTTCGTAGAGTAACGCCCCCGTTTTCGCACCGGAAATGGCATTATTTTTTTTACTTTCGGCAAGTTCCGCCGTGGCAGACTATTAAATTCGGACTTAGCATCACTTTTATGGGAAACCATTGTGCATTTCATCGCGGCATCAAGTCGGTACGAAATTTTGAAGTCGGCTCTCCAACCATAACATTATGTTTCGTAAATTGATTGTTTCCAGGTTGATAACTTCGTTAATACAATATGACACACTTTAATAATAAAGGATATTTGGCACTTTAGTATACACTGAAAAAAATTATGGTTAAAGAAATCAAAATTTCATTTAATTTAATCAATCTATTTGTTAACATACATTCGCATAAAGCAAATTGATCCATGTTATCAAGCCTGTTTGATAGAAAAGTAAACAAGAAATAAAGTTTATTTAGCAAAGCATTTGGTTGAAATGATAAAGTATTTGATCAAATCAACTATATCGTACTTTTTAGAGTTAATACCTACTGACATTGCTGAAAGTAATCATTGTCTTGCTATGTTATTCTGTTGACACATCTTCGTTCAGTTCTACTCAGTCGATGAATAGCCGGCGAATTTACGTCGTCCGTCAAGTAAATGACAGCTAGTAAATGACATTCAACTGCCTGCACATTCATTTAGTCGCTGGTTTCACAGACGATCGTCCAAATGAACGTATGAATGAATGAATGATCGACTAAATGAATGTGCAGGCAGTTGAATGTCATCTACCCACCTTGACGGACGACGTAAATTCGCCGGCTATTCATCGACTGAGTAGAACTGAACGACGATGTGTCAACAGAATAACATAGCTAATTGATTTAGCTAACGAGAATGATTTTTGTTTAATTACGGTTCTTTATGTCTTTAACAGTGTAACTTAATTGAAATCACACAGTTATCGTCTAATTCAATATTCCTACATGTTTAAATAATATGCCTGTTACCGCCCGTTTCAAAATCGTCAAGTAAAGCGTATCTGTCAAATAAATTTAGCTCTTTCCATTTCTTACACTTGAAAATAGACAAGGAGAGGGCTATCTTTATTTTAGATGAATTTACTTGTCGATTGTGAAACAGGCCCTTAGTTAAATTTTAAAGATATTTGTGAAATCTATCACACAACTTGTTTATCTTTGTTTGTTTAACTTTTCTTAGTTATTTTCATTTTGTAAGTATTTTGATGTTACTATTCAACAAGCATGTATGGATTAATTAAACCCTTTGATTGCATTTATGTGTGAATGTTGGGACAAAATTAGATAAGTCTAAATTTAAAAAAATACACACACATTCGTATTTCGTACGTATAATGTTTCAAGACTATGAAGTACTATCTAGTCGAAAAAGGTTAACAATAGAAAAGTCACCTAGCTCTATACATATAAATCTCTGGGAAAGTCTCGCCTACGCGATCTAGAAATCGGGCTCATTGTAACAGCGACGTCTATTGTGACATTTGTTCACAAAAATCACAAATTAACTTATCATAGAATGGCCAATTAACACCATCTATTGGGATTAGTTTAAATTGGGCACAAATGGTTGTCAAATCAATCACTCCTACATTATTGCGTTTACAAAGTACCTAGCTTGTCTAGCTTGTGCTTATTTAGAAGCTTAGTAATATTAAATAATAAGCAATTTATTAGATCAATCAAGTCGCATATTAATAATATTACTTGTTAGCTTTAAACACTATTTCGTTTGTAAAATATTTAATAAAATCCGTTGATAATTTTGACTAAGTTATATCCTCCATATCAGTTTGTTTGATGTTTAACATTAGTACTTTGTTAAGTCGAGCATTTTTTTGATTATTAATAACACATTTCTTTAAACTAGTTAAAATGGCACTTGATTAGATCGGATTTTTTAGGGAGTAGGTACGTAAGTAGGTACCCACGACGTCGCCTCGACCCTTCCGCGAAGCTCATTAGCGGCCGAGCTGCTTGTGCCGCGAACAATGGCGTCGTCCACGACGTAGATAATCCCTCGAGGAACTTTCAACTTACCTAACCAAAGTTTTTTTTTATTACTTACCTTAAATTATGAATTCCGTGAGAAAGATGTAGGCTGATACAGGTAGTAACAGTAGGTACATGTTGCATTTATGAAGCGCGTGCTACACGGTTTCAAACAATGGTTTAAAACCGTGTAGACAGTCGTTTTAAACCAACTTTCGCGTGACCTTTAACGCCCTTGACAGATATCAAACAAATGTTCGAAACCGTGTAGCAGCTCGCTTCTACCAAGGTCACTTGGTTTAAAACCGTGTAGCACACGCATAAGCGTAATGTGCCGAGTAGGTACATACATAGGTAGGAGGTATTAGTATTATTATAGATTAGCCGCGTGATTCGTCGTTTTGCGGAACTCTATTATCGGTATTCCCTCGGGAACTTGACTGTTGTCCATAGCATGCAGGTTCAAATGTCATGTAAGAAACTCATTGTATAATTTGTCATCGGTCCGGTAGTTAAACCGTAGAAGCATAACATACATGGGTTCTCACTTTTGGAATAATATAGATTTAACAAATCGTTATTACCTTTCATAGTTAGAAGAATGCTTATATCTGCGTAGTGTAGCGTTGCAGGCATTTTGCCTTGATTCATTCATGAACCATTCTTATTTTTGTCATAAAAGTACTTTTCTGATAAGAATTTATTGTGTTTCTGTGTATGGTTGGCCGCATCCCTTTTATTATATTTAAGAAGACTTGGCCGACGAGAAACAGAAATACAGGTCCTTGTGCAGGGTCTGCGCGTCCGTCTAGATTGCTACCACCCTTATCTAAGAAGTAGGTATCCTACCTAGCCAAGCCTCGTACTTGGCTAGTGTAATGTAATGAACCGATAATAAATACAATTACCGGCTGATCACATTATTTGGCATTTTTCCGATATGAAATGCACACGAACAAATTTAGAGGGGATTAAAAGGGGTTTTAAAAGGGTACGAATTATAATCTCAAATACTTTAAAAAAACAACAAAATCAATTAATACACAATAAGATGGTATACGCAAAGAAATATAAAAAAAGGCATCATTTTCCGGATCGCTGAGTAAAAAAATGCTATAAATTTAGAGGTCTTAAAAACAAAAAAAAACAACCGATTAGAATAGACCAAAACTTGGTTAATCGTCCGCTAAAGGGAATTCTAACCTGGGATAAGGAAAAATTTGTATTTAAATATTAGTGTAGTCTAGGTACCTATGAAGGAAAGTACTTTCGCTCACGTAAAACCCTGACCAAATAAAAACCACTAATGTCGTGCTACCGGCTTGAAGGTACGGTAGAATTCATTTTAGTTACTATGAAGCGATTAATGTAAATACATTTTGAAAAAGGTTATCTTAAAGAATCCTGGAAGGGCGTAGTGTAGAATTTCCACTCGTGGCACCGCTGACGACGACGCGCTTCTTGCGCCTTGATGTTAATCGCAGATAGATCTCATTCCATGTACGGCACCGCTGACGACGACGCGCTCCTAGCGCCTTGATGTTAATCGCAGATAGAACTCATTCCATTCCATTCAATTTTTCATGAGGAAGAATAAATAGTTAGCTGGTACGGTACGCCGATTTAGCTGGATAATCGGCGGAATAGAAAAACTGTTTTATAAACACTTACTGACAACTAGTATTATCAACTTGAAACGATGAAAGAGATTTTTAATCTTTGTATTGATATCGCACCACATTCGATTGCGATCAGGAAAATAATGACACAACTTCAATATTCTCGCGAACCCATCAAGAAATTTGAAATTCAAATTAAAAGAAAATATTTAACCTGCCATGTATTAAACAGGCAAAACTGTCACGGAAAAGTTGCATCCATAAAAAGGAGGTTGTCAATGGCTAAGAATTAACATAAGCATAGAAGTGACGCTTCATGTAGCTATAATGCTACACTAGGTAGGATCACACTGAAAGTTTCTAGATCTGAATACTTACGAACAGTGAATAAAAACAAAACTCTTTGATTTTGAAAATAAAACTCTTACTTATTCGAACCAGGTATATTGCAACAATTTGTCATTCATATTTTTTCACTTCTCATGCTCTTAAAATGTTACTTTAGTCTCTACATATCAGGACTAAAGCTCCTTATTAATCTCTATGGATTAAAGTACATTTTTTTTTCAATTTACGTTGGAAACCCCTAAACAGCCAATCACGGTGTATGTGAATGGAGGATTACTAAATAATAAGTACTTGCATAGAAACCGGAATATAAGAAAGAACAAATGACGTAGTTTTGACCTTTTTATATTAATGGCTTTCATAACGACTTAGAAAGAGATGTCCTTATAGGTATTTCTAACATGTTGCCAAAAGGTTTTAGACGTCAAATTTTAATGGACCGCGATGAGCCCGCCATTGGACCCCTACACGAACCTACAGTACTACAAAATTAAAAAGTCGATATGCGAATAGTTAATTTTGTGTCAGGGTAACTTCTTCTTTTAGTAGCTTTATTAGTTTGACAGTGTTGTGAATATATATTAATATTCAGATTTTCACGTTTAGGTTTACGTTTAGTTTTCAGATTTTCAAAAGATGAAAACTTGATACTAGAATTATTGTCCACTCAGCAGCAACACTGGCGTCGACAGATCCTCGTGACAACATGATGGAAAACGAAAGAATACCTTTAAGGACATCTCTTTCTTACTCGTTATGAATGCCATGCTATAAATAGAAAAAGGTCATATACGTCTTTTGCTGTGTCCTATAGTCCGGTTTCTATGAAAGTATTTATTCTGCGGTATAGACAATTTTAGGGCGTGGAAATAACCTCAAAATGATAACTGTGCAAAAATATTAAAAATAAACTATTAAATTTCGTGAAACACGATTCATGATTACGAAAAAGAATCAATTTAATTATATTAAGGACGAATTTAATTTATTTTGCATGGACCATGCACAATAAAATTTGATTAGTTTTGAAAAAATAGTTTTCAAGTTTGAATCTGTTGGCTAAATATGCAAGCACTTATTTATTTATTTATTATAACACATCAACAGGCTTAATTTTAAAACAACGTCCCGCAAAACTTAATGCGTCACTTTACAAAAAATAAGAAAATTTAAAAACCGTGGAACAATTTTTTTTCTATTGTAATTTTGTATAGAATGTCGTTATTTTTCCTCGCATTCGAAGTGAAAAGCGTAGTAATAAAAGCGGCTACAATTCAGCAAGCCGTCTTTAAGAGTTGTTAATATATTATTTTTTTATAGAAAAATGCTAGGCTAAAACATAAAAACCTATAGAAAAAAAATTACGATGAACCTATTAATATACTTCCTACACTGGTAGAAAGAGCAAAAATAGACAAATAACTATCAATTACAAAAAACGTAATAAGTCTTTAAAATATTTAGAAAATTAAGTTATCACCTTTTTTGCTCATATCTCAAAAAGTGTTTTTTTCACTTAACGGCCTTTTAGTGATCGGACGGCAGAGCTGGGGTTCGAACCCGCAGTCTTTGCGTAGTAGGCCAACGCTCTAACCATCAGCCTATTCAGACGGAAGCAGCCGCCCCGTAATTACGAACCATTGCGCGAGAATTCTGTTTGCGTGAAAGCACGGGGAAAACGAATTTTCCCAGACATGAGACCTAGCTAGATCGAATTTTCGCCCCCGTAAACCCTCATGTCGCAATCTTTATCAAACTCGTTGGAGCCGTTTTCGAGAACGTGAACTGAGTACAAATATATATATACGCAATCCTTCCACCCGCGACTTTGTCTGCGGAGAGTCCAGTACCTTTGTGAAAAAGTACAGATAAAGTTTTCATTATCGTACGTATCATGCATGATGGGGTAGAAACAAATTTAAACCATACGATTCTTTTAACCCTTTTCACCTTGCCTAGGGGTATAAATTGAAATTGAAATTAAAATTATTTATTTTGCGAGAACATACACAGGTGTTATTAAAGGTATATGCTCTGCCAGAATTTCCAAAAACGCGAAAACTCATATTTTATATAAATAAATAAATAAATAAATAAATATCAGGGGACAATCTCACACAAATTGACCTAGTCCCAAACTAAGCTCTAGGCTTGTACTATGGGTACTAGACAACGATAAACATACTTATATAGAGAAATATATACTTAAATACATAGAAAACATCCATGACTCAGAAACAAATACTCGCGCTCATCACACAAATATTTGTCCATACCGGGATTCGAACCCGGGACCGCTAGCTTCGTAGGCAGGGTCACTACCAACTAGGCTAACCGCGTCGTCAAGTAATAAGTAGTCTAGAAACGTATTTCCAAAATAACCAAACTCTTACAAATCTACACTACACCCTAAATTTTACCCCCTTACGGTAGTATTTCCAGTAGCCAAAATAAATTTTCACGTTCCTAACTTCAAAATTGACCAAATATTACCCCCATTTCATCCCCTTAGGGGCAGTTATCCAAAATCACCGAAAATTGTATTACTTTATTTGTTAACAGTAGCCTTTATACCTATTTCCACGTTTCTAACTTCAAAACGAAAATAGTGTTTTTTATTTATTAACAGTAAGTAGCCTATATCACTATGTCCACGTTTTTAAATTCAAAAATGACCAAACGCCCCTACAAACTTTCACCCTTCCCGTTTCTCGCCCTTAGGTGTAGTTTTTATAAAATCACCTAAAGTCGTATTTTTTATTTGTTCATTTAGCCTATACACAAATTTCCATGTTTCTAACTTCAAAAAGGACCAACCTCCTTCCCATACAAACTTTAACCCCCCATTTCATCTTCTTAGGGGTAGTTGTTCAAAATCACCGAAAATAGTATTTTTTATTTATTAACAGTAGTCTATATACATATTTCCACGTTTCTAACTTCAAAAATGAATAAACTGCCATGCAAACTACCACCCCCCATTTAATCTCCTTGTTGTTTTAAAACTTCAAAATTGACCAAACTCCTATACACACTTTCATCTCCCCTTTTCATCCCCATACGGGTAGTTTTTTCAAAATCGCCTAAAGTAGTATTTTTTATTTGTTAACAGTAGCCTGTACACAAATTTCCATGTTTCTAACTTCAAAAATGACCAAACTCCCATACAAACTACCAACCCCAATTTCATTTCCTTAGGGGTAGTTATCCGAAATCACCAGTTGTTTTTTTTTGTTAAAAGGAGTCTTTATAACAATTTTCACGTTTCTAACTTCAAAATTGACCAAACTCCCATACACACATTTCACCCCCCCCCCCCCGTTTCATCCCCATAGGAGTAGTTTTTCTAAAATCGCCAAAGTAGTCTTTTCTATTTGTTAATAGTAGCCTGTACACAAATTTCCATGTTTCTAACTTCAAAAATGACCAAACTCCCATGCAAACTACCATCCCCCATTTCATTCCCTTAGGGGTAGTTATCCAAAATCACTGGAAGTTGTTTTAATCTGTTAAGAGTATAACAATTTTCACGTTTCTAACTTCAAAATTGACCACACTTCCATACACACATTCTCTCCCCCCCCCCCTCGTTTCATTCCCATAGGGGTAGTTTTTCCAAAATCACCTAAAGTAGTCTTTTTTATTTGTTTACAGTATCCTGTATACAAATTTCCATGTTTCTAACTTCAAAAATTACCAAACTCCCTTGCAAACTACCACCCCCTATTTCATTCCCTTAGGGGTAGTTATCCAAAATCACCGGAAGTTGTTTTAATCTGTTACAAGTAGTCTTTTTAACAGTTTTCACGCTTCTTACTTCAAAATTGACCAAACTCCTATACACACTTTCACCTCCCCTTTTCATCCCCATAGGGGTAGTTTTTCAAAATCGCCTAAAGTAGTATTTTTTATTTGTTTACAGTATCCTGTACACAAATTTCCATGTTTCTAACTTTAAAAGTGACCAAACTCCCATGCAAACTACCACCCCTAATTTCATTACCTTAGGGGTAGTTATCCGAAATCACCAAAAGTTGTTTTTTATTCGTTAACAGTAGTCTTTATAACAATTTCCGCGTTTCTAACTTCAAAATTGACCAAACTCTCATACACACTTTCACCCATCCGTTTCATTCCTTTAGGGGTAGATTTTTTCAAAATCGCCTGAAGTAGAATTTTTCATTTGTTGACAGTAGCCTATACACAAATTTCCATGTTTCTAACTTCAAAAATGACCTAACTCCCATGCAAACTACCACCCCCCATTTCATTCCCTTAGGGGTAGTTATCCAAAATTGCCTTAAGTCGTTTTATATTTGTTAACAGTATTCTTTATAGCAATTTTCAAGTTTCGAACTTCAAAAAGGACCAACCACCACTCCAAAAGGAACTACCACCCCCCCCCCCCCCATTTCATTCCTTTAGGGGTAGTTTTTCCAAAATTGCTGAAAGTAGTATTTTTCATTTGTAAATAGTAGCCTTTATACCAATTTCCACGTTTCTATCTTTAAAAATGGATGACTTTCATACAAACTTCCAACCCCCTTTTTACCCCCTTAGGGGATGAATTTTGAAAAATCCTTTCTTAGTGCACCCTTAGACCTTATAAGGAACTTACGTGCCAAATTTGGAATCTCTAGGCCCAGCGGTTTGGGCTGTGCGTTGATATGTCAGTCAGTCAGTCAGTCAGTCAGTTTCTTCTTTTATATATTTAGATTTAGACAAAATACACTACCTTATTGTATAGGTACAAATTAAAGTACCTGTATAAAAAAAAAATATTTAAAAAACCACCGGCACAAAAATAAAACTAAAAAGTAAGTAAATAATATGGCCCTTAAAGCTTAATGTCAGTACAGACTTCGTCACCGTCTTCGTTACGTTATTTCAAGTATAAAAAACTGCCGACAAAATTGCTTTCAGAGCTGATAACTTTTAAACCAAGCTAAGAACACTCTCGATTAAGTCACCGTTCTAACAAAAAAAACTAAATAAAAATCGGGCCATCCGTTTAGGAGCTAAGATGCCACAGACAGATACACAGATACACTAGTCAAAATTATAACACGACCCCTCTTATTGCGTCGAGGGATAAACAGGTTTATTTTTGAAGTACGGACTTACATACGGAACCCTCGGTGCGCGAGTCCGACTCGCACTTGACCGGTTTTTTTAATGTCGATTTTATTATAAGGGTTTAAAAAATTATTTTTAAAAATCCTTGGACCGGATTCTTGGACCAGTCCTTCAAATTCAAAATTATTTATTGTATGACTATATGTACATAAGGTGATAGACTAATGATAAATAGTTCCTACTATAGTCTACCATACTTGTAGTGTACAATATTTTACCTTAACCTAATGTCCTATATTCCAGATTAGTAGGAATTGCCATTTATAATTTACCTTTATTATTAAAAAATTCTTCAATAGAGTAAAACATTTTTCTCAAACATGCTCAGAAAGGATGGCATTTCTTTTGAAAAACGAAGACGCGAAGGGCCTCATTTTCTTCCTAGGAGTAAAATAAACGTATGAAAACCCATTTTTGTCCGCCGAGATATTTTTTTTAAAGTGCTGTCAAATGCATACAGAATAGAAACAACTGCTCGTTTTCGTAGCACAGTGCGTGTGTTTTCTTCTTTTTAAATTTCTTTAAAATTGTCTATGGTTAGAAAAAAAAATTAAAAACAAAAATTTAATTAATTTAATTAAAAAGAAATTTAAACGTAGAACTTACTGTTGTTGTGTAAAAGCTACAAACATCAAGTCCTCGGCACTTCACGGTATTAAATTTGAATTCTATTGCTGTCAATATTATGTCAAATTCTACAAGTGTGAAATGGTTGAATTGGATCCTTTCCCTAAGTTACGTCCATTTGTCTACCAAGCCCTGAAATATCAACATCTCAAATTCAACAGACAAACATAAATGTTCCTGGAAAACCCATAACAATTTCGTTTACAAATTGTCCTAATATTATTAACATCACTTTTAATATTAATTTTACTTTTTACAAATATATTTGTATCATTTCCTCACATGTTTGAGAAAAGCATAAATATATGCCTCGGCGGAAACGGGGGGATTGCCTGACTCGTATTTTAGCAGGCCTCGCTATTGCTCGGCCTGCTAACCACCTCGTCAGGCAATCCCTTACTTTCCGCGCCTAGGCAATAATGTACTATTCCCTAATAACCATTTATTAAAAGCTTTTTTAAAGGCATCATTGTCAAAACTCTTAAACATGTCAGGAATATTATTAAATATCTTAATTGTCATATTATAATAGTACATTTCGATGCTAGTGCGGAAAGTATGTCATTACTTCACGAGTACCGAGATATCTTGCCACGAGCCGTAGGCAAGTGACATTTCCGCACGTGTATCAAATGACGTTTTTTAACACAGTTGCGAAAAAATAAATCAATTTCAAACTCTGATTCACTCATTTTATAAGAAACTTTTTGAAAACTTAAGATTGGTAAACAAATTCGTTGTAAGTTCGATCATTCGCAGTGAAAATTTTTGACATTATGAAGAGGTGTTTTTTTAGCTTTTATTCGACTACCTAGAATGGATTTTGTTATTATTATTGAACCCACTTCCATGAAAGTTTTTTTTTCAAATGCATGTTCTATAAGTCATAAACAATTGTAAATATAAAACATTGTACTATTATTACCTAAATATTGTTATTTACGATTATTTGTGTATCGTATATTTATAAAAACAATATCGAATGTTGTCTTTGGAAACTTAAAATATGCTTGCAGTAAGAAAAAACGCATGGTTTAAAGGACTTAGCATCCAGGCCATAATCATTAAAAAAAAAGCCTCTTCTTAATGTCAAATTTTTGACAGGCGTTTCGGCAGCTATTCCATTCCATTCAGACAAATTATTAAGAATGGTTTTTCAATGTTCAATATTAAAAAATAAACGTGTTATAATGATGAAGAGGTAAGTAATAAAATATGAAATATGTATATTTATCGTATTCTTACATTAACAGTAGGTTTTTATATTGATTACGATGTTTATAGGAAACTAATATTAACACTCATCAATAAGTAGTCATGAAGTATAAATTAAAAAAAAATTGGAAAAGTAAAAAGCACTAGTTCGCGAAAACCAACTTTCCGCACGATATACAGCTACGAAAAGTACCACTTTTTGAGCAACTGTGTTAAAAATACATTTTTTGTAAAAAACTGACTGCGAGCGGACCATAACAGGCAATCTTAACTTATTTCGTAAATTTCTGTTACATCTACTTTTTTCCCAAACAGTTCTATATGTTTCTTAGTACCTAAACACAGCTATTTCTTTAATATATATACAGGGAAGTGGAAGTATTCCGTATTTAATAAAGAGGGGTTTGCATGATTCCCTCTGGTGTGCACCACAGAGAGCTCTTAAGCAACGTTTTTGCATTCTTAACGCCTTTAACAAATCTGTAGAGTTGCCCCAGAATATGATGCCATAGCTCAGGCGTGAATGAACATAAGCAAAATAAGTCATTTTGCCCGCTTCGATCGATGAGCTATGTATTATTCTACGTCATTACGTATACGCTGTATATAAATTTAGAGAGCTTGGTACATAGCTCATTTATACAGGGTGACCTCGAATTGGTAATACAAAATACTTGATTATGATTCAGTTAATCACTAATAGTGTATTGCATTAACTCAGTTGTTAAAGTTAGCTTTCCTTAATTATCGTTAATTTTCTAACAAAACAAAATAATAAAAATAATTTAAAATCCCAAGTGTGGTTAACCAACATGACGTCATGCATATCTGTCGTACAGACAAGGAAATTGATTCTCGCACCATTTTGTACTCTGTCACAACAACGACGGAGATAATGACAGTGGACATTCAACGTGACGCACTGCCACCCAAAGCGACAAGGAACAAAATGTGTCTCAATTTCCATTCCTGTATCTATCACTCGATGTTATTAATAAACTAGGTGCTGATAATCCATCCAACCCTTTAGTTTTAAGTAGGTACCCTAATAAATTATCTGATAAAGTGAATAACTGAATAATGAGTGAATAAAAATAATTTATTGTTGAATAACGTACAGTACAAAATACAAAATTGTAAAACTTAAACAACTTTTAAAATGTGCTCAAAATGACCCCCGCCTTCTTGGATACATAACTCTGCCCGTCGCCTATGATTGTCTTTCAATCTGTGGAGAACAAATTCATTGGTTTTTACATTATTAAATGCCTCAACTATCTTTTGGCGAAGTTCACCCACAGTATCTGTTTCCCGTGCGTACACTCTCCTTTTTATTTCGCCCCACAAAAAGAAGTCGAGAGGTGTGAGATCAGGGCTTCTAGGAGCCCAAGCGACTGGGCCACAGCGTCCAATCCATCTCCCAGGGAACTCTTGGTCCAAGTAGCTTCGCACACGCAGGGAAAAATGAGCTGGTGCCCCATCCTGCTGGTAATACAGAGCCTCCAAATTTTGCTGCGGCACCTCTCGTAGCAATACCGGTAACACATTTCTCAGGAATTCTTCATATTTCGGTCCATTTAAATTTCCGTCAATGAAATGAGGACCAATCAAACAGTCGTTCAGTATTCCTGCCCAAACATTTACCGAGAAACGTGTCTGGTAGGAGTCCCTGCGAGTTACGTGAGGATTTGCTTCACGATCAGACCACCAGTGTTCATTGTGAACGTTGAACATGCCTACTCTTGTAAATGTTGCCTCGTCGGTCCATAAAATGTTCAAGTGTAGATTTTGCAGCAGCCAACGACAAAATTGCACTCTTCTAGGATAATCGGCTAATATGATATCCTGCACCCTTTGGAATTTAAACGGATACTTTCCTTCAGCATTCAGTAATCGCCAAATAAACCATTGGCTCGTTCCGAATCTTGCGGCAGCGTCCCTTGAGCTCGCCTCTGGGTGGTGGCTAAAATAATCGAGAACTCGTCTCCGAAACGTCTGCGAGTACCGCGGCCGCCGGCCCGGAGCTTGAGCGTGCACTGGGACAGTAAACTGTCCAAAATCTCTTAAGTTTTGGACAATGGAGTTTATTAGAACACGAGTAGGAGTTAGGCAGTCAGGGTGTCGTTCATGAAACAATGCTTGAGTTCGTACGGTACTTCGTGACGTAAAATAAAAAGATAACATATCCATTCGCTGAATATTCGTATAAGGATAAGCTCGGGGCATTTTGTTTAATTACTATCTTAATTAAATACGAAAATTCTTACTTTCTTTGACAAGACAAGTGACAATTTACTAATCAAGATACGCTATTATCATAAATGATGTGTCAGATAACGAACCAAAGAGGAAAGTGTTCATTTGAAATACTTTAAACCTCTTTCATTTTAAAGGTAATGGTAGGGTAACCAATTTAAGCAAAAAAAAATGGGATAATTAGAAAACTTAAAAAAAAGTACTTATGTTTTAAAATTAAGCGTGAGACCTCGTAGAAGCGATTGGTTTAGGGAAGCTCTCTGTAGTACTTTGAATTTGTATTACCAATTCGAGGTCACCCTGTATGTTGCTTCCAGCTAAAATCCAATGAAGTGAAATCGACGCCATTTCTATTACTTACCTATGAGGCTTCTTAGTTCAATGAGATCATGCTAGATGAGTGTATCACCACACAATGTTAAAATACTTTTTTCTACAGCTCTAACCGTGTTTACTGTTTTGCCGAAACAAAGCCATGTTCCTTTAATGACTTCGTTATAAACTTATATAACTCCCAAAATATTTATAATTTTAACTTCCAAAAACACTTTTTTTTTGCATGGATTCGAACCCGGCGCATTAGGAATGGAAAGCGCTCTTACGCGCCATTCGACCATTGTGACATTTACTTAGACTTGCGAAATTGTTCAGATTATCTTCCAACGAATACGGTTAGTATGAAAATTTGCGAGGGTAAGCTGAAAATGTCTGATCACCTGATCGGTTTTAATAAAGATTTACTTACGCCCGTTCCTTCGTTGCTCCCTGGTAGATTGCCTTTTTTGTTGATTTATACTTACTGTTGATAATTTTTAATAATGAGTTCTCGTTGCAATATCGACTTGGTGAAAAGATCGCAAATAATTGCTTTGTATAATCAAGGCAAAAATTTGTCTGAAATTGCTAGAGAAGCCGGTGTTAAGGTAAGTAGTTTTTATATATATATATATATTTAATTACTAATTTAAATAAGTTATTATATTGAAATATATTATATAGATAATTTAAATATCTGATATATTGTTACAGAGAAAAACCGTTGTTTTATGGGTCCGACGATTTGAAGAGGAAGGTTCTTTGTTACATCGGCAAAGAACTGGCAGAGCACAACTCATAACCACACAGCAGCGTCAAATCATGGTGAGGGATTATGAGGAAAATGGATTTATTCCGACAAGTCACTACGCCAGGTTTTTCGACACCAGCATGCGCACTGTGCGACGTGCTCTTCACAGCGAGGGCCTGCATCACCGCCGGCATGCCGCCAAACCCTTGCTTACTGAAGCTCACAAAAGAGCAAGGTTAGCGTTCGCCTTGGAGCATTTAGATTTCGACTGGAGTAATGTAGTCTTTACTGACGAAAAAACTTTTAAATCCAGCCAACACGGACGACTTAGATTATGGCGGCGGAATAATACCCGCTATGATATTAATCACGTTGTGCCCAACATGGAGTCTGGTCGGATAAGTGTGAACATGTGGGGCTGGATGAGCGCAACCGACCCGGGGGAACTAGTGCGAATGCCCAGCCGAGCGACCAGTGCTAATTATGTGGACGTGTTGGAGGACACCATGCTACCCACTGTTCGCAATGTGTATCCGGAAGATGAATTACCGGTTATATCATTCGTGCAAGATAACTGCCCTATACACCGTTCACGTGGTGTGCGGGATTGGTTCGGTCAGCACAATGATATAGCGGCAATTCCTTGGCCAGCTAGGTCACCAGACCTAAATCCCATCGAAAATTTATGGGGTATGATGGTTCAACGGTGTGATAACCAGAATGAGCGAACCCCAGAAGCATTAGAGGCTCATTGTTTGCAAGTTTGGGAAAGCATTCGTGGGTCGAGCTTGTGCAGGAATCTTATTGATTCAATGCGTTCTCGCATGCTGGCTGTTATCGAACAGAATGGGGGCTACACTAGCTATTAAGGTATACCTATTAAGTAGGTAGGTATAGTTAATATTATTTGGTCGAGACCGGGTTATATACTTAAATATACTCATTTAACAAGTGACTAGAAAGTGAACGCAAGCATAACGTTATAAACTTATGTTTTATTTCTAGTGTGCGAAACCAAATAAAAACTTAATTTCATTTCATAAGTTAACTCACTAATTGTCTCATTCCCACTGTAATTTGTTTAAAGTGGGTAATCAAAATTGCACTATTTATAAACTACCTCCCCCTGCGACTACAAAGCTACAAACACTCGTTTTGTAATAAAGATAACCCGGTCTTTGGAAGTTAATATTTGTTTTTTATTGTGGTGAAGCTTTAATCTTCTTTCCGAATCTGGAAACGAAACTTAAGCTTATGGCCTCAATGAAATGGTAAATAGGAGTTGTTTTATTGTTACTTGTATGCGTAATATTATCAAATTAGTATAACTAATTACAGTTCAATGAAGGAATAAATGTTTTAATAGAAAAAAAAACAAGTTTCATTTCATTAATAAATGTTTTTAAAGGCATGCATGTTCTTTGCTATGTTATTTATTATTTTATTTCATAGGGCCATACACATTATTTACCGCAATAACATCGTTTTGAAAAACATACAAAAAGAAAATAGATCATTAAAGAGACTTGAACTTCGCTCTTATCAGACCAACGTCGTTTGGTCAGACGTAGAACCACTGAGCCATTGACACAGCTAAACGGCGGGACGAAATATCGACTTCAGTACTAATATCTTAGGAAGTTATAAAAACACCAAATGAACTGGTTTAGTCAACACCGCCATTTAGTTTAATGTTTGAGAGCGTGGACGCAAGTGTTCATAGGATTATCGCCTTATAGATGCCCATGCAACTTTGACCGTGACAGTTATTTCTATGTTATTTATTCAAAAAGTTTGTATTACATGTTATCCTATGCCAGACAGTTTTCAATTAAACCGTACGAATTGTATAAATTAAAGAATTGTCTACAAACATGGAAATTACAAAAACAATTTTTATTTGTATATTAAGGTACCTAATCGGAGAGATTCGAATTTTTTTTACCAGTGGGTAGGTAGGTACTAAAAGTGATAGTAACAGGGAATTGAATGTTTCTAGTGGACCATACTTAACTAAATAACAAACAAAACACAGCCACCACAAACACACGAGGAAAAGACCTACGTGATCGAGCGACAATTTAACTTTTCGTTATTTTTTATATCACCTATGTAGTGTGCCCTGCGGCCTGTGGCCTTGGACAAGATACAAAACACTAAGGATAAAGGTGTTCGAAAAAAAAATTGGTATTTTATTGATGTAAGTTGCCAATCTATTGCGTAAGCCGCTATTTAATGTAAATTCCATACATTTTTTACGTAAACGGTAACGTTAAGCAAATTTAACTTGTCTAGCCCTGCTGATGTGGTTGACTAACTTAACTATTTATAATTGACTAAGGTAAGTACCTACCTACCAACTATGCTCATTACGAGTTGAGTCATCTTGTTTTTTTATACAAAGCATTCTTTTCACAAAACCCCCTACCGTTTTCCACCCCCAAACGTTAACCGAATTCGACCAATTTTTGATATGTGGTCAGTCGGAACAAAAACTAAGTCCGTACGTAACCTTTTTTTTGTAAATATTGTTTAGTTATAAAGAGATTATGGCTGAAATTACATTTGTATGAAAACAATAAAACGGGAATAAATCGAAATTTATTAATAATATTTAAAAAAACGAAACGTA
The DNA here is from genome assembly GCA_963241965.1 of Tortrix viridana. Taxonomy (NCBI): domain Eukaryota; kingdom Metazoa; phylum Arthropoda; class Insecta; order Lepidoptera; family Tortricidae; genus Tortrix; species Tortrix viridana. Next base: position 23,252,675 of record OY725171.1, read on the forward strand.
TGGACATAGTTTTTGTCCGACTGACACCGTATCAAAAATTGGTCAAAATCGGTTAACATTTAATAGGGGGTGGAAAACGTTATCGCCGTTTGTATGGAAAGCCGTCACCTCACAATCCTCTTAAGGCTACGGCAGCACTGACAGGCGACTTGATTAGCGCCTGGAGTCTAGCGTCAGGCTACCACCACTCTCATAGAAAATGATAAAACCTACAATTTGAACGCGCATTTAGCTTTTTATATTTATGTTTGTTAATACGTGTATAGCGAGCGTGCGCGCTAGAAAGGACCTTACGTATATGCCTAACGCGTGGCTTAAGTCCACTCCACTTTGTATTACAAATTAATATATAATTCCTTAGTATTAAACTCACCTTTCTTCGTTAGCTGGAAGTGTGAAAAATGATAGTTTTTGATTATTTTTCTTATGATTCATACATCCATTAACCGCACAGTATGCATGATTCACCATTTTGAACTTAACTACTACACTAACGCTAATACCTAATATACAACTTCAACTTCACGAATAAAATTAAACCAATCTATATATATAAAGTGAATTGCTGTTCGTTAGTCTCGCTAAAACTCAAAAACGGCTTGACCGATTTGAATAATTCTTTTTTAGTTTTGTTCGCTTTGATACAGGGTTGGTTTATATTTACAGTTGGACCCGGTAGTTGGCTCTGCGATCGGGCAGGACGACGTCTGCCGGGTCCGCTAGTATTAAATAACTTTGAGTAAGTAAGTACGTCAATGATCACAACACGTGCTAGCGACCGAATGACCGCGCGGTCCGCGCGGCGCCAGCGCCACCTAGTGCCGTCACACTTGAATGCGTGCCGGCGCGGCGTGGCAATATCGCTGGCAGCCTGTTTCGATAAGTCCGTTCCACAGGTGTCCAAAGGTCAGAAAATGGTAGGCTAATACCGAATGTACTTTGCGGAGTGGTGTATCTGTTACGAAATAAGGTAATCTGTGCTAGCGTGTCGAGCAAGCCACCTGTCAGTGCGGACAAAATCTACAACTTCTATACACGCTAGGCGACTAGCGAAGGTGCCAAAGTGTGGCCGGTTGCGAAAATTCTAGAACGTTTGTTTCACTTCGCTACTCACTAGGCTCTAGGCGCTAAGCAAGCCGCCTGTCAGTGCGGCCGTACCCTAAGTCTACGGCCTCACTGACCAGGTGAATTTTCTGTAAGTAGCAGTTTTTGAGCTAGTTTTGTCGATTTTGTCGACGTGCCAACAAGCAAATGACCAGGGCTCCTAGCGATCCAAGACACGAACCACCTTCAGTGTGGTGGCCACCGTGTATCCTATCAAAAAACCAGGGTGTAACCCACTAGGCTCTAGGCGATAAGCAAGCCGCCTGCAGTGTGGCCGTATTAGCCTTAAGGTGGTTCGGCGATTTTACTCCTGAAAAATGATAAGTTAGTTTGTGATAATTTGACTTACCTTCCTATAGCGAATTGGTCACGTCATGAGTAATAATAAGCTTAAAATACTCGTATTTAATTATTTAGACATACCTACTTTATTGGGTGCAAACATTATGCCATTTTATTTGATTATTAATTTCATTACCCCAACGCATTACCATTTTAAGCCAGTCCATTAACTCCCCAATATTTTTTTATGATTTAATCATATTGACAAAGTAAACAAACAGAAACATGTTTAAAATTAAATAACAAAGTTGTTAAATGGAGATAAAGGCGGGTCGAGGATAGGGCCCAGGAACGGCCGGCAGTAAATCAGTTATCGACGATGGCTCGTTCAATAGCTACAGTTATGGTTTTGGATATTTATTTACGCAGGGATTAGACGCGCGGCCGCCGCGCAACGGGGAGTCGACTCTCGCGCCTTGCTGTCACAACAATTTTTTTCGTGCAAGCCGCGCGGCTACTCGGAAATACGAAAAACTACAAGCACAACGATTTACAGCATTTTTACCACTAATACGATACAATTTATTAGTTCTTGGTAGCGATTAGTCGCACGAATGTAGAGCGCACCCGTGCCGGCGCGTCCCCTTAGCCTAAAATGAGTTTTCTGAACAGGCGCTAACATAACGGAGGTAGGTATTAACAAGCCTTTAAATTATTCGAAACTTAATAATGAGTTCTAACAAATTACGACACCCTAGTTGGTCACCAAACACCACCTTGCCTAGACACAATTATAGTGCTTTTGACAACTACAGCTAGGAAATAAAACTAAAACTATTTACATAACAATAGGCAAGTTTCACTTCATATAAATAATGTGACTTATACAATTGGGGAACACCTAAAAAAAAGTACTACTTGTTTTTATTTTTTTTATTCCAAAGAATATATATACTTTTATAAGCAAATAAAAAAATATCAGATTTTTTGGTTGCGTCATATAATTACAAAAAAATGAAAACAGTTTATTAAATCTGGGACGGATTAAGATGGACACTAACCTTAGTCCGTCACATAATTAAAAAAACAGTGACAGATGTGCCATTGACAGCTACCTTGTCATGAAATAAACAACATAACCTTCGCTTGTGATTTTATTCCCGCGTCTTTCTCTAAGTTTTCGGTATTTCCTCTGGATTTCTTTTAACTTTTCGAGTGCTTACCGACATCGGACTTTTGATATTGCTTGCTTCGACGATAACTCTTGCTTTATACGACGATAGCTGCTACGACGACTTGGAACTGATACTGGAATTTGAAAACTGCAAAATATGAATAGAACCACATATTTTGCTTTTAAGGTCATCACGGCAGTCTTATGTAGGTAGAGAGTGCAGTTGGTTATGTTGAGGTGAAAAGAACTGGATGTTTATGTGATGTACGAGCAAAAATGGGGCAAAAAAAAAACACAAGCGAAGGTTATGTTGTTTATTTCATGACAAGGTAGCTGTCAATGGCACATCTGTCACTGTTTTTTTAATTATGTGACGGACTAAGGTTAGTGTCCATCTTAGTCCGCCCCAGATTTAATAAATTGTTTTTATTTTTTATAATTATATGACGCAACCAAAAAATCTGATATTTTTTTATTTGCTTATAAAAGTCTATTCTTTCGAATAAAAAAAATAAAAACAAGTAGGTAGTTTTTTTTTTTTTCAGTGATCCCCAATTACTAGAGACCCGCCCTCGCTTCGCTTCGGTTACATAAGTTAAAATATAGCCTATAGCGAGCCGCCCTCGCTTCGGTCCGGATTCTATTATATACATGAACCTTCCGTAAAGAATTATCTAACTGATGGTGAAAACTACATCAAAATCCGTTGCGTAGTTTTAAAGATCTAAGCATACATATGGACAGACAGACGCGGAGGGCGACTTCATTTTATTTTTTTATCCGACTTCAAAAAAAAAGGAGGTTCTCAATTTGACCTGTATGTTTGTATGTATGTATGTATGTATGTATGTATGTATGTATGTATGTATGTATGTATGTATGTATGTATGTATGTATGTATGTATGTATGTATGTATGTTTGTCCACGATTATTTCGCATTTGGCTGAACCGATTTAGATTTAGAAGTTACAAAGACTACTGTAAAAAAATAAAAAAGTGTCAAATGCTTCACCTCAATTTACAGGTTACTATCATCGTCGACACATAATTAGACATAGGTAATCAAAGAAACTTACGCCTTTTCACAGGTTGCTCTGTTATTTCTCTTTGAAATCAAAACAAAATACTCACTTCTGTACGCACGAAACCGTCGACCGCATGTGACACTGACGACTAAACGAAATGACTGATGACATTTATTTGAGCGATGTTGCTAGCTGCCAAGATAAACCTAAATATTTACCACACATCTCAAGTTACAAGGGAGTGCCTGAACCTCCCGAGTGCCCAATTCTCCCCTACCTCCCCTAACTAGGTATGTAAATACATTATTATTTTTGAGAAAAACGGAATCATTTAAAACGTACACATCGAGAAAAACGCGTCTCCATGAGACTTAACGAGAGTGATCCACATTAATAACACTTAAAGAGTATTTACTCAACCCTCCTGGCACAAATAGAGAACTGTCTCAACTCCAGACCTTTAATAGTACACCTGTGACAGAGGGCATAGGTGACTTGGATTACCTCACTCCGGGGCATTTCTCCCTTGTCGCCAGAAACAGAACCACGTAACCTTCGAACATGGTGGCAACTAACCGGAAAACTGGCTGTATACCTGCAAACACTACAGAACCGGAGTAATAGACCACTGTCAAAAGAGACTTGAAAGTCGGAGACATGGTCTTAGTGAAAGAGGATAAAATGGTTTCTAACTAGAAAGAGTTACGGACACCCATCATGCAATTATTCAAGTTTAAATGGGCACCAACGGTGGTGCTATTATATTAATGCAACTACACAACACAACGTAACTACAACATGACCTGAGAAAATTGGAACATTATAACGACTGAAAATGGATTACACGCTAAAAGAACAAGACGTGGTCTTATTAACGGCGCGTGGGTTAAGTCGCAAACTCACTTTCTGGCGTACCGGACGAGATATTTCCCCAACAATATGACAGAGATATCCAACTTACCCGCAACAACGAAAATCATACTACAGTTGTATAAAAATCATACGTCGATAATAGAAGGTGAATATAGTCTTCTACAAAAATACGAGCAAGTCATGAATCAACAATTCACGGCTATTAGCAAACACTTAGCAGAACGGTATACGACTGCCACAGGACTTGGACAACCTGCGGCGTCCACAACAAAGGCAACTACTGGACTTGGTAAATGACGCCAACCTTCTAAAGCCGGAACAAGTCGAGGAACGACTTAATAAAATGCTGGACAACTTCCTAGCGAATTATCACTACCCTGCGTCAATTCCGTATTCCAATTCCGCAAATGGTCTTGGACACCACTCAACGAGTCGCCGTAACATCGGAATACTTAGCAGTCAACTCATAAAAGGAAAGGCGTGACGCCACTCTTGTTACAGGGCACAGGAATCATTACGATAGAAACGGGAGCACCTATGTTGCACCTATGCTAAAGAGTGACAATGGTGTTATCCATTCTTATAACAACTTCCACGGTGACATCACAATCAACGACATGTATATACAGCAATCCGTAACAAATAACTGTGGAAAAAACTACCGCTTTATTATTAAAGACTATGGAGAAGCTCTAGACAGAATAAAGGTCAGCATTGAGGCGGTAAAAGTACAACAGAATACATTCGAAGTCAAGAAGAAGTCATCCTATCAGACGCATCACTACATCTTCATCGCATTTATCTTGGTTTGCACGATCGCCACTACCACATCTGTATTGGAATATACCTTCTACATCTGACGCAGACTTTAGCACACCGCTGGCTGGTGAAAGCGTTGCTCCGGAACAAGGATCCAATGAAAACATTTCTTTTCCTTACTTTGCTCAACCGCGGGTCTCCGACAGCGTCAAAGAGGTGATTGTGCATGATCCAAAACGTCTGGATAAGATAACTTCACCGTAATAATTTTCAATTTTCTTTTACTTTCTTAAATTTGGCACCATGTACGAGCACGCTCGATAGTTTAGAATTAAGCCGACAATGCACCTAGTGCGCGTTGCAAACGTTTACTAGCTAGTCTTGATGTCACGCGCCACTCCCTGTCCCTCTCTATCTTCAACTAAGCAGCCATTGCTGTTTTAATAACAGGTGCAAAGAAAGTCTAAGCTCATCAAACGAAATTTGACGCGTAGAATATTATCAGTAAATATTCGTATTTTGAATTATTGCAATATTACTTAGAGAAATTCTATGCTGCAACCGTTATTACACAATGTGAAAGTTATTTTATTAAATAGCAAACAGTTGTTACTATAATTTTTATAGCGACTTTATACTGCAAGAAGCGATACTCTCAAAATTCATATCGTTCATAACACCAAAAAGCGTGCATCAGAATAATACACAAATATAAAATGTAGTAAAGTTTTGAACAAAAATGTTTTAGACTCACGCACGTTTGTTCGTGTTTAGGCGATGGATTGTAATTTGTGTAACAAGTGAGAATAACAATATTCGTGTGGTCTCGCTGATTATATTTTCCGTAGAATAAAAATATTTTCTTTAATAAATCAGAAAATAATAAGCATGGCCCCCTCAAAAAAATAGGGTGTATTACAACATGGGTAAACCAAACCGGCAAAAAAAAATTTACTGTATTAACCTTTGCACGTTTATTCGGTGGGGCCATCGCTGTGTCCTCAAATTTATTACTTTGACCCAGCGTGCACATCTAATAGGTATCTAATTAAGTTTATTGTTATCAAACGAAGCCGCCCCTGCTGGTGCTGGTGCTGCTGCTGCTGCTGGATTCGTTGTGTTCGGGGCGGCCGATATTCGGATTTTGGATTTGTACTAAAAACAGAACCCTAACTCCGGCCACTTAAAATTACCATAATGCATGAAAATTTTATTTAAATCAGTATGTCAGGAGATTCTTTATATCACTATGTATCGAAAACAAGCAACAAACATTACTTTCAATGAATATAACGGTAAAATCGATTACCCCAAAATGACGTTCTCAGTCGGTCCGAGGTCAAATGAACGCTGATAGGCACATGCTCATACACCTCCACGTTCTACAGACGACTATCTACCGCAGTCAGAGACATCAATTAATTTATAAGTTTCATTAAAGTTGCTGCGTCTTATTCTATTGCTATAGTAAAGAAAGTGACATCAACAACGTTAATGAAACTTAAAAGTTAGGTAGGTAATTGACGTCTCTGAGTGCGGCCGTAAATTTTCAATGACGCACAGATCGCCGCCATGTTGGTATTCTCTATCGCGTATACATGACATAAGTTCTTAAATATAATAGAGATAGGTGCAATAATATCCTAACACTATTTGACGTTTCTTAGTTTACGCCACGATTTGTTTGACATGGCCGATATTAGGACGGGGCCGATATTAGGACGGTTTACTCTATAACGTAAAAAGCTCGTAACATAAAGAAGCGGTAGCTCCAGACTACCGCCTCCACTCCAGTCCAGGGGAGGAGCAGGCTCGTGGTGCGCGAACCATAAATGTAAAGCGTGATATCTTTGGTCTTTGAAAATATAAATATCTGTGTTCTGATTAGTCGATTTTATTGCTTCGTTTAATTTCATTGGTCCTCAGGATTGGACAACATTGTTGTCGACCAATCAGCTAACAGGGCCGGCTGGCAAAATTATTCTTGGTTTGTATAAGTGTGGTTTTGTGACCCGGTCGCAGACAATCTTTAGACATATTTCCGAGCACATTTAGCATGTTATAAATAGGAAGCTTATATTTGAATCTGGTACCAAAAATAAATACTTAAATAGCTCTTAAAAACATGTCAAACAGCATGTCGGACCCTGCTCAGGTTAGGGTTCCGTCGCCATTATTACTATAATAATACTCACAATACACAACATATGACTAGGTAACTAGCTTACACATTTTACCTGCGGTGTACACTTTGCCTAGGCCCGTGCAAACCATCACAAGTGCACCAGTGAAATTGAGAAAACACTAAAATAATAATAACCGCGTGATGCCTGAGAAGGATAAACTCAGCAAAGTGCCCTGACTGGGCTCACGAGGTGACCGCCATGTGGGATGTTGACTCGACGATCATGTCCCGATAGTTGTTTCGGCGAACGGTCGCATAGCATCCGTAGGTTAGTTTATTTATAATGTTTATTTTTATATTAGTATCGTTATTTTACTTTTAACTGAATAGGTATTGTAAAAAATGTAAATAGCCCACAGATAAATAAATAGATATCTACATAGTAATAATATCTAAATGTCACGGACAATCTCACACATATTGACCTAGTCGCAAACTAACTCTTGGCTTAGGCAACGATATACATACTTATATAGAAAAAATACATACTTAAATTTATAGAAAATATCCATGACTCAGCAACAAATAGGTACTCGCGCTCATCACACAAATAATTGCCCATACCGGGATTCGAAACCGGGACCGTTACCTTCGTAGGCAGGATCCCTACCAACTAGGCTAACCGCGTCGTCGTCGTCGTCGTCGTCGTCGTCGTCGTCGTCATTACTATAAACACAAAAAACTATTTCTAAAAACCAAAAGTATTACGTAAGTAATTTTAAGATATTTTCCATATTGTGTGCCAAATACACTTTAATATTGTATCCTATCAAAGTGTAATTGTATTTGGCACACAGGTAGTCCATGATATACTTGATTATAAAACATACTTTTATTTTGGGATAGGGAAACATGGTAAATCACTGGATGTGGATAGGCGCGGGCGCGGGCGGGTAGCTATTACTGTATCCACTCGATACAATTTGATTTTTGTGCAATAAAGATTTAATAAATAAGTAAATAATCATAAAAATCAGGATTCAGTTAAAATGATCTGAAAAATCGGTATTTTGCATTTAACTTTTATTTTCATCATCGTCACTCTCAACTTCTTCACCTTTCCACTTTTTATCCATTAAAGTAAATAAATTATCATCTAAATAAAAATTAAAGCAATTATTTCTACCTATTAGGCTAGGCTTTTTGTATGTAAACTAGCACTACGTCAAGTAATTAACCAAGTAGCGCTCACACCACCCAATTTCATTGGACACAATCGAATCGAGCGGTCCCGACAAACCGATGACCTTCAATTTCATATTTCTGTCCACAGTACACAATTTGATATCCAATCTAGTCAAATTGGTCGTAATATTGTATCGTGTGGATACCCCATTACAAAAATTAAAAGTGTCGCACCGAATAGTAGTAGAATGGAATGTATTGAAGATATCAGCTACAACCAGAATCAAACCAGGAAAGCGGTGACACAACTCACAGCAGTTGCAATCAGTTCGCATAAACATTTTATGTAGTATCTAGGATAGGAGGGTGTAGGTCGGGAGATGGTGGCGATAAGGCGGCGGCAGCGCGCGCGCACGTGGTGGATACGGCTTATCACCGCAACCGCGGCGATAGCGGCTGCTGCTGATCAGCTGATTCGTTCATCACTTACACGCCAGACACACAGTCTGCGCATATCTATATACTACACTACTGATTAATTCCTTCCTACACGCCGAAGACGATGATAACCTATCCTTCTATACAAATGATATATTTATCTATATTTATCCTTCATTAACTAAGCTCCTATAACTGATGAAAACTATTAGTGACTACCAGGCCAAATTACTAGATAAATACAGAGCTTAGCCTAGCTACTAAACTAGACTGAGAACTTGCCTTAATTTAAAATGTTCCTAATTAAGGATCCGCCTTAGCGTTAAAGGATCCGCCTTTAACACTAAGTTAAATCCTAGATTACCTAAAATAACTGGCTGAACTATTCAGGCTGACAGCTAGGTTTGTCTTAAGATACGGTTGAACGTGAACCTGTACCTGCAGTCTTGTAAAACTAAAAGAAAAATTAAAGAATTGGAGCCAAATACCATAAAGGACGACGCTATCAAAAAAGTTTACAGTCTGCCAAACCATACTTTGCACCATTGTTCACAGTTTCTTCGTTTCAATTTCCTTTTCAGGGTTCCGTACCAAAATGGTAAAAAGGGAACCCTTATGGTGAAACTTCGTTGTCAGTCTGTCTGTATGTCACAGCAGCTTTCTCAGCAACTACACAAGCTATCAACTTGAAATTTGGTATAATTATATAACATACTGACTGACTTACTGAATAAATATCTTTTACCTTTTTTTTTATCTTTTTATCATGCTTGCCCGTATCTGTTTTTAGTAAAAAAAATATGAAATTAATTTTATAAATAATTGAAAAGGAGTCTTGAATGGAGGGTTGAAAAATGAAAGTGACTTGATTATAGCAAATGGGGTGTTATATAAAAGGGCTCAATTGGCACATTTTAAAATAATTTTTTTTATAATTGTCCGTTACGTACTTTTTGATTTATAACCAAAAATGTTCAAAAAATGACCGTTCCCCCCTTATCTCCGAAGTTTATGAACCGAAAAATCTGAAAAATTCCTTTCTTATAGATGTGAGTACTTACTTATATTTTACGGCAAAAAATAAAACGAAGTGTTAAAAATTTATAATTTTCGAGAAATTGACAAAAAAACTTTAAAGATCTGTACTAAAATCTAGGCAAGCCAAAATATACCTTATTGCACACGAATTAAAGTATATAAAAAGGTATAATTTTGAAGTACGGACTTAAATACGGAACCCTCGGTGCACGAGTCCGACTCGCACTTGACCGGATTTTTTTTACATAAACAATAAACCTATTAATACGTCGAGATCAACCCCCACTGCCGGGGCCATGGTTTCAACTGAGAGTTTGTACAGGTTTTCCGCTACGTGTATGTCCTCTACTCAACTCGAGTTTACCTGTAAAGTGGAATTGTACAGGCAAACCTGTCAGGTACACCCTAGTGTGTATGGTCAGCTTAAGTTAAATTACTTGAAAGGGTCGAGGACTATCTAACGGACAAAAATGCTTGGCCTAAAGTGCCTATATAAACCAGAAAATTAACTAATAGCTTACTACCTCATAAATAACTTATAAAAATCATGTAAATACTGTATCCTGTCTAGGAGACACGGTTTATGTAGCAAAACATATCGAAACTCTTTTATGTGGTTTATAGGTAAGAAGAGATATATACCTATATATTTATTATCTATTTTTTTTCTCGCGTAATAATTCTGTCATATATTCCTGCAGAACTACACAGTTTTTTTTACAGTTTTATATAATGCTAGAATAGTATCATTGTCATTCATAAGTTATAATTTAAAAAATGACTAACTGTTGAGTTTCTTGAGGCACATCTTCTCAGCAGTGGTTACCTCTTGGGAAGCGCTGCTGGTAGATTTTGACGTGTAAAAGTGCCCGTGCGGCCTACTTACTGAATAAATATCTTTTATCTTTTTAGTTTACGCGTAAGAAAAGGATATTTGGTTTCTGTAAGTATAGGTCTTCACCACTATACCTACATGACCCCAAGGCTAGTTCTATGATACACTTTTTAGCCCTGGGATGTCGGACTAATGCTAACTTAAAATAATCAAAATGGTTTCTAATACTGGTACTTGACTGACCTTAAATACTCACCGTATTACTCATAATATTAAACACCTAGCTAGCCTAACGTAAACGGGGTATATGTAGGTACATATAAACCCTTTTATTCGTTTTCAAAAGCGCGATCAATACGGACGGTGCCACCCAGAAAGCCACTTAAAAAGAAAAAAAAGGAGTTTTGGGGAGCCGACGGCCAATGGGACCCGTTGTGGCGGGGATGCAGCGAGCGCGCGACCTGTACGGTGCTTGCGCCGGCGCAGCTCGCCGCATCACGTCAGTCCCCAGTGTGCGGCACTGTAGAGCGTACGCCGTCAGTTCGCAGCACGCTCGTGAGTACGACGATACTCCGCAGCATGTTGCACGAAGCGTGGCCCTGCGCTGCCACCCCCTATGCCGGCGCCTGGCTCAAGACCGAAACCTTCGAACTGGACGCTCTCATCGCCGAAGTTAACAACAACTGTCTCAAAGGTAATTTTACGTCACCTCTGCGACCGAGCTGAAGTTTTTGCTCCTTTTTGATAGTCATGGTGTGTGGTGAACCATTCATTAGTGCAGTAACGAATAGCACCTACGGCTTGCTTGTCCGCGGCGTGGGCGAGAACAATCGTATTAGCTAAATGTGGTGTGCAAACAAACTAATTACGTGTGTTTTACCAAATGAACGTCCATTCCATAATTAAACTGTTTGCTGATGCTTATTGTTATTCTGGTAAATCTTATTAACCGCCAAGCAAAATGTTTACAACAGATTTTATTATTTTTACATTATTTTTTACGAAGGTACATAGGTATTTAAATTTAAACCCTAGGTCCGGGAACACGGAAGTCTGTCGAGACGGGATAAGAGTTTTATGACAAAACAAACAAAATTTGTACAAGCGTTTCATTCCCGTCGAATAAAATGGTTTAATCACACATAATAATATATTTCGATGTTACGAGAGTTACGAGTATGTACTTACTTACCAGAAAAAGAAAAGTTGTGGATACCTATTTAAAACCGTTTTATCCGTATGTAGGTAATCGTGACGTCATTATGGCGGCCGTTCTCAAGCGGTCACACACGGAGCTATAATATAATATTTTGGTATATTTATACCTAATTATAGCAAGGCATCTTACGATATCTGCTGTACTTACATAATAAATACATGTGATTGTAGGTACTTACACCTTAGTCTTGTTACCAAATTAGATTCAAGTAACTTAGCTTAGTACCTAAGTTCTAGTTTGTATAAGTAGGTATAACAAAATAATGGTTTAGATTGTGAGCGCACTATTCGCCAACAAACTGCCCTCAGTTTGGCGAAATTTTTGTTTACCTATCACCTAAGATATTTTTGAAATAAATAAACATATAAATATATTTTAAGTAAGGAAAATATGTCGTAATATACAGTGCTATATTATATATATATTATAGCTCCGTCTGTGACGCGCTTTAAATATGTCCAGCTTGGTCATCCAGAGGTTCTTCATTTTTGGCGTTGACAAATGAAACGATGCACGGACGGAATCATAAATGGAGTATTGCGATGACATGGTGTTAGTATTAGGTATCTACCCAACGTGGCGTTGATGCGACTCTAATTACCTAGATACTTACATTATATTTGCGGCTTCTAGGCTAAATAAAGGACTTGACGGATTTTGAAGCGCGGATATCGTTGAATCGGCTGCCGCAGTAACGTGCCATAAGGAATAGTCACACAAAAATATTAATACGCAGTCAAGTAGGTACCTACTACTTAGTTGGGTTTTTAAAGCTTGTTTTTAACCGACTTCAAAAAAGGAGGAGGTTCTCAATTCGAATGTATGTTGTTTTTTTTTGTATGTTTGTTACGCGATTACTCCGTCAATTGTAGATCAATTTTAAGGTTCTTTTTTTGATAAAAAGGGTATACTTCCGAGGTGGTCCCATTGTCACCAAGTCAGAATCTGATGATGGGATCCATGAGAAATCGAGGGAACTCCTCAAAAGTTATAGGCACACATACAACGATTTTGGTATTACCTGCAAGACCTTAAGAAATTGCATTACAAAGCACCTCTTGGCGAAGAGGAACTGATGATGAAGACCAGAGGTGACCACCGGAACTGCTTAGTCGTAAATGATTGACGCCAGCAACGAGATTTCTATATTAGGAAAATGACTTTTATACTCATTATAATACATATGGTGAAGTGCAACTGATTGTGAAGTACCGGGAGAACTCCTCAATGATTAATGGCCCTGCATCTTGGGCAGCGACATTTTGTTAAGGGTGATGAGAGATTGGTTTATCACATAATACCTAATATTAGGTGCATCACTAAATATATCGAAGTCGGTGGTCGGTTTACACCGGCTTGGATATATTCTATGTACCTATTAGGCACTAAATAGGCAATTCCTAGGACTCTTGGGAGGCTGGTTTTTATTTAACGCTTTTTAGTGGGTTTTTGAAGACTGTTTTATTTTTTATTAAAATTTTCTGCTAGACTTGTTTATGATTAAGTCATTAAACTTATATTTTTGCTTCGGATTTTTAGTAAGTAGGTAGGTAGGTTAGGGCTGTATCTTTTGCTCTGTAATAGGTACTTAAATGTTTAAAATAAATTGCAATATCTATTTTATTATGGCGGTATCCTAATAAAAAAACAAAAAATCATATAAACATGTTTTTTGTATTGGTTTTCTTACTAAGATGCCTAAATGATCGGCCTAGATGCCTAATTGATGGTATCTATCGTATTTTTGCAAATATAGGTACCTACCTAATTAGCTTTCAATGTTGGTAAGGAACTGGAACCCATAAGTGCGCGAGACTGCAATGACTTGCACTTGACCAATTTATAATTTTTATCCCGTCGTACTTCCTCGCCCCACACAGAATCTAACTTTTTTAAAATTCTGACAAGAAGAGTAGGTAGGTACCTACCTACCTACTTACTTATTTTAAAATGTGGAGACGAAATCATAGCCAACCAAATTCCTGTCACGGTTGGTTAATACAATAAGGCGTAAATAAAAGTAGTCCAAATCCGCTGTGATAAATTAATCCATGTTACCTACCTACTACCTAGGTGGTTAGTTCTGGAAGAAATAAGAGACGAGGCTGCTTTAAAAACAAGCAGTTTGTAGTCTATTTATCCAACGCATTGGTTAAAATTAACATCTTTAAAAAAAAAGCATCTCTCTTATCAGAGATCACAATGGTATCAGAGATCGATTATGGTGGGTTAGACGAGTCGCGGTTAAAACACTCGTGGGACCAGTCGTACGCGTTGCAATAGCCCGCTGCTATCTACGCGTAGCATCACAACACAACACAAATAACGCGTGGGCGAACACCAATCGGTGTCCGGAGCGCAGCACGTGTGTGTGATGTTCGTTCATTGGAATCACCATAGCATAATAACGGACATGTATGCGTGTGCGCAGAAGGCGAGGCGGAGTGCGGCGCGGAGGGCGCGGGCGGCGGGTCGGAGAGCCCGCCCCCCCTGCCGGCGTACAGCTACGCCCACCAGGGCGGCCTGTCGCCGTCCCACTCGCGCAGCTACCAGGAGCTGCGGCCGGCGGCGGCACACGCGCGCGACATGCAGGCCTACACGCACCTCGACGATTCGCTGTTCAAGGGGCCGGCGGGCGCGGGCTCCACTGACGGCGTGGTGTTCATCCGCAGCCGCAGCCCCGACATGAGCCCCTCGCCCGAGCGCTCTGACGAGTACTCGCGCTCTATGCACTACGAGCCGTACGCGCCTGGCCCGCCGCCCGCCTACGCCCACACGCACCACCACCACGTCGACGGGTGAGTCCACTCAGCTTCACTTACAGATATTCTATTATAGCACTTATATATCCGATAGGTACAAGGGTAAAACCTTATTATTGGTACCCAAGATACCTACCAGTTATAGGCAACAAGTAATTATAAAGTTATCATCTCTATTAACTTGAAATAAAGTTTATAGTGTCGGTAGTGTGCCAACAATAAGACTGCTTGAACTTTTATAGTAGGTATTCATCACAACATTATTTTAAGTATCATTGTCCAATAATCAATAAAGACCTGTAGGCTCTTTTTTAATTAAATAATACGAACTTGTGCATATATTCGTAGGTAGGTGGAGCTCTGGAGATAGTGGTTTTTTAAATGTTTTACTCGGATTTTTAACAGACTTCAAAAAGGAGGAGGTTTTATGTTCGGCTGTATGTACCTACCTATGTTTTTTTGTTAGTGTCCTCTTATTTTATGTATGGTCAAAGGTTTGGGGTAACTACGAGTAAACCATGGTTTAATTAAATGTTTTGATGAAAGTCCGTAGCGCTTACCTTAAAAGTGATTGACTTGGCGGGGATTTACCGTGCCAGGATATTCAATCAAGTGCGTCAATACACCTCTAGATTGTTACGTTTTTAAAGAGGCTTTAAATTGTTTTTCCCTATGTTATTATTGAAATAATTTAATTTAAACCTCAACTGAATATTAAATCGTCTATTTGATCGTCTATTATGTATATCTGTCTGATCTAACGGAATATAATTTGTATTAATTTATCTACTACCAATTAGATTTTGCCCCATAAACGACTTCTGCGCGACTCCGTCCGCGCAGAAGTCGTTTATCGCTATTGCCACCACTATCTATTGTTTTATAACGATTTATTGTCACTCCACCCTCACCTAATATTAAACATATTAATTTAAGTAGGAATTTAAATTAAATCAAAACGTATGTAGGTACTAAAATGTGAGATGAGGAACAAAATCTATTATTGCTTAACTTATGTACCTAGGTTTGTTATAGGTACCGAACCTGTGCTAATTTTTCCTTATTTCTTGCCTTTGTTCCATTCTAACGACGAATATATTTTTATACAAAAACTTAAGGTTGTTGCAAGTAATTGTGGTTTCCTGTCAATGTTTCATATAATTATATTATATTTTATGAGTCATCAATGTATTTTGAGATGGCACTCAAGGAAAATCGTGCACAGTACCGGTGTCCACAATATTTATTAAATTTCTTAAGTAATATTTTAGCCACCGTTATAAATTCTTGTATCGTAATATTCTACACAACTAATACTTATAAAATTTCGTCACAAAAGTCGAAACTTTGGTCGTCTTATTATTGTTATTCTGCTTTACGTATGATCTCGCAAGCGTCAGCAGGTTACGTCAAGTCTGATGACACTGCTGTCGAACAATTGCGTCTGATAAGAGCAAGTGGTGATTGGAATCGAGTTAAGCCTCGACAGGCCGCAGCGTCGAGTCGCTGGGCAGACTACTGCTAATGGCGGCGGCGCCGGTAGCCGTGTGTCGACCTCGGCCTAACGACTGATCGCATTAGTACCGACCCATTTACACTTACAAATAATTATAATATGATTTGTTTTTCTCAATTAGCCATAAAATCTTCCACTTCACTCCAAAATCAGGAATTGTACAATTCGTCGGGAATATTTCCTATCTTTTTTATTTTTACCACGTTTTTATTAGTTCACTTTCTAGTCGGTCTGTTTGTTTCTTTGTTTGTTCGGCACAAATTTAGCAATCGATTTTAATTAACTTCGCGATGACATTTTGACTTGTAACTCTAACAAAGCTCAAAACTGGATATCAATGCAATAAATAACACTTCTTTATTGTCGTCGTCTTGTACCCGAAATATGAACGAATTCTTGTTGGAAGTACTCACTCAGTAAGTAGGTATGTAAGAAATTGCGTTTTTGCTTCTTATTTTTACCACAAGCTAAAGCACTATTAAAAATCTTATCCCAATGCAATGCAGTGAATGTAAAGTTATTTTAGCCCAATAATTATATACCTAGTAAGATAACATTATTGTCAATATAGAATTCATGTGATAACGAGATCTTTATCGTATTAAATTGAGGGGAGCAGGATGGCAAGATTAATGGCACCAGTTACATGACATACCAATACAGTACCAACCACCTCGCCTCAAGGTTCATTCAAATGCGAGCTTGGTGTGTTGTGTGTTGTGCCCGTATAATACAATGGTAAGCATAATAACAGGAAGTGGACAGATCGTGAGCGAGACCCTTCAGTAAATTATATACAAAACTTCTTTACTTACAAACTCCAATTACCTATGCAATATTGTACGTATGGTACTAGTAAGTATCGAGTTCTAATTGGATGGAATTCTAAAAAAACTATAACGTCATGTATAGGAATCGAATATGCTCAAATAAGATTTAGAATCATTTTAAATAGAGAAAGACAACTTGATGTTTTTTGTACTATTCGTTATCAGGCTCGAAAAGAAACCTAGAACTTTATCAATTGAGATGTTTGGTTGATCTTCCGTCTGGTTTGTTGGAGCGGCCCGTGTGTGTGGACGCCCAGCAAGCGGGTCACGTGCGGCGACGCAACGGCGCGGCGGAACGTGCCGCGGCCGCCCCGGGTGTTGTGACACATACAAACACATGGTTGCAACATTACACGACACATAACGAAAACATTCCGTCATTCTATATTTCTACAGACACGTGACAACCGCAACTAAACCTAATAAAAGAATGAAAACTAATCATTAACTGTAGATAATCTGGCTCCGGGGGACATGATTTTCCTCTGTATCATATACCGCACCTGTCATATAATGTTTCAGGAGAAAGGATTAAATTAAAATAAAAGGAACTTCGATGAACGAGCATCCTTCTCCTTCGCTACTCCGGTGATCAACTACTATACCACAGTAGGCTACTGTAGAAATCTGCAAATAGGAAATACCTATATCATTTTATAACAGACTAGCTTTCCACCCGCAACTTCGTCTGCGGAAGTCGTTCTAGTACTTTCGTTAAAAAGAGTACATAAAGTTTTCATTACGTCTCAAGATGGGATAGTTTTTTCCATAAAAGAGATAGGAATATTTCCCAATTTTTTTCACCACATGCATTATGATGAGTAAGTAAAAGTAGCTTGTGGTTAAATACTTATAATATTACTTATTAAGGAGTTCCGGTGGTCATTTGATATTCATCATCAGTTCCACTTTACCAAATGGTGCTTTTGGAATGTAAAAGTTCCTACATTAAATATAAATTTTTTGAAGGGTTCCGTCAATTTCACTAGGATTCCATCATCAGATCCTCGAAGACATAGCGTAAAATACACTCAAAAAATGCAATCTATTTGAGAGGTTCCTCCTATTTCGAAGTCGGTTGAATACGCAAAAACTGGAGTAAAGATATAAGTGATTTAGATACTATATATCTAGTACCTAACCCAAAATAACAAACTTAAATCATACAAATTCAGAAACCCATTTCACCCCGTTAAGGGTAGATTTCCAAAAACGCCAAAACTCATATTATATATTTTTTAGTCTAGAAACGGTTCACTAATTTTTCCCAACCGCACGTTTCCCAAACTGTTTAATTTCCCAACCGTTTCATTTGGCCAAACGCTTTTTTTTCTGAAACCGTAAATATTTCAGGAGTTTTATAAAACTAATCTAACCTAACCTATAGGGTTCTACACGATGGTTCTGAAATAAATCCTGAAAAATTTACAGTTACGGAAAAAAAGAGTTTAGCCAAATGAAACGGTTGGAAAATAAAACTGTTTGGGAAACGTTTTTCGCCCAAATTTAAGGAAACCCTAGAAACCAATCTCCATATATCTAAATAAAAAAAAACAAACTTACAAAAGAGATGGTCTAAATAATCCAGAATCGATTGGGACAAAATGGGTAGGTACCAGTAGGTTCATTATAGTGCACAATTTACCAAACGTAAGGGCAAAGCCGACATCAGTGGGGTATATATGACAAAGTATATATAAAAAAATCTTAACTCACTCGTATTTTATACCAGTTTTTACACCATCAATGACGATAATAATGCTGATCCAGTACTGGGTTGATAAGTAAGTGTGCGGCAAACTTAAGCGGTTGGTAATCACTACGGGCTATTCCCAGATGTCCGCATCCTAGAAATTAAGGGCCGTATTAAAAAACTCATCTCAACTGTGATTCCCGTTTCAAGATACGTCAAAGTCAACGTCAACCCATAGAAAACTGTCATTTTTGACACATCTTGTGACGGGGATCAGAATTGAGATGAGTTTATTAATAAGGCCCTAAGTGTAAATAAAAATTCCTTCGAGGGTGCGGACAACTGCGAATAGCCGGGCGATACTTCGGCGTTTTAGCCGCCGTCATTGTCCTCTTCGCATATTATTCCAAATAAAACTAACAAGTTTATTTTAATTTTGAATGCAATGAGAACTACTCCCGGTGCTTCTTCTATTTGCATCGGAAATTGTTGTTAGTAATCGTTATTTTCGTCAATATATGCGAAGACGACAATGACGGCGGTTAAAACGCCGAAGAATCGCCCAGCCCATCACTACTTCAGTAATCCTGTCATTATCATCGTTAATATATCACGATGATGGTGTAAAAATTGGTATAAAACACATGAGCCATGATCAGTGGTCGGAATAGGTTCAATTTTGTGTTCCCATCTCACTCACGCATGATTGAACATGCGTTAAGTTTAGGTAAATTTGCTCTACCTATTCCGACCACTGGTCATGATTCTTCCATAATTGTCAGCCTATAGTTCATATACCCCATTGATTTCGGCGTTGCCTTTTCAATGTGGTAGATTTTGCACTATAATTAATCTATCTTGTGCCAATCGATTCTGAGTTATCTAATCTATTTTGTGCCAATCGATTCTGAGTTTTGATCCATACATTTTAGATCATGTTCTGTCCACCCTCCTTTCTCCCTTAGGGGTAGCATTTCTAAAATTACCGAAAGTAATACATTTGGTTTGGAAGCAGCAGCCTGTATAGGTACCAATTTCCACGTTTCTAATTTCAAAAACGACGAAACTCCTACACAAACTTTTACCCCCCCCCCCCCCCCCCCTTCATCCCCTTAGGGGTAGTATTTCCAAAATCACCGAAAGTAGTGTTTATGATTTGTAGGCAACTGCTTATTTGGTATTCAGGCTACTGTCTAAATTTACACCCATTTCCACGTTTCTAACTTCAAAAATGACTATACTCCTATAAAAACTTCCATCCCCTATTTCACCCACTTAGGGGTAGTTTTTACGATATCACCGAGAATAGTAATTTTTTTGGATCCGTAGGCTGTATACCAATTTCCACGTTTTTAACTTCAAAAATTACCAATCTCTTTTACAAACATTCTAGGGATAGGGAGTATTTACAATATTACCGAAAGTAGTAATCTTGGTTTCTAAGCAATAGTTAAAATGTCAGTTTCAACGTTTCGAACTTCAAAAATTACTATAGGTTCTCTCATACGAACTTCCACCCCCCCATTTGACCTTGTTAGGGGTAGTTTTACGAAATCGGCTAGAGCAGTATTTTTTATTTAATAACAGTAGCCTGGATAGTCTGGATACTGGTTAATATTTTTTTATTACGGTTTACTTTGAAAGCATGCTGTATCTACTTTTTAAGGATGTACGAAATATGTTGCATATACCATACTCAGAAATTGTCATAATTCAGTTGTATCATCTACTTGGTCTAAATATACCTATTAAATAAAAAAAATAAAAAAATACCTTCCATTCCTTCCTACGTTTCTATCTTAACCTTTTGAACGCCAAGCTGCGAAACAAAACGCTGCCTACCGGACGCCACAACAAAAACGTACAAGTCGATCTCGAAAAACGTAGTGATTCCAAAACGAAATATCGATACCATAATTGACTCTATGTAATGTATGTGTATTTGAGTATCGGAAAACTTTAACAAATATTTCACTATAATGTTATTACATTTTCATATATTATTAACATTATAAACCCACAATAAAGTATGAAAACACCAAAATGTTCGCACGACATGCACTTTAATTTAGTAACAGAGTCACAACACTACTTGCTTTTTTACGAGGTGATGACGTCACGTATTGATCCTCTGGCCAACACGGGCGTCACAGGCAATGGAAATTGTAATAATACTAGAGTTGAGAAACTGTGTAAGGTATCATATCGATATCTTTGAGTAAGAATCTTAATAATATTAAAGTCCAAATAAAATTGCGTTTTTTAAGTGTAATGATTTATGATGAACGATGAGTTTTGCCACACATTTCCGTAAAAATGTTGCTCGTCTGAACGTCTTAAGAGTTGCCCGTATCAATAAACGGGAAAAACCGCGGGAGCAATAGCGGCAACAGTTAAAAGTACCCTGATTATGAGCTCAAATGTTAATAATTATTAGTTTAAACCGCGGTTTTACCTGACCGACCTTTGTTAGCGAATTTCGAGGCAGATTTTGTACAAAGAATAGTGTTATTATTAGTACTTAGTTATGCTGCTCCATAAGCCCCATAAGTAAGTGTGAGCGAGAGATAAAGAAGTTTTATGGCCCTAGAAATTATTTCGTAAAGGTACTAGAATTATTAATAATATAGCATTGGCTGGTCCATTTTCGATTACCATTTTCGATTTTAAATAAAATGAATTTTCATATGCTTAGTTAATAATATTACATTATATATAATAATATATATATTTAGTTAAAATTTAAAGACTTTCCTCGAAATAATCTATTTCAACTTGTTCCGATACAAATTCTGGAATTTCATCGTCGGCGTTATCAACACCTAGTAAAATTCGCAGCAACTCCTTCGTACGATAAGACCCCTCTCACATTTCGTCGACACTGTACAACACTATTCAAGATGATGTCGCGCCTCTGACGTCACAGATTAGCGTCCACAGCCGACGGGGGCGCATAGGACACTGATAAGCACTTGTTTACGTGAGGTGTGCAAAACCAGTTTGTCGATTGTTATTATTAACTAAATGGAGGACTATTATTGTACCATTACTGCGTGCAGAGTAAATGGGATACCATTGTTATATAATATTTACGTAATTTATGATACATTTGGATTATGTAGTTTAATAATTTATCATGGATAAATGACTCTGTAATAGTTATTCTTACACTTTTCCAAACATAAAACGCAGCGGGCGGTCACAACACTATGTGCCGGCTGGAGCCGTCGTTGGCGTAGTAAGCACTGACAATTACTGCATTAAATCACAGTCTCACAGAAAGTGGATTTATTCATAATTCTGCTATTATAACCAATGTATTTTAGGTTTAGACTAACATAGACTTGCAAAGCAATTATAAAACTCCATCAATTTTCTTGTAAAGTTTTTTATTATACTTGATTTTGATGTTAAACCGTGTGTCGGCTGTAGCCGTCGAGGCGTCAGTGGCACGACTTTCCGTTGACGGCCAGAGCCGACTGGGGCGTTCAAAAGGTTAAAAATTGACCAAACTCGTATACAATCTTTCACCCCCCATTTCAATCCCTTACCTAAGGTTAGTACATATCCACGATCATCTAAAGTAGTACTTTTGGTTTGTAAGCAGTACTAGCCTAAATATTAATTCAGGGTGGCCCCTTTTTACAACATTTGAATATACATAATATTTTTTTCTATACACCGTGCCCGGTCGCTTTGTTTTAATTTTCGATTTGTTCATACATAATAAATCTAATATTTTTGCTTCTCTAGGAAACAGTGCTTTAGGACGAGCTGGCAACGCTTTTTACTGCATTTCTTACTTATTATGGGGATTCCCCTTGACATTTAATTAATGTTATTTTGTCTCATTTTCTAACCAGTAATTTTAGAAAAGTCAAGTGGCAGAAAGAGACAAACTCGTGTCATGAAAAAGAAGATGATTGCGTAATAGGCATAGATTATTTTCGCAGGTGTAATTAGTTCTAATGATTTAAGGGCTGATTTTTGATGTTTATATCCGGTAACTATTTGTTTGGTTCAATGCATAACGAGCGTGAAAGCTTAAGAAAACATTATACGTAATGTTTATTTTGGTTATTACCTTATTACTCTCCTAAATATTAACACTGGGTGACTGGTAATTAACCTGGGGTCGAAACTCGGTAGTTTTTGAGTTATTCGAGTTTATAGTTTTTTTTTTCGAAAAAAACACCTGCCGAGCTAAAAATGGTAATTGTAAAAGGTACATCGATTAAAATAGTAAAAAAATAATGTTCTGGTAGCCAGTGAAGAAAAGATTATTTTAAAGGTTATGGATTGAGGAGTCCATTTCTGTAATTTTTACCGGGCAAGTGCGAGTCGGACTCGCGCACTGAGGTTTCCGTACCCATTTGGCTGGTTTTTAGTATTTGTTGTTATTCTATAGGGTTTGTTCTATAATCATACCAAATTTGACGCTTGTATGTTTTACCGTTTTTACGATACAACAAAAATAAAAAGACGTTTTTTATTTCACTTTATTACAACCTTTTTTACTCTTTATAGTTAGGACAAACAGACAGACAGATAGACAGATGGACGGACGGACAGCGTAGGAATATTAATAGGGTCCCGTTGGGCGCCCTTAGGGTACGGAACCCTAAAAATGGTGACTACTTGTGATTTACAACCTTTTATTTCTAAGGTCTTGAAATTTTTGGACTTGATTTTTTATTTAAAATATTTTTTTTTATAATACCTACCTACCAGAAAAATATTTTTTTTACCATTTTAATGGATGTACTTTTTTCACAATTGCCAATTTTATGTCAGAAGACGGTGGTTTTTGAAAAAAATCTAAAAACTCGAAATACTCGAAAACTACCGAATTTCGACCCCTGGTTTTTTTTCATTCACTCTATAGCTATGTCCACACCTGTGCGCTTTCATTTTCAACTTGCGCTTTCAACTTGGAATTCGGCATGCGTCAAGCGCATGCAATACGAGGGTGACACTGAATCTTCAATAACATCCAATGTTTTGACTTTATCTTCCGCCATTTTATTTGCAACATGTTGCACGTCAACCCAACGGTGACGTATCAGTGTGCGCTACGGGTATGCGCTGATATCAAACCAGTTTGAGCGCATGCGTTATTGCATGCGCTGTGGTTGCATAGGCATGCGTCAGAGGAAAGCGCGAGTTGTACATGAAAGCGCACAGGTGTAGACATAGCTTATAAGTAACATCACTATTTTTTATACACCAAAAACTGACAACACTGAAGCTGTCATTTTACTGCAGTGAATTAAAAGCTCGGCTATAGTCAAACTAACTTACCATAGCTTAACCAAGTAGTTTCTAATTCTTTCGATTCATAAACTGAATTAATTAGGGTAATTTTTTGTTCGATCTTATATTTAGATAACTCACTAAATTAGGAATTATTATGTTTGTATAATGTTTTATAATCTGTTTTGTTAACCATTTTTGCTGTGTATTTTTGCACCAAATCAGAGTAATAAACAATAGATAATAGGTTGTGACCAAGTTGTGACTGGCTGTCTGTTTTTGCTTAACTTTGTGAGGCTAAGGGACCCTTGCCCATACTGCCAAATAAGGCGGGGCATGAAAGGTTGCGTGCGAATTTTAATTTTATTTTTTTATTTTAATTTTCTTTCTTATTGTTTTTTTTCCCTTTCTTGTTATGTAATTTATGTTTTATGTACCTACCTGTCAAAATTATATGTGTGTAGCCTTCCGTGGTTTCACCTGATGGTTCCATCGGAAAACCAGCGCTGACTTTAATGCCGGCAATACGCTGGGTTGGGACCATTTCGTCACTACAATTTCTGTGTGTATTTCTCTGTCCTTTGTTGATAGGTATTTGTCACGAATAAATTATTCTTCTTCTTCTATTACTTATTAATTACTGTGTCTCTTTAATGTTTACCTGGCTTTAGCTAACACAAAGAATATAACGTGATGTGACTGACTCGATTGCTAGAAATATGTACATATATATACCTTACTGAATGAAGGTCATCAACTGGCCTACCTGGCGATTGGGCTAACCGCGTCGTCAGGTAGGTCTAACGTTATGTTAATAGTATTTATTATATAAAACCTCGCTTAATTACAAACAGAACGTACCTTCGACGACGATGCACGATGTTCGAAGACTTCCTATCTAACACTTTTAGCGAAATGAGTTTTTTATGCCGTTATATTTAAAATTCAATTTCGCATGGTTTAAACTCCAATTAAAATTGACGGAGACATCCAGTTGTAATGCGCATTTTGCGGTTGACATTATCTAACTCTTAAAACAAATAGCTGTTGAGTGTATTTTGCGTCAAAGATTGACGAATTCCATCTAACTGCCAAAAAATAGCTGCTAAATTGTTTCATTTGCCTAAATACCTTTATATTAAAGCATATAAAGCATAATAAATTAATGGGATATTTAGGTACAAAATTTACAGCACTATCTCATATCTATCACTTTCACGGTAATCTCTATTTAATCTTTAATCTACACCACTAATTAACCAATTCCAATCAAATTATTTTTTTTTGTAACTTAATTACCAAAAACTTTCGTCTGTTTTGCGTCCTGTAAAATTTGGAGTTTATCATATAGAAGGTCTTCGAACGTCGTCGTCGCTATGTAATGTTAAACTTTGCGTTTCAAGTTCATCGGTAGATCCTTTCTAACCCCCACTCCACTGTGGGACTTGTCGAATACGATTCCCCGTTGTCTTGCATAAAATTGTTGGTAAAATGGTTGGCAATAAAATAATTTCGTACCTACACGTTTGGCCGAAATATCAAATTTCATAATTTAATTTCGCATAATTTCGTTTGTATACAGTCATTTTGCAAAATTTTCAAAGTCATAATATTATTAAAAAATAATATTCATGTGATAGAATATTTGGTTCGCCGAAAATTGTTTCCCATATTTGTTAATTGGCATAATGTATGTATATGGATATTTCCATGCCATATGCCATGGCCTTCTAACTAACGTAACCTGTCCGAGTCGGTTCTGCCCAGAAAGGTCTTGCTCGCTCGCTTTTAGCATAATCATAATATTTATTGGTAAAAAACAAGGTATTTACAAGTCGCAATGTAAACATAAATATAATTTCCTAAAAATAAATAATGTCCTCAAAAGAAATATAAATAAATCATTATCGTACCTACTATACAACGTAAGTGGTACAGTTATAGTAAAAATAAAAAAGTAATATAATAATAATATTGCGCGATGTCAAAATTTTTATTGCGTATTAATAATTATTCACATCTATTAATAAATTCGTAGTAACTGTAGAACAACTGCTCAAGCAACCATTTTTTCAGCCTTACTTTAAAACTGGGCAAGCTCGGTGCATCTATTATTGATTTTGGCAACTTATTGTACGCGACTGGTTGCTTTTTTTAAGGGTACACTTAACTGTGCACAGCAAATGACCATTTCGTAAAGCGCGTTCGCCGGTACCGCCTCGCGTCGGGAATTGTTCGAGGTGCTCCCTCACGTACAACGCCACCTGGAGTATCAAGGTGCTTTTCCACCGGCGAGGCGAGACGAGACGATGTGGGACGAGAAATGAAATCGCGCCGACCTATTTCCACCAAAAATTGCCGGCGCGTGCCCGTGGCAAAAATAGTGGCAACCGTAGGGGAAGACTGGGGTCAATTGAAACGTGGGTCATTTGAAACAACTCCAAGAACTTTGAAAACAGCAGACCTGGAGAAGATTGGGTACAATAATCTGGGTGTAAGCTGTGGGCACATGAGCCTTGCATAGTTAGTGATCTTCGTTACTTGTGTCATAACAGTGAATCTGATTAATTTGAAATGCTCCTATTTGTTTTCCTTCTGTTAGCTATTTTGTCAATTATCAAATTTAAGTATGATTTATATTGTTAGATCTCATAAAAATGTTAGATTTTCTACGATTTTTTTTTCTGATGTTGATTTATTTTGTAACTTGTTCTCATTACTGAAATAATTCAGTCTTAAATGATAAGTTAAGGGCAGTAAGTGCCTTAAAATTATGTTAGAACCGAATACTGACATTGCATCGCAAAGTTAAGATGTCAAAGAAACGATAATAATAATAATAATACATTATGTTCTTGAGTGTTTCAACTATCCCCCACCTTTGTTTCATTCTATCCAGGCCCAGGGTCATTTGAAACATTTTCAGATGTTTTCTAAAAAGCTTTTAACTATTAACAGGTAATTAATGAAGTCAAATGAACATTATCACCATACTGGTTATATTTGAAACCTTTTACGGAACACATTCGATGGAAAACGAGGCTGAAATAGCCAATTTTGTCGAAAACGTTCCAATTGACCCCAGTCTACCCTACTTTTTTTTTTTTTTTTTTAATTCAGCGACACACTAGAGTTGGCCTCTTCTGTCATATCGTTCGATATCAAATTATCAAGTAATATACGAGATTTGTCAAAATTGTATGCAATTGACATTTCATTTCGAATTAAATGTCATCTCGAGTGATATTAGAATTGAGGTCAAATAAAATTGTTTTGTTTTTCAAACATGTTCGAAATTTGAAACTCATAACTCATAACTTTATCAAATTTTATATCGTTATAAGATCATTATGTTACTGCTACAGATAAGAAAATTATCATAGTAAAATTGATTGTTGTTATGCTGGTCATTGCCAACGGATTCTGAACGCATTATAGAGGACTTTTGATATGTGTGTAGAAAAAAAAATGTTACTGGAAGAAGGATCAGATGACGATACTGTAACAAGATGAGATAGTTCTCGTAGCTCTTATGAGAAAACGAACTCATCGTTATTGGGTTCGAAATCATATTAAATATCATCATAATGAACATGGCGAGTTTAATACTTTACTTAATTACTGTACTTAATAAGGTCGTGGTTATATATTTTTGAAGCTTTGGACGTACCTATTTGGTGTCTATGGATCTTTCATTGGCTGTGCGTCTCGCGATTGATATTAAATAGCCATCGCGAGCCAGCGCGAGCCAGGGCGAGCACGCGCGAGACAGCGCGAGCCAGCGCGATATCGCGCGGGCCGGCCGATGACACGAGAGAATCGTGTTTCTGTTGCAGAGTAAATAAACACTTTATGTACGCAGCAATACGGTTCATTATTATAATAACAAAAATTTAAATTCTCGTCTCGCACATCCTCGCCAATTCTTTCTGTTTCCACCGAAGATGCGCTAGGAGAGAATAGAAATTTTGCCATATAAATTTCAATTCTCGTCTCGTCTCGTCTCGTCTCGCCTCGCCGGTGATAAAGCACCTTCAGAAAGCAGGGCAGGGTGAGCACGCCAAGCGCCACGAAGTAAGTCCTCGCGGACTGGTCCCAAGGCACCCGCGCCATCGTTCGCACAGCGCGCTTCTGTAGGCGGAATACGCGCTGCCGTTCGGCCGCGCAGCCCCACAACTCGAGCCCATACTGCGCGAGCGCCTGCACGTTAGCGAAGAAACAGGTACGGACGGTTTCTAGTAGCAACGTACTGTATGTAATGTACTGGGTTTTCGCTAGATTTAAAATGAGACCATTATCTTGAAACCAAGTCGTTAGTTTTCTTACTACGAGGTTTAAGCGAAACTCCAGCTCATTCAGCGTGCTACCCGTTACGACAGCCGCGACATCGTCGGCGTACATTTAGACCTAGCCATTTATTTTAATATCATCGCCTCGGTTGCCTCGCCAAGTTCAAGACGAAATAAAAACTTTTGCTTACAGTTTAAAATTCAGTAATAAAAAAATATTGGTAGGCTGTATCTCAGGGACGCAGCCGCAGTGGAGTTCTTTATACGTGAAACGTCTAGTGCGTGCTCAACCTCTGGTTTAGATTCCTGTGCTTGGCTCAATCTAACGCGTTTCCTGTGGAAACGAACACGTTCCACCGAGGTCAAAGCACTTCTTCGAGGGCCGGAATCTCTCTCTCTTGCTACCCCAGCTCTTGCACGCCAGTTTTGTACGTTTTGTGTATCGCACGAGGTGGCACCATAGTAGAGCAGTCGTCAAATTTCCGAAAAAAATCACACCTTTTTGAACTCTACAACTTCTAATGGTCACAAGTATGAGTTTTATTTATCACACCTAATATAACGTCGTGAGTTCTGTCATACGCGACCACTTTCGCTCGAATCGATCAATGTACTGCTGAGTAATCAATCACTAAATAATCACAGCGCGCGATGGTTAATTAAGTTCATCATCATCATCATCATCATCAACAGCCGCAAGACGTCCACTGCTGGACAAAGGCCTTCCCCAAGGTTTTCCACAACGATCGGTCCTCTGCTGCTGTCATCCAGCGGTTTCCCGCGATCTTTATCAGATCGTCGGTCCACCTTGTGGAAGGCCTGCCGACACTCCGTCTCCCGGTTCGCGGTCGCCACTCTAGAACCTTTCCACTCCAACGGCCATCGGTTCTACGAGCGATGTGCCCCGCCCACTGCCACTTAAGGTTTGCTATTCGGTGAGCTATATCAGTTACTTTAGTTCTCCTGCGGATCTCCTCATTCCTGATTCGATCTCGCAAGGAGACACCTAGCATAGCTCTTTCCATCGCCCTTTGAGTGACCTTGAGCCTTCTTATGAGGCCCATTGTAAGCGACCATGTCTCAGATCCGTATGTCATCACTGGCAACACACACTGATCAAAGACTTTTGTTTTGAGGCACTGTGGTATTTGAGACGAGAAGATAGTGCGTAGCTTACCGAACGCTGCCCAGCCGAGTTGGATTCGACGATTGACCTCTTTCTCGAAGTTGGACTTACCTAACTGGATTTTTTGTCCTAGGTATACATAGTCGTCAACAACTTCGAGAGTAGAGTCTCCAACTTTGACAGGAGTGGGTACGACATGGACATTTGACATGATTTTCGTCTTGTCCATGTTCATTTTAAGACCCACTTGTTGAGAGACTCTACTGAGGCCATCGAGCATTGTACCGAGGTCCTCCAGGGTCTCAGCCATGATGACAATATCGTCGGCGAATCGAAGGTGAGTGATGTATTCGCCATTTATGCTGATGCCAAAACCCTCCCAGTCCAGAAGCTTGAAAGCGTCTTCCAATGCAGCAGTAAACAGTTTTGGAGATATTACATCTCCCTGTCTCACTCCTCGCTGCAATTGGATAGGCTTCGAGTTCCGGTCCTGAAGGCGAACTGACATAGTGGCGTTTCTATACAAACACTTTAACACCTCGATGTATCGATAGTCGATTTGGCACCGCTGAAGAGACTGCAGTACAGCCCATGTTTCAATCGAATCGAAGGCTTTCTCATAGTCCACGAACGCTAAGCATAGTGGCTGGTTATACTCCTCGGTCTTCTGTATAACCTGCCGCAGCGTGTGGATGTGGTCTATGGTGCTAAAGCCTTTTCGGAAACCGGCTTGTTCGGTATTAAGTTCATAATGCGCCGTAATTTGCGCGATTACAGCGCCATTTATGCCAGCGACATATGCACTATTGAGTAATGGCTTCTTTTTTCTAAATAATGGTAATAAAATATTGCCGGTAGGTGCTATTACTTGTAAACTTCTAAGCTTTCTTGCCATATCATTCGTTACATTTGTTTTTTTGCAAGTGACCCCTATATTGAATTGAAATACGTTTACACGTCAAAAACAATATATATATACCAGCACCGTCACAATAGTTTTCATATAGTGACAGCTATCATCATCAGCCGCAAAACGTCCACTGCTGGACAAAGGCCTTCCCCAAACTGGGGAGAAACTGCCATAATCGCCACGCTTGGCAGGCGGGTTGGCGATCGCAGTTCAAGGCTTGGGCATACAGCCAGCGCGTCACGCCTGCAGCGGCGCGCGGCGCGTTCTTAGGGTGCGTCCACATTTGTGACATTTCGGCGTGACATAGTTGCGTGACCGTGTCAGAAAAAACCGTCTACACTATGGAGCAAACACGTATTTCTAAAACGGTCACGGAACTATGTCACGCCGAAATGTCACAAATGTGGACGCACCCTTAGCGTGACGCCAGCGCGGCGTGGCAGTCACACTGCAGGCAGCAGAAAACGCCATGCAGCGCGGCACGGCGTGTTCCAAAGGGTAAAGTAACTATAGAGTGGCGACTCTATAAATATAAATGTTAGCTAATTTTCTATTCAAACTTATCTTAGCTGATTTCCGGTAGGTATAAACATTTTAATCGTCTGTAACTCAAGGACCAATAAAGTCTACTTAGTCGTGGTAGTTTTTCTATTAAACTCATTATATGCGCTTTGATTTAAGATATTTTTCACATTTTTAGTATTTGTAGTTTTAGCTGTAGGGGGACACACACACACTTGACTCTCACAAACGGATCACTTAATCAAAAAATTGTTTTTGCGAAACCATCCCCACTTTACGTGTAGGGGAGGTACCCTATAAAGCCGGTCAAGTGCGAGTCGGACTCGCGCACCGAGAGTTCCGCACAAACTTGTAGGTATGTAAATAGTTCGTAAATCACGGAAATACCATATAATTAAAGTCCAGTATAGCAATCAGTATGCACTTTCGTACTTAGTGAGTGTCAGTTTATATTGTTTTTTTTTTTATGTGATGTAACTACAAATTAACGGTTTTCTCATTTTTTCCTTTACTTGTGCTATATATAAGACATTGCTTCTTGCCAAATTTCATGATTCTAAGTCAACGGGAAGTACCCTATAGGTTTTGATTCCCTTGAGATTCCCTTCAATATGTGGCACAAACAGCCGTATCTTTTGATTGCGTTGACTTAGAGGTTTGATTTTTTCACTGATCCATGGGATTGCAAACCTTGGTATTTGATATGAATTTCAACTTGATACCTTCACGCGTCCCTGAGAAAAAGAGTCTTGACAGACACACAGACAGACATACAGACGGACAACAAAGTGATCCTATAAGGGTTCTGTTTTTTTTCAATTGATGTACGGAACCCTAAAAACGGACAGACGGACGGACATGGCAAAACTATAAGGGTTCCTAGCTGTGTTTCCTAGTTTGAGTACGGAACCCTAAAAATGAGGGCGCTGTTCGGAATAAAATTGGCAACATGATCCAAGGTTTACTCTAACCGGTGTTGGTTGCTATTTGAAAATAGCTTTAGTTAAACCTGCACTTTATAGATACAGCAGTTGTCATACAAGCAAACTTGACCATAGAGTCGCCACTCTTTCCCTCTATAGTTACTTTACTCTTTGGAACGCGGCGGGCTAAGAACACGCCGTGCAGCGCTGCATGGCGCGCGATCGCGCCGCGCCCGGCAGTAAAATCACGCCGTGCCGCGCTGCACAGCGCGGCCGAGTTGTGTTGACGTGACGCGCCTGCAGCGGCGCGACGTGATTCTGTGTGACGGCCTGCCTACAACTCCTTGTTAATTTCCACGCTAAGAACGCGCCACACGCCGCTGCAGGCGTGACGCGCTGGCTGTATGACGAAACCTTTAATGTTACGACTATAATACAATGTTCAAAAAGACGCTGCTGCCCATCCTCTGGTATGATTCTCTTAGTCGCCTTCTACGACACCCACGGGATGAGATGAGGTGGTGCAATTCTTGCCCGGACACCACACACGGTGACAGCTATAGATACGGTATTGGTCGATATTATCGCCGGGAGGGCCGCGTGCGCACCGACGTGGAGGCGGCCGCGAGGCTGCGGTCTAAGTAATAGGTTATACTTAATTTGTCGTTAACCATTTAATTTGTAATACTAACTTAATTTCTTCGCTAACCTTCGGAGTAAAGAGTTGAACTAACGGTTAAATGGAATTTTGTTGACAATTTATTTGTCATTAGTAGTAGCTCGGTCACTTTGATGTCTAATTAATAATATTTAGAATAATATAGTTAGGGACGTTATCATAAACTTCGTAAATTTAACAAATTGTAGGACCATAGCTATGTTATTCTGTTGACACATCGTCGTTCAGTTCTACTCAGTCGATGAATTTACGTCGTCCGTCAAGGTGGGTAAATGAATGTGCAGGCAGTTGAATGTCATTTACCCACCTTGACGGACGTCGTAAATTCGCCGGCTATTCATCGACTGAGTAGAACTGGAACTGAACGACGATGCGTTAACAGAATAACATAGCTGGTGTATGCAAAAGATACACAAATAGGTACCTGAGTTGAAAAAATCTTGTAATTTTATTTAAAATATTAGCTTTAAATTAAGTTTTTCTTAAAAACTGTGAGTGTACACAGACGTTTTCGTTTTCTTAAAAAATTAAATGTGACGTTCTCAATATAAAGGGACCTTATGGAGGAAGGTAGTTACTCTCTTCTTGTTCTTGTTACGATACGAATACTATGGTAACAGTTCTAAGCACGGCGTAACCGCCTGCCTCCATAAGGTCCCTTTATATTGAGAACGTCACAAATATGTATCAGTGTACAAAAGCATTGTAGTTTAGTAATTTGTAACTGACCAGAGCAACAGAAGTTTATTAAGACGTGTGTGAGAGTGTTAGGATGTTTTAAATAAAGCCATAAAATCTTCCTGCTACACGGAGGTAGTTAAAGCGAGTGCGCCAGACATGATTATAGAAACACTACATTGTGAACAATGTGACCATGCTCTTGGCCTATTTCTTGAAGTAAAACTAATACTATTCACATGATACCAAAATACCTAACTACTCAGAGGTGACCACTCTACGCTAATGACGACTGCAATTAAGGAATGCTACTTGCAAACATAGGTATTACATTCTAGACAACAAAGAATTCAATCATCATGTTGACCGTCGGGTGTTCTTAAATATATGCGATACAATATCATTCATTCTTGAATTATGATGATTGTTTTACGTCCTTTGGTTTCCCTTGGACGATTTAAATAATAAAAAATATTGAATAGGTAAATGAAGTAAGTCATCACTTATAGGGGCGCTATGGGCTCTTTTATTGATCTTTGAAAGTGAATGTTCTTTCGTCTAAGTTACTAATGATATCTTTTTTTATTTCAAATCTCCCGACATGAAAATTTTTTACCTCGTTTCAGAGCTGATCACTTTCAAACGATCCAAACGATGTTCATTATTGAACCTAGATTAGATAAGGAACATCTTGACAAAATTAGCTGCCGCACCCAAAAACCGAGGTGAAAATTAAATGTAATCCGACCATCCACTTTCTCGTTGCAATGCCACAGGACTAACTACTACTTTGTCGTTAGCCATATTTTTATCTTTTTGTAACGATCGCCTTTACAATCACGTAAATAAGAGCTACCATACCAATGTAATATGATAACAATATGTTTTAAAACACAGTGAAAGAAAGGCACAGGCAGACATATAAACCGACAAAAGTTCATCATCAAACTTAGTTATAACGCCCCTCCTTTTATACAGGAGTTAAAATAAAATAATACTAATTACCTACCTACAAAGTTCCTATATTAAAACTATCGTCGTTAAAAACAATATGTGGGTCGATCAAATTTTTCTTGTACCACGTTGTCATATGGTTACGTCCGCTGGATAACTCTTTAAAACCATGATTTTCTATACGTTTTCTATGGTTAAAATTCATCAAACGTACATTTTTGTCGTAGTTATAAGCCCATTATTTTATGGACTATTTCCTAAGCACATTAGTACCATATATTATAACAGTTTTTTTGAGAAACTCCGTCACTTTTGTCTCTTGGACAACGGGACTGAATAACAAACAAGAAAAAATTGATCGACCCATGTACCAAGTAGTAACTTAGATCGGATGTCATTTTTCTGATATCAAGAGGTTGATGACTGCCGAGTAGGCTTGCGCACTCAGCCAGTGTGCACATAGCACCTGTCAGGATACCCTACTTAACAGATAAATATTCTTACATTTGAAAATTCTGGGGGATGGAAATTTGAAAGTAAGTGTAAGGATATCCATCCCAAGTAATACAAAGTGCTGTATAAAGGTTTAGTAATAGCAATCCGACGAACAGTAAGCTAAAAATTCTGCCGTGCTTACGATATCGGCAGTAATTATGTATTACATGCAGCACATATACACTACATTCATGCCATTAATGCTTATTGCCAATTCTTCATCACTCTTGACAAAATGGGGCTATCCAATATGCAGGGACATTAATCGTTGAAGAACTCTCCTGGTACTTGGCGAAACTTCCATTTCACCACATTCATTAGGAGCTGTTCATTTATTACGTAAGACAATTTTAATCAATTTCTGACCCCCCTCCCCTACGTAAGAAAAAATAAGAGTTGGATAAACCCCCTCCCTCCTTTTTAATCTTACGTAAGATCAGTATCTACCAAAATTGCAAAGAAAAAGTAGCAAAACTATATAAACGCTTTAATTTGTGCTTGCTTTTGTGATCTTACGTTAAACCATCCTACTATATATAAAATACGACTTGTTCAGACCCCCTCCCCCCAAATCGTCTTACGTATTAATAAATAAACAGCCCCTTACAAATGATATGCAAAAGTACCGTGTTGTGAAATACTTATTATTAAAGAGTTCCGATGGTCATGTCTGGTCATTAATTTCACTTTACCAAATGGAGCTTTTGGAATGTAAATGTTCTGTACAGAAGTTTGAAAATCGCTGTATGAGTCCTTTAAATATTTGAAGGGTGCCGTCAATTTACCTGGGATTCTATTATAAGAAAACTTATTTTATATTTAGTAGTCTAGAAACCAATTTTCATATATCAAACTTCAAAAATAACTCTTAAAAATTGCCACCCCATTTTACCCCCTTAGGGGTAGTGTTTCCAAAATCACCGAAAGTACTCTTGGTTTGTAAGCATTAACTACAAAAAAATCTTCATTCCCATTAAAACTTTCAACTCCCATTTCACCCACTTAGGGATAGCTTTTCGAAAATCACCAAACGTTTTATTTTTTATTTGTTAACAGTGCCTTTTATACCATTTTCCACGTTTCTAACTTCAAGAATGACCAAACCCCCATACAATTTTTCACCCCCCATTTCACCCACTTAGGGGTAGTTTTTCCAAAATCGCCAGAAGTTGTATTATTTTGTTATTTAATAGTAGCCTTGTCGTGTTACGTGATCTTCCGAAGGCTCAGAAGATCAGGTAACAGACGTTGAAGAAAACTTTAGAGAAAAGAAAGTAAGCAAAATAATAGGAAAAGGAAATTTATTTAACACTTAGTACGTATGTCTATGTTTCACAGAATTACCGGTAAAATAAAAACTAAAATAACCTAACACGAGAAAAACACCAGGGTAAAAGATTAGCCGGAAGTAAGAAGGAGAAGGGAGTAGGTAGGTAGGATAAGGTAGTGTCACGTAGGTGGGCGAGTGTCCGTAGGGGTGCTCAGGATGAACACCAATGAAGCAGCACGAAGATAGGAGCCCGCGACTTGGAGCTCAGGCACAGGAGTAGGCAGGAGTGGAGTCTTCCAGAGATGCCAACCGAAGTGCGAGTACACGTAGAATGACTAGGAGTAGGTACGGAGCGTAGTGATACTTTTTCGAAGAGCAGGACGTAGAGACTTCTTAACGTAGGGCTTCTTAGGCTGCGGGGCCTTACTTGGCCCCGCACAAGGCCGATTTCAAACTTCCTTTTCAGGAACCGAAGAGAGAACTGATCGCTCTAGTCAGAGCCAGCGTTTATATACCCTGGTGATCTAGCTTTTTTTAATTACTAATTCTAAATTCATAAAATTACAAAATTACAGATGCCAGGTAGCATTTCTATAGCAAAACAATAATATTTACTCCATGGTACAGCATGAAAACTAATATATTGTCTCTGCCCGCTGTCTTGACAACGAAAATAACAATATTGTCAAATGTATAAAAATAAACAAAAAGTGCAAAATATCAGACGTAAACGAGGAAATAATATTATAATAACAAGAATCCAAGAGGAAAAAGTACGTAAGTAATCTAGAAGCCTGCTTCATCGCGCAATTTTATTTCTTAAGAGAAATAGAAGCCTCCGAAGTCGGTCGGTTTTATTTAGTATGTTATATTTACCAAACGGTTTAATGTAAACACCCAATTTTAGGAATAAATTGACTACGAAATGAATCCAAATAACCGTTAGTAAGAAAAATCATGGGCGGCGGCTGAAGGTCGCGCCCACAAGATGATCAGGAAATGCGTAAAAAGTTTAAAATAAGCTACAAATCAAAACACGGAACCAAGTATCGCAGGTACAATATTACAGCCTATATACTTATCTCCACGTTTCTTACTTCAAAATTGACCACACTCCGATACAAATTACCAACCCCCATATTTCATCCCCTCAGGGGTAGTTTATCCAAAATCGCCAAACGTTATTTTTTTTCATTTGTTACCACTTAATAGTAGCCTATAAGTATACCAGTTTCCGCGTTTCTAACTTGAAAAACGACCAAACTCCTATACAAACTTTAACCCCCCATTTCATCCCCTTAGGGGTAGTTTATCCAAAATCACCGTAAGTAGTGTTTTTTATTTGATAACAGTATTCCTATAGCAATTTCCACATTTCTAACTTGAAAATGACCAAACTCCCATACAAACTTTAACCCCCCATTTCACCCCCTTAGGGGTAGTTTATCTAAAATCACTAAAAATAGTGTTGTTTATTTTGCAATAGGACAGGGTAGCTGTGATGGAGTGCATATGAGACTAGGGGGTGCGTATGATTCAGCCTAGGAAAGAGAACATCAAAAACTTATTTTTAAAAGAGGGCGCCAGGCGACCTCATGTCAACAAGTGACAATATTTAAATAAAAGGGCTAAAAGTAAGTTAAATCTGTTTATTGTGTCCTCACAATAAATGACTACATCAAAAACTCTTAAACAATAAAACAAAGCTACGTAGTAACATAT
This sequence comes from Tortrix viridana, assembly GCA_963241965.1. Taxonomy (NCBI): domain Eukaryota; kingdom Metazoa; phylum Arthropoda; class Insecta; order Lepidoptera; family Tortricidae; genus Tortrix; species Tortrix viridana. Next base: position 23,290,355 of record OY725171.1, read on the forward strand.
TTTAGGTTACTACCTGCAAACTAATTTATAAACGATTACCTACTAATTCTTGCAAAAGCGATCAGAGAAATGTTATGGTTAAATCTAAGTAAATCGTAGGGTTGGTACTCACGCCGATAGGTTTCTTTTATACCTGCAAGTTGAAGCAACTATGGTACCGCAGTTCTAGGTAGGTGTTAGTAATCCATGAAGTCAGGAACTCTCGGTCACACGGAGAATATGCAGTGGCCATGATGATCAATGATGACTAACTGATACTAGGGATGAAAGTCTCACGAAGCAGGAAGCAGCAACGAAGAATGATGAGTCAGGAAAATAAGAACTTGGATTCAGAATAAAAATTCCTACTAAATACCAAAACTTCGACTAAGAATAAAAACCCTGCGAACAAAATATTCACAGTTAAGAAAGTGTTGGATAGAAAACTAGCGGACACGTGGTCAACCAAGTGAACAAAGGAAACTTACCACTAGGCGTGAGTTTATTCACGGACAAAAAGCAGTAGGCATGGCTCAGGTTATTTTAATAAAATCCTCTGAAGCATCTTGAATAACATATTTGACTGGAAATCAATGAGACAGATGTTATAAATGCAAAGAGAAATAATAAAGGTCAAGATGGCGGCAGCGAACGCTCTAAGCAAAGCACAAACTTACCAGGGAACTATGTTTGAAGTGCAGAAAGATTGATTACAACTTATGGAGTATTTAATACGATTTTTTGATTTCTCGTACTCCCGCACTCATTTTTGACGAATTCCCTCAGTTCTTTTTATAGATTTCCACGGTTTTTCTTCAATTTATATCAAAATAGTTCACTCCACAACATGCAAAGTACAATACACAACACAATGTCATTTTAAATAATACTTATCTATTATAATTCAATAAATATTAGGTATTTTTCTCTATATATAATGTAAAAAACTGTTTCTTAAGTTGCGGTATAAGAATACAGCTATCCGCTTTCATCTGTGTTAATTAATTACAAACTATATTTTTTATCTATACTAACAGTAGAAGCTTAATAAGAACCCAGGAAAAAGTTTCATACAGCAGCTGAATAATTTATAAAATATGTAACCTTATGTGACTTGAAGACAAAATTAAAGCAGTTATTCAGAACCAAGCAATTTAAACAAATATAGCTCTGCTGAGAGTACCTTTTTGCAGAAATAAGCTGTTTCAAACGCAATTAGCTTAGTAAAGTTTGTATAATAGTTTTACACATTACATTTCAGCTAGTTAATGTTATACAGAACATTGCTGCCGCAGTTACTTTTATGCAAATTGAAGCTATCTGAAATGCTTCAAGTTATTGACGTCTGTGCAATATTTGGAATAATAGTTATTACTAAGCCTTAAGAAAGAAAACCAACATTATACACATTTTAGTAAATAAGCATAAAGAGTTATAAAAGCCGAAACACAACGTTATACAGAATTTGGCTATTTCCATAGATTTTACACCAACTTACTTTTAACTGTGTAATGTGATATTATTACTGTTATCATATCATGCTTGTGTGTTACTTGGGATCCGACATATGAACGCACAGTATGAACCAAACCAATAGGTATAAAACGCGTCACAATCAGATCTATACCTAATATATATATTGTTATATTAATATATTATATTATAGCAATGCATCTTACGAAATATTTTCATATATTTTCCGTACTAGTTGACAGAGTCCACAGACGGAGCTATAATATATATTAATATAAATTATAGCTGCGTGTGTGGACTCTGTCAACTAGTACGGAAAATATATCGTAATATATATATTATAGCTATATAATATATATTATAGCTCCGTCTATAACGAGCCTAAGGGGTGGGATTCTCTGACCCACTCGCCGCGGGCGACGAGCGACGGGCGACGAGCGACGGGCGACGGGCGACGGGCGACGGGCGACGGGCGACGGGCGACGGGCGACAGGCGACGGACGCGGGCGTATTGCCGTTACATTGCGCGCTCTGTGTGAAGGCCTATCGGAAAAGGCGTGTATTATGACTAATATAACGGCAATACGCACGCGTCCGTCGCCAGGTGGGTCAGAGAACCCCGAACCTTGGACGGCCAAATCTGGGGTGTGATTCTGATAATCGTTTCACCTTCACATCGACTGAGTCAAAAAAAATCGGTGCATTTACGTCGTCCGTCAAGGTGAGTAAATGACATTTGGCTGCCTACATTTTCTTTTAGTCGCTTAAAACTGGCGACTAAATGAAAGTGCAGGCAGTTAAATGTCGTTTACGCATAAATGACGGACGACGTAAATTTGCCGGTTATTCTTCGACTCGGTAGAACATACCTGAGCGTAGACGGAGTGTTGTAACTATATTTATTTTAAAAGAGTGTGGCATAATCATAACTAATATTATCAAGAGGTTGAGTTTGACTGTAAGTTTGGATGTAGGAGAGAACCTGTAGTCTACTTAGACTAAGAAGTTTACTTTTACGATTTTTAAAATTCTTTCACCAATATTTATAATGGACTTACAGGGTGGACATCTATCTATACTATATAACTATATATACTATACTATATATATTATTATACTATAATATAATAATATAATAAAGAGGAAAGATTTGTATTTTTGTATGTAACGAATAAACTCAAAAACTACTAAATCTATTTAAAAAATTCTTTCACCATTAGAATGCTACATTATTCCTGAGTAACATAGGCTATAGATATGACTAGAAAAAATTAGGGATCTCTACTAAAACTTAAATAATGTAACCAAAGGTGTAAAAAAATTTGCTGTAAAATGTATTTCATCGCATGCGCTGCCGAAACTATTGATGATAGAACAAAAAAATGTTTTACAATATTAAAGAACATATTAATATCTACAAAAAATATCACGATACCATATATCCAACTACTGTAGTTATATCACTATAACAACTTGTTTACATTTTAAAAGTTGATAAAAATCCCGACCAAAATCAGAACTGTTATCCATACTTTAGTGTTAATCATTATCCAAATAAATCATGTTCAAGACTGTTTCAATACCTGTAGATTACTTTTTAAATTATTAAAATCGGACATTCTATTCAAAAGATATTACGAATTTAAACATTTCAATCTATACGAAATACTAATAGAAAAATACGGGACGGGCCGTTATGTATCATCCTGATTTAAGTACCTATGTGTTTTACAGAAAATCACATATAATTGAAGCGAAGCGAGGGTGGGTCGCTATATGTATATACTAGCTTCTGCCCACGACTTGTCCGCGTTGAATTTAAAATTGTGTCCAGAGAGAAATTAAACATGTGTGAGTTGTCGCTCCACGCCTTACACCATTTATATCAGGTCAGGACCGGCCTTACACAGTCATTCCCCTTAAAAAACGACCCATTTAGTCGATTATTTGACATAGCTGCTGTCCGCGACTTCGTCCGCGTAGAATCAGCAATTTTACCATTCCGAAGGACCAGTGTTTTTTATTTTTCGGGATAATAGGTAGCATGTGTGTCATTGTAGGGTATTATTTATCTCAATTTCAAATTTCATCTAAATCCGTTCATCCGTGTAAGCGTGAAGAAGTAACAAACACACAAACTTTCTCATTTTTAATATTATAGCTTTCCGCCCGCGATTTCGTCTGCGGAGAGTCAGTACCTTTGTTAAAAAGTACAGATAAAGTTTTAATTATCGTACGTATCATGATGGGATAGAAACATATTTAAACCATACGATTTTTTAAACCCTTTTCAACCTGCTAGGGGTAGATTTTCCAAAAACGCCCAAAACTCATATTTTATATATTAAGTAGTCTATAAACGTATTTCCATATTCATATTCATAACTTCAAAAATAACCAAACTCTCTTACAAATTTCCTACTTTTTCAAAAAGCGCCGGTAGTAGTATTTTTTATTTGATACCAGTAGCCTATGTACCAATTTCCACGTTCCAAACTTCAAAAATGACCAAACTCCCATACAAACGTTAATCCCCCATTTCAACCCCTTAGGGGTAGTTTATCCAAAATCGCTGAAAGTAGTATGTTTTATTTGTAAATAGTAGCCTATATAAAAATATCCACGTTTCTATCTTCAAAAATTGACGATTTTTATACAAACTTTCAACCCCCCTTCTACCCCCTTAGGGGGTGAGTTTTGAAAATTTATTTCTTAATGTACCCCTAGACCTTATAAGGAATCTACATGCCAAATTTGGAATCTCTAGACCCAGCGGTTTAGGCTGTGCGTTGATATATCAGTCAGTCAGTCAGGACTTTGAATTTTATATATACAGATTGTACTCACGTTCTAAAAAACGGCTGTAACGATTTCGATCAAAAGTGCGACATGCAGGTTTACGGGGGCGAAAATTCGATCTAGCTGGGTCTCATCTGGGAAAAGGCTTCGTGCAAAAAGATTTCCCGCGCAATATGGTTCGTAATTTGCGGGGTGACTGCCTGAAATGAACACTACGCGAACGGAGTCGCGGGGAAAAGCTATATAACTTATAATACGTAACTACGACATGGTACTAAAATGTAAAGCTACCTTTGAGTTCCACTGTACATACAAATATGATAGTAAAACGCCAGGTGAACTCTACGCGTGTATCATGGGACATCGACAAACATAGGTCACATCACACTATCTATACGAGTAAATATATATAAAAATCGATGTGTTTGTATTTGGGTATGTTCCCTATGGACAACAAAACAGCTGGACCGATTTTTTTAAATGTTCAGTCAATCTTCAGGTTACCCTAGCGGGTGATTCTATGTAGTTTAGTAGCGATCTGATTTTTTCAACTGATTTTTTTTGGTCTTTTGTGCGACATGGGCAGCAACGCGCCGCGCCAGCTATACTATCCTAATCGCACCTTTCGAATGAAAGTGACCTCATTCCAAAATGTTAAAATGTTTAGGTTTTGAATTAGGGCTCTATAGTAATAATTTTATAACTCGAATTGGAAAACTAAACATTTTGTATTAGGTCACTTTCATTCTAAAGATGCGTAATCATCAATACATAGTATAAAATAAAATGAAGTCGCCCTCCGCGTCTGTCTGTCCGTATGTATGCTTAGATCTTTAAAAGTACGCAACGGATTTTGATCCAGTTTTAACCATCAGTTAGATAATTCTTTACAGAAGGTTTATGTATATAATAGAACCCGGACCGAAGCGAGGGCGGGTCGCTATAGGCTATATTTTAACTTATGTAACCGAAGCGAAGCGAGGGCGGGTCGCTAGTAGGCTATACTTTTACTTATATTAACCAAAGCGAAGCGAGGGCGGGTTGCTTTCAGTAATAAATAGCTAGCACAACCCTGAAGAAAACCAACTAAAGAAAGAAAGAAGACGAATATCTACCTACGACACCAATCTCAATTACTAGTTGAGAGCAAAGTAGGTACTTCCAGTGCCCACTCTTCACCCATTAAATGCTTTTACTTCTGCGGTACTAAGGGATGCGTCACGACGCGTCGCCGGCGCGCGCATACGCTGCGAAGGCCGTTTATTACAAACTGACTATACATCGCTTTGCTCTCCTGTCTAGAGAACCAACGATCCTACTAAAAATCACAAACAAACAACTTTTCTATTTTATTTTCAATGCTGCTATGCGAATTTGAATGCGAAATTCAAGTAGACAATGCGATTTAATTGTTAACCAGACGCTTTTGCGATTCATCTTACGTGGTGAGATTTGTAGTTAGACGAAAGAATGCCATATCTGTATACACAGTTTATTTTATGCGATAATACACATATACGTAGTTCAATATCTGGATCCTTTTCGTACCTACATAAAATCAATAGATTTCCATAAAGTCATCCCACAATAACTCTGCAATGAGGTAACAACAGTAGAAATCTTAATTTTGTTTATGGCAATACTGGTTTTTGGTCACACGACACGTTTTGATACTCACAAGTATAGCTCTAATTATGATGTATACCTACGCGCGGCGATATATGTATATTTCCCGACCATCCAAACTCTATGGATTTTTACTTCTACACTTATATTATAACGAGGAAAGATTTGAATTTTTGAATGTTTGTAAAGAATAAACTCAAAAACTACTAGACCGATTTTAAAAATTATATCACCATTAGAATTCTACATTATTCCTGGGTATCATAGGCTGTTTTATTTTTCTGCGCGGACGGAGTCGCGGCAACAGCTAGCCTATTATAAGAGATAAAAAAGATAAAAGATATTTATTCAGTAAGTAGGCCGCACGGGCACTTTTACACGTCAAAATCTACCAGCGCTTCCCATTTTCATCCGTTAGATAGACCTCGATCCTATAGTACGCTTTTGACATCAACGACTTTTTCAAGTAATTTTTATGTGCTGGAAGGGGTAATCATCAGATTTCTTATATCTTATAAATGTTATAAAAATAGCCTCTATAGGTCACGCATTTATAGGATCCTTTAAACGCATGTAATAAAAATGTTTACTCTTATTAACGTCTTACTTCTTCCCTCTATAAGATATGAAATCCTATAAATGTTATAGAAATAGTCGCTATAGGTCAAGTATTGTAAAGGATTGGTTTCTCTTAGTCGTGACTTCTAAGAGAATAGTAGCAACAAACTTGCACGTTATCAGATTGATACGAGTATAAGTACGATTTAAACCTATACGTGTCTAACACTTGCTATTAATAGAGCGACTAGCGATTCAACACCATTTGGTTTTGATGTCTTAATGTCTCGTCGTTGTCAAAAAAGAAATGGACATAAATAAATGGAAACGGTTCAAGCGTAGCGGTGGTTATCGAAGAAGAGTAAAAAAAAACGTGTGAACGTTAAACTTGGTTCAGGATCGGAGCGAGCGAGCGACAATTGGGTAGGTAAAGTTTTTGGAAGAGGTGTAAATTTTTTTTTTTTTCGGTAGTCGTAATCCTAAAGATCAAGGAACTGCGGCTCTTTTATTTTTATTTCCTCTAATATTCTAGAAATATTTTTTTTAGTTAGTATGTTGACATTTGCACACTTTAATGACCGACAAGCTTGTTGCCTTCGTACTTAATGAGAAAGAAAAAAAAAACTGTCACTTCTATAACTGTCATTGTCAATCAAAGTAAACAAACGATTCAATTCAACGACTCTTTTCTGTTTGCTTGCGTTTCATGTGATCAGTGTTTTTAGAAATATTTTAACGACCTCAGAACGAACTCCGGACTTTCGATTTTGCCGCTTTGCTCGACGATATTTGGACTAAGATTTATTTCCGACCCCTTTGGCACTGCTTCTTGGACACCGATTTCTTTCTTTCACGACGACTCTTTCCCTGCTTTTCGATAGCCACGAGAACACGTTTGAATCGTATACACGCAATGAATTCAAGCAATCCCACACGGACTTTGGAAATGGATTATTACAAAGATTTACTTAGATGCTTGAAAGAATTGAATCGTTTGTTTACTTTGACAATGACAGTTATAGAAGTGACAGTTTTTTTTTTTCTTTTTCATTAAGTACGAAGGCAACAAGCTTGTCGGTCATTAAAGTGTACAAATGTCAACTTACTAACTAAAAAAAATATTTCTAGAATATTAGAGGAAATAAAAATAAAAGAGCCGCAGTTCCTTGATCTTTAGGATGACGACTATCGAAAAAAAATATAATTTACACCTCTTCCAAAAACTTTACCTACCCAATTGTGATGGTTCCGTACAATCTAAAATCGAAATAGCCTTTGATGCTTATGAAGACAATTCTGAAAATTCTGACAATACGGCAATGAAAGTAGTATCGAATCAATGAAAATTAATTTGATGATGACCATTGTCAGATTACAGATTTAGAAAAAAAATATTTGACGTTAAATGCTTGAATATTGCAATAATTTTGTGTAAACTTTATTTTTAAGTAATCCAGTAAATGAAATATGACATCCAACATTAACGTATGTCATGTTGTATTTATCGAATCAGAATAAGAACAGATTATAAATTAATGTATGTTTGACGAATGTGTATGAAATTACAAGTACCAAAAGTAGTAGGTACTATAACAGGTTAAAGGTACTCTCTATCGACATTCTGATCGGGGACTAATAAATAATACGTACATAGTAGTACTAGTAGTCCTCAAAATACAGTCAAGGCACACATTACGATGAGAGATCAAGGAACTAATTTTGAATAGTATCCTACACACACTTGCAGTTTTTTTTGCATAGGTAGATTGGTGGAGCCGCTGATATGTAGGTATATTTCATGTGCTCGAGACCTTTGTACACCTAGGTATACTTTTTTACTTTACTCCGTATTGTAATAAGGTGAAAAGGTGGTTATAGGTAGAAATGTATAATGGTTATACATATAACAAACATAAATAAACAGTAGGTACTTATTCATAATATATCTCAAAAGTAATGAAAAGTTTACCTACTTAGAAAAAATTGCAGCAAAAGTCATACTTGTCCGCAGCATAGTGATTATAAACCGCATATGTATAGCAGTTTTGACACTAAAAAAAGTTATGGTTTAATAACATAATTATCTTGTTTTTATCCACAGTGAAGTGTAATAGGTTATTTGTTGTGTCAACTGAAGTAACAGCCGTAACATTTTTTTGATGGAATAAAATGTGTTACATCCCACGGCAATTCAAAATTCTTGAGGTCACAGAAGTCCTTTTTAGTCAAGAAGCGATCGAGATCCATTTACTTAATATGTCTGACAACCATTTGAAATCCAGAAAGACGCCAACGTAGGTATAACACGCTAAAAATTTAAGAACTAGCATTATAGGTAGGTACAGATGAAGTGCAAAATTATTTTCCTTCGTACTTTATCGGAAAAGTTCGTATTTATCGTGCTCTCTCAATTAGCTTCAGTATCAGCAGACCAATATATATATAGAGTGGCTAACACGCAATTCAAATATTCGCTAAAGTTTTGATTATATTCACAGTTTACTTATAAAAACCCGAAACCTCGAAAACTGTTATTTTGCTGCATTTTATTTTAAAGTAAGGAGAGTGTTTCGTTAAGGTTACGAATGACAATAAAAGTACTACTTACCTATACCTAAGTGTATTTTTTCTAAGTTTCATAAAATGGTTATACATCTCTATATTATACAGTACAATATGCTGTCATTTTTCATTTTGACATTTGACACTAAAAAATAAAGTTCCATATTAATGGATATGAAAACGTCGCTCAATTAATACAATAATTGATTGACAGTTCGGGTGCCATCGTATTCCGATTGAGATCAGAGTTTTCCCGAAGGAAAATCATTTTGCACTACATCTGTATAACACAGCTTAGGTGTACAATAGTAGATTGTTAAACAAGGGACTAAAGTAAGCCATTATGACACGAGATATTTATATACCCGAGCAAAGCGAGGGTGGATGAAGTTCGAGTGTCATTAGGGCTTTTAAGTCTCGAGTTAAACACTCTACTTTTCACTTCGAATGCGAGGAAAAATAACGACGTTCTATACAAAATTACAATAGAAAAAAAAAATCCGCGGTTTTTAATTTTTGTTTTTTTTTAACCTTTTGAACGCCAAGCTGCTAAATAAAACGCTGCCTACCGGACGCCACAACAAAAACGTACAAGTCGATCTCGAAAAACGTAGTGATTCCAAAACGAAATATCGATACCATAATTGACTCTATGTAATGTGTGTGTATTCGAGTATCGGAAAATTTAACAAATATTTCACTATGATGTTATTACATTATAAACCCACAATAAAGTATGAAAACACCAAAATGTTCGCACGACATGCATTTTAATTTAGTAACAGAGTCACAACACTACTTGCTTTTTTACGAGGTGATGACGTTACGTATTGACGGCTCTGGCCGACACGGACGTCACAGGCAATAGAAATTGTAATAATACTAGAGTTGAGAAACTGTGTAAGGCATTAACTTTCATATCGATATCTTTGAGTAAGAATCTTACTAATATTAAAGTCCAAATAAAATTGCGTTTTTTAAGTGTAATGATTTATGATGAACGATGAGTTTTGCCACACATTTCCGTAAAAATGTTGCTCGTCTGAACGTCTTAAGAATTGCCCGTATCAATAAACGGGAAAAACCGCGGGAGCAATAGCGGCAACAGTTAAAAGTACCCTGATTATGAGCTCAACTGTTAATAATTATTAGTTTAAACCGCGGTTTTACCTGACCGACCTTTGTTAGCGAATTTTGAGGCAGATTTTGTACAAAGAATAGTGTTATTATTAGTACTTAGTTATGCTGCTCCATAAGCCCCGTAAGTGTAAGCGAGAGATAAAGAAGTTTTATGGCCCTAGAAATTATTTCGTAAAGGTACTAGAATTATTAATAATATAGCATTGGCTGGTCCATTTTCGATTACCTATTGATTTTAAATAAAATGAATTTTCATATGCTTAGTTAATAATATTACATTATATATAATAATATATATATATTTATTTAAAATTTAAAGACTTCCCTCGAAATAATCTATTTCAACTTGTTCCGATACAAATTCTGGAATTTCATTGTCCGTTTATGTCCGTTAACTAAATGGTGAACTATTATTGTACCATTACTGCGTGCAAAGTAAATGGGATACCATTGTTATATACTATTTACGTAATTTATGATAAATTTGGATTATGTAGTTTAATAATTTATCATGGATAAATGACTCTGTAATAGTTATTCTTACACTTTTCCCAACATAAAACGCAGCGGGCGGTCGCATTTCTATGTGTCGGCTGGAGCCGTCGTTGGCGTAGTAAGCAGTGACAATTACTAAATTAAATCACAGTGTCACACAAAGTGGATTTATTCATAATTCTGGTATAATAACCAATGTATTTTAGGTTTAGACTAATATAGACTTGCAAACCAATTATAAAACTCCATCAATTTTCTTGTAAAGTTTTTTATTAAACTTGATTTTGATGTTAAACTGTGTGTCGGCTGTAGCCGACGTGGCGTCAGTGGCACGACTTTCCGTTGACGGCCAGAGCCGACTGGGGCGTTCAAAAGGTTAAAAGTGACGCTATAAATGCTAGCATATTTAGCCAACAGATTCAAACTTGAAAACTATTTTTTCGAAACTAATCAAAATTTATTGCATAATTAAATTCATCCTTAATATAATTAAATTGATTCATTTTCGTTATCATTAATCGTGATTCACGAAATTAAATTTTTTTTTTTAAATATTTTTGCACATTTGTCATTTTGAGGTTATTTCCACGCCCTAAAATTGTCTATACCACAGAATAAGTACTTTCATTGAAACAGAACTATAAGAAACCGCAAAAGACGTATATGACCTTTTTTCTATTTATAACATGGCATTCATATCGAGTTAGAAAGAGATGTCCTTAAAGATATTCTTCCGTTTTTCATCATGTTGTTACAAGGATCTGTCAACGCCAGTGTTGCTGCTGAGTCGAAAATAATTCTAGTATCAAGTTATCATGTTTTGAAAATCTGAAAATATCGATATATATTCATAACACTGTCAAACTAATAAGGCTACTAAATGAAGAAGTCACCCTGACACAAAATTAACTATTCGCATATCGACTTTTTAATTTTGTAGTACTGTAGGTTCGTGTGGCGGGCTCATGGCGATCCATTCAAATTTAACGTCTAAAACCTTTTGGCAACATGATGGAAAACGAAAGAATACTTATAAGGATATCTCTTTCTAACTCGTTATGAATGCCATAAATATAAAAAGGTCAAACCTACGTCATTTGTTATTTCTTATATTCCGGTTTCTATGCAAGTACTTATTCTGTAATACTACTCTGTCAAGAAAGTACCGGGAAAAGATCAATAATACACAAACTGTTTGTTAATCATCCAAATTTATTTTATCACCTTCAAAGTATGCTCCTTCAGAAACGATACACTTACGCCAACGAATAATCCAATCATCAAAACATTTTTTAAACGCTGTTTCCGGAATTGAATTCAGTTCTCGGCGCGAATTCTCCTTTATGTCTTCTACCGATTGAAAACGGGTGCCACGAAGTGGTAATTTGAGTTTAGGAAAAAGAAAGAAGTCGGCAGGAGCCATATCTGGTGAATATGGTGGTTGCTCGATGGTATTTGTTGAGTGTTTGGTCAAAAATTCTTTCACAATGATGGCCTTGTGCGAAGGCGCATTATCGTGGTGCAAAATCCAAGAATTTTCATTCCACAAATCTGGCCTTTTTCGTCGAATTTGCTCTCTTAAATGCCGCATAACGCTCAAATAATATTCTTTATTTACCGTTTGACCTTCCGGCAAGAATTCCGAGTGCACAACACCGCGATTAGTCAAAGAAAACAGTCAACATGACTTTGACTTTTGATCGACTTTGGCGTGGTTTCTTCGGTTTCGGTTCAGTTGGAAGGCGCCACTCCGAAGCTTGTTGACTAGTTTGCATGTCAAACTCGTAAACCCACGTCTCGTCACCAGTAACAATGCGTTTGATGAATGTTGGGTCGGAATTTACTCGTTCTAGCATGTCCTCAGCGACTCTCATGCGATTGAGTTTTTGGAGAAAATTCAGGTCTTTTGGGACTAGCCGAGCGGTAACATGTTTCATACCCAAATGATTAGTTAAAATAGTACGGATCGACTCGTGAGATACAGAAAGTTCGGCGGCTATCTCTCTCAAAGTTGAATGAGGATTTTCAGTCACTATTTCCTTCACTTTTGCGATGTTAACTTCAGTTGCAGACGTTGATGGCCTACCAGAGCGAGGCAAATCTTCCATCACATCTCGACCGCTTTTGAACGCTTTGTACCACTCATAAACACGTGTTTTTGATAAAGTCGAATCACCGTAAGCCTTCTGTAACATTTTCAGTGACTCCGAACACGAAATTCCATTGGTGATGCAAAATTTAAGACAAACTCTTTGTTCAATGTTTTTGTCCATTATGAAATTCGCAATACACACTAGATATGATATAACTAAAAACAGCACTGTATTTAATATAAATAACAGATGCAACTCAAACTCCGCGCCAAAATAGAAAACAGTTGTGCCAATCTAACAACAACAAAAAAAACAAAAATTTGAATTTGGAACCATAAACAAATCATCCATTCCCGATACTTTGTTGACTGAATGTAATCCTCCATTCACATACACTGTGATTGGCTGTTTAGGGGTTTCCAAAATAAATTTTAAAAAAATACTTTAATCCCTAGGGATTAATAAGGAGCTTTAGTCCCGATATGCAGATACTAAAGTAACATTTTAAGAGCATGAGAAGTGAAAAAATATTTTTGACCGTTTTCCTTAAAAGACACGCACATTATATATGACCACTGCAATAGGTACAAAAAGACTCTTTATTGAACATAACATAATAACCAATACAAAAACAGGTATCTACATGGAGAAAGTTTACAAGGTAAACAATATGGACGGCCTTATCGCTTCAGAGCGATCTTTTCAAGGCAACCTTTACTACGCAAATGAGGATGTAATAGATAGTGCAGGTGGTGCACTTTGCAACATATGAGACCAAGCATTCATAAAAATATATGAATTAACCATACTTATATATGTAATATATAAATAAATTTACGTAAATGTGCGTTTTTTTTTCAGGAACATGTTCTAAAAGTAATATTTGTAATAAAAAATATCATGCATGGTAATTTTCAATACGGTTTTCTATTAATCTGAAGGATACCCTAAAAAATAAATATGGAGGCGAATTTATGGCCTATAATTGTCTTGAACAAAAACAAATGGCTTTATATAGGTTTAAATCATTTACTATAATGCCAAAATATCTATCATCCATGTCTCGGCAATGAACTGCAAATTCTGCCTCTTGGTCTTTGGTAAATGTAGGCTTAACGCGACCTAAAGATGTTGGCACATTGGTAGACTTCAGCCTTTTTCTTAGAGCCCCTTCACTTACATCAACTTTTTCTGCGGCGCGTATCTGACTAGCTCCTTGCTAACTATATCAGTTCTTTGGCTTTCTTTATCTGATCATCTGAGATCAAGGCGCGTTGTGGAGCCTTTCTTTTATAATTTCTCGGCATTTTGCTGTAATCTGAAATAATAAACAATACTTAAGTAACCTTCAATAATAGCTTTCGTATTGGGGTATAAGTACGCAACGAGCAAACAATGTTTGCTCTTACATGTATACTGCGATAGACGAACAATATAAAAGTAAATCACTTACTGGCTCAACTGCATCCATATGACTCCCACATACTTTTCCCCGACACACGAAACAAATAAATTGGTTTGAATTAACTCTGTGATCTGTCTCGCTCGACAAGCACTTGCTTTGCACTCACGCGGCTCGTGGCTCCGAAGCGGCGATGCCAGCACCACTGCGCAGTTTAAACATGTTTTACACCAACACGCGGGTCTATATTGGAATCCATAATATCCTTTTTCCTATTTGTAAATTCCTTAATAACTGTGGTCATAATGATCTTTTGCCATAATAACGTTTATCTTATAAATTCTAGAATGTTTGGGATGCTTTATATTATTTTACCAATTTTCTAATGAACAAATCACCTATAAAATAATAAAAGTGGGTTCCCAACATTATTTAAAAGTCAATAACTACTTAATTAAAAACAGGTCAAGTGATTCAAAATAAAATAATCGATTTCATGATGTGGGGCCGTTGCGGTTTCTACGAAAATATAATAATGGAATCGACTTCCGGCGATGTAAGACTGCGCCAGCGCGCTTCTCACAAAGCGCTAGCTCACGCGCGAACGAGTCAGCTCGCTCAAACAAACAGTTTGATGACTCGTATGTACCTACACTCACCATAATTTATGGCAAAGATCTAAAACACAAAGCAAACGATACCGTTAAACAGAGTCAATTGGTTGTGAAAATATACTGTTGGTTCAGGCGTCCTAGCTGGGGTAGGCTCGGGCGCTTTTTATTTGCTACAAACAGGGAACTTTAGCGGAAGAACGTAAAAACTTTGGGGTTGTTTAAATAACCGATAGAAAGGTTGTTTACGTTGTAAGATAAAATTGCGAAAAGTTTCAAGTGCGAAAGGATATCTCTGGGCCTAGACAAGTTGCATTCTAAGAAAGCTAACGACTGTAGAAATGACCGCACGACAGCTTACGTCAATTTTATACTTTAATTTCTGCTAACTCGGTATGTGAGTCGTGTTCGCAGAATGCAACATGTTTAGAGCTGATGGTCTGTTGCATTGCATACGGAAGAGTGTTAGCTAAGTAAGTATAGCGAATCCGGCATACTGATCGGCCAAGTACCTACGTCGCACACCATTAACTACTGGTATATTCGGCAACAACACCATGCTAATTGCATAGAATAGCAGAATAGTAGATTGTACAACAAGTGCATAAAACGCACCATTTTACGCGAGACGTTTATCCATCCAAGCGAGCTTGCGAGCGAGGATGGATATAAAGTCGAGTGTTAAATGGGTTTTATGGACGAGTTGTACACTCTAATCTTCACTTCGATTGCGAGGAAATGAAACAGCAACATGATAAAATAATAATAATAATAATAAATGCGACGAAATAAAAATTATAAGTTTATTTCATGAAGCTTTATTGTGTACTTTGGCTGTTGGTATCCTTGCCTTGGTCTTAGAATACTAACGAAACGAAATAAAATAAAGAGGTTATTCTATGAAGTTAAAGTTGTTCGTGTGCCTGTTCGACCGATTGCGTACTTTGGCTGTTGGTATCCTTGCCTTGGTCTTAGAATACTAACGAAACGAAATAAAATAAAGAGGTTATTCTATGAAGTTAAAGTTGTTCGTGTGCCTGTTCGACCGATTGCGTACTTTGGCTGTTGGTATCCTTGCCTTGGTCTTAGAATACTAACGAAACGAAATAAAATAAAGAGGTTATTCTATGAAGTTAAAGTTGTTCGTGTGCCTGTTTGACCGATTGCCTAGGTCTTCGACGAAGATTTTACTTTATGCACTAGAGCATAAGAATCGACTTTATGTCGCCTACGCACGACATAATGACGAACTTTTAGAGCATAAGAAGTGAAAGACAAATTATCCGCCAGAATGTTTCTAGTGTCCACTTGGTTGCGTAACCAAGCAGTCACCAGATGAGATACCCTCCATAGACCTGTATACATTTTGTTGGTGGCGGCGACCGGGTGGCGCCACCATGGTGTCCCGGTGAAATAGGGCCTTAAGTGAAGTAAAATGCGGAGCGGGCGACCGCATGACGTCAGGAGGCGGTGCGGCCGCTCGCGCGCGGGTGGCGCGGGCGCGGAGGCCGGTGCTACCTCAGCGCTCGTGAGACCCAGACATCTACTGAATGAAAGCTGCTACAATAACAATATTCAATAGGTACCGTATCCATTTCTCAGACACGGCGTGGCGTGGTGAATGACCTGCCTACTAATAGGTGTCTCGTCGACGTCGGGCAAAATTAATGCCATTTTAATTGATCGCATTAAGAGTACCATATTTTTTACTTTTTAGCATTACCTATAATGATAATGACAACCAAAAAAAAATTTCAATAACTACATAATTTATATTCAAACGTATTGTTAGGTCCTTGCATATGAAATTAGCGTTTTGTCGTACTGGCCACTTTGATGCCAAATATCTGGCGTTTGGTTAGGAACTCCAAATTCAAATTCATTTCAAATTGAATCTCATATATTCGTGATTCAATTGTTCCCGTGTCATTTGTTTTTTCTTTGATATCATTCTGTTCACAACATGGAAAGCTTAAAATATTGCGTTATTTACGAATATGAGCTTCACCGTGGCATTAACGCTGCAAAAACCGCTCGAAGGATTAATGATGTGTATGGGGCAGCTACTGCAAAAGAAAACACAGTACGTTTTTGCTTCCAACATTTTCGTTCTGGAAATTTGACCTACAGAACAAGCCCCGTGGACGTTGATGAGGATGAATTGAAAGTGATCGTGGAGGCTTCGGTGTCAGTGATAAAACCGTTTTAGTTCATTTGAAACAAATTTAAAGAGTGAAAAAGCTCGAAAAATGGGTACCGCATTAATCGAGTGAAGCAAACCAACAAACACGCGTCGAGTGTCGCGTTGGGTGGTTTTCATCGCGTTTCAACCGCCCGTCATCACCGTTTTCAATATATTGACGAAATCAATGACACAGACCTACAGCAACTTCTGATGCTAATAGAAAACTACCCCTGGTTCTGCTTATGCTTACATCAAAAGTTGCTGGTATGGCACCCCGTTACACTACTCCACCGGCACAATAATGAGGGGATTTTAAATCTTATCGTTACTTGTGATGAAAAATCGATCCTGTACGATAACCGGAAAAGCTCATCACAATGGTTGAGCCCAGGAAAACCGGCCAAATCTTGCCCGAAACGAAAGTTAACTCAGAAAAAAGTACTGGTGTGTTTGGTGGACCAGTGCTGGTGCCGTCCATTACAGCTTCCTAAGGCCCAGTCACACAATTACAGCAGATGTGTATTATCAACAATTGCAAACCATGATGGAAAAGCTAGCCATTAAACAACCGAGGTTGGTCAATTGCTCTAGCCCACTCCTGCTTCAAGACAATGCCAGACTACCACTGCACGCGAGACGGTCGCTAAATTAGAGGAACTGGGACTTGAATATTTCCGACACCTACCGTACTCCCTAGACAAGGAAAAAAATTCAATTCTGATTAGGCCGTCCAAAACGCCTTCAAAGATTTTATTGATTCTCGCTCCCAAATTTTTTCAGCAAAGGAATCAATACCTACCTATAAGATGGCAAAACGGCATATAAAAAAATGGTACTTTGATTACTTTGATTAAATGAATATTTCGTTTAATTTTTTTCGTGTTGATTATTTCCATATAAAACTATGTAAGGACCTAATAAATGTGTTAGTAATAAATATTAAAACTGATCTGAGCCCAGGTTCTTCATGTAAATGCTCTGCATGTACCTGTGTACAATCGACCTATTAAAATGGTGAGCGTACTTGATACCTTATTTTTGTGATTGTCATTGTTATTCTCATGCTCATCTATTCTATTGCAGTTTGAAGTTCAGTAGGTACCTGGTACCTACCTACGTTCCAGCAGTAAAGTCATGTAAAGTGCTTAAATATGTCCGTTGGCTTACCGGACAACGTCGTCCTATAAATGTTATGAGTTAGTTTTTAATTAAATCACAAATGTTACAATTACAACATTAATAATAATCTTTTATATTTTCCTTTAAAGAGTAGGTACTAACCATTGTTTACATTTAGTCATTAAAACGAGGAAAATTCCACTAATTTGGTCTCTTACCTTGACACGCAGCAAAGTTGCTCTAAACCATTTAGAGAAACCGCAACATTGAAATTTTTGCTGTTTTTAAGGGATTTCTGCGAAAGTGGGTCAGGGAATTTCTTGTTGGAAAGTCTCCAAAATCCATAATAAATCCAGGTAATAAACTATCTGTGGGCCAAATTTCATCCAAATCCGTTCAGCCGTTTAGGCGTGATTGAGTAACAAACAAGTAAATGTCCAACCATACAAACTTTCACATTTACCAGTATAATATATTATATCATAATATTATATAATAATATAGTAGGATTCATACCTTAATACTGATATATTTTTATTTAGGATTCGAAGTCTAATATGTAATATGCAATTTGGCAAAACTCAGCTTACTTATAGGTACTGGGGCCCTAGCCAAGATGCTCACGCTACCAGACGTTTCCTAAGCTATCCGATTAAAAGATTTGATGTTCCGATCGTTAATATGCTAGCCAAGTGCACGTTGCAAATCGGTACACCTTTTCTTTTCTAATTACATGTTACATGCGTCATTTCTTAAAATTGTCTATGCCTGGGGCGTACTTAAACGTCAACCAACTGTCAAAATAGCTGTCAAAGTACTATTTGCAGGTTATAATTTCGGTACTTAAGTAAACAAACCGTTTTTCAAGTCTCTTTTAATTAAAATATCGTGTTGCTGATTTATTTGATGGTTAAAATGTTTAAAAATAACGTGAATTTAGATAAAGACTTATACTTAAATAGTTATTAGCACCTAACGTTTATTAGTAATAACGGTGGACAAAACTTGAAGAAATCATAATTTGGATATTACTTACAACCCAAATTAAAACCGTTTCTACTGTACATGTATTACGTGAAATGGGTCTGATGTTGTGTTGCAGGTATGTACGTTTGATACGTTTTAATTCTTACATATTTAGATAACCACATGAATTGAAGCGATGTACTCCGGTATCCGGGTTAAATGCCCGGTTAAGGCAAATATTTTATCGAATGTGTCATTTCACCGAATTTCATTTCATCAATAGCTGATTTCTGCTGAAACCTTATTGTTGTCTGGTTATCTTAAGCATGGGTTACGTAGGTTAGTGACTAACAAAAAATTATAACTCCTGCATGTGGAAATGCCTGTTGATGAAATTAAAATTTGGTGAAGTAAAACATTCTAAGAAATGAGTGTCAGTGATTCAAGTTTAATATTGCTCCATATTTTTTTTTGTTGTTTGTGTAACTATAGTTAGGTCAGTATAGGATGATTCCTGTGATAGCTTTATAATTTGTGGGCTATTCCCAGTCGTCTGCACCCCTTTGGCTACACTGCGGACAACTGGGATTTTTTTTTCCCAGTTGTCCGCACCCTCAAAGGAATTTTTATTCCCAGTTGTACACATCTAATTTCTAGGGTAGCCACTTGGGAATTTGGCATCTTGCAATCAATACCTGAAGTCACTGGGCCACCAACTTCCATAGATATGGTTTAGATAAACCATGTGGTTTCTTAAAACTGGTATAGGCCATAATATGTAATTGATTTCCATACTGACTGGTTCAATGTTTTGGGTATTGAACTTTGGAACATTTGGTGTAATATTTGATTTTATAAAATAAGTATACTATTTATAAGCCATTGCTATTTATGAGTCATTAGATTTTATGGACTTTTCAGACCCAAAACTACATACCACCTACTAACAACCGAATTGTAGTTAAATGCTAAGTAAATAAAAATAAGCGGATGTCAGAAAAAAGTCCGAAGAGAAGTCTGAGCCTAGTGTGGCCATATTTTGAAAAAGGTATGTATATACATGGTTTTATAAAAAAAAATCTCCATGCATTTATCTTAAGCTGGAGATGGAGGTTCTTTGTTTGCCTCATATGTATGTATGTTTGTATCTTCCTTTTTAGATCATCTTAACTATTTCAGATTCATCATTGGCATTCTACAATATTTTAAACCAAAAACGGAGAGTTTGGCTTATGTAAGATGATATAAAAAGGAGTAATTTCATAGTTTTTTTGGAGTTGGTACCATTGTGTTTTAAAACATTTCATTTTTATTTGTTTTTTTTTTAGTTGAATATTATATCGAATTTCGTTACTTGTAATGTACTTTTGCATGCTCATATAATTATTTTTTTTTAGTTTGCCCATACCTGCACCTTTACTTAATAGAATTTAGTACTAAATATTTATTAAGGAAACTGTAGGTCTAATTTAAAATATTATTGAGGCATCTATTCATGATTTGATTCCAAATGATGACCGTTTGTTTCTTACAAAATGAAAATAAAATAATTCAATGAACACTTTTTTTTACAGACTTGACGTCCAATCAGTGCCGGCTTCGCCTGGTTAAAGGCTTCGTCATACAGCCAGCGCGTCACGCCTGCAGCGCCGTGCGGCGCTTTCTTAGCGTCGAAATTGACAAGGAGTTGTATCCAGGCCGTCACACAGAATCACGTCGCGCCGCGCGCCGCTGCAGGTGCGTCACGCCAGCACAACTCGGCCGCGCTGTGCAGCGCAGCACGGCGTGATTTAACTGCCGGGCGCGGCGCGATCGCGCCATGCAGCGCTGCACGGCGCGTTCTTAGCGCGACGCGTTCCAAAGAGTAAAGTAACTATAGAGGGAAAGAGTGGCGACTCTATGGTCAAGTTTGCTTGTATGACCAAGTGCTGTATCTAGAAAGTGCAGGTTGAACTAAAGCTATTTTCAAATGGCAACCAACACAGGTTAGAGTAACGCTGGGTCCACACTAACGAGAAACGCCGTTAAAAATCAACGTTCGTCACCTTATGCGTAGTATGCATAAGGCGATAGACGTTGATTTTTATCGGCGTTTCCCGTTAGTGTGGCCCCAGCATAAATCTTGGATCTTGTTGCAAATTTTATTCCGAACAGCGCCCTCATTTTTAGGGTTCCGTAGTCAAACTAGGAACCCTTATAGTTTCGCCATGTCCGTCCGTCTTTCCGTTTTTAGGGTTCCGTACATCAAATGAAAAAAACGGAACCCTTATAGGATAACTTTGTTGTCCGTCTGTCTGTCTGTCTGTCTGTCTGTGTGTCTGTCAAGACCCTTTTTCTCAGGAACGCGTGAAGGTATCAAATTGGAATTCATATCAAATACTAAGGTTTGCAATCCCTTGGATCAGTGAAAAAATCAAACATCTAACTCAACGCAATCAAAAGATACTACTGTTTATGCCGCATATTGAAGGGAATCTCAAGGGATTAAAAACCTATAGGGTACTTCCCGTTGACTTAGAATCATGAAATTTGGCAAGAAGCAATGTCTTATATATAGCACAAGTAAAGGAAAAAATCAGAAAACCGTTAATTTGTAGTTACATCACATAAAAAAAAAACAATATAAACTGACACTCACTAAGTACGAAAGTGCATACTGATTGCTATACTGGACTTTAATTATATGGTATTTCCGTGATTTACGAACTATTTACATGCCTACAAGTTTGACCCGTTGACTTAGAATCATGAAATTTGGCAAGAAGCAATTTCTTATAGCACAAGTAAAGGAAAACATCCGAAAACCGTTAATTTGTAGTTACATCATATAAAAAAAGTCCAATATAAACTGACACTCACTAAGTACGAAAGTGCATACTGATTGCGTGTCATTTTATACTGGATTTTGTTTATATGGTATTTCCGTGATTTACGAACTATTTACATGCCTACAAGTTTGTGCGGAACCCTCGGTGCGCGAGTCCAACTCGCACTTGACCGGTTTTTTTAGGGTACCTCCCCTACACGTAAAGTGGGGATGGTTTCGCAAAAACAATTTTTTGATTAAGTGATCCGTTTGTGAGAGTCAAGTGTTAAAACTACAAATACTAAAAATGTGAAAAATATCTAAAATGAAAGCGCATATAATGAGTTTAAAAGGAAAACTATCACGACTAAGTAGACTATTGGTTCTTGAGTTACAGACGATTAAAATGTTTATACCTACCAAAAATCAGCTAAGATAAATTTGAATAGAAAATTCGCTAACATTTATATATATAGAGGCGCTTCTATAGTTACTTTACTCTTTGGAACACGCCGTGCAGCGCTGCATGGCGCGATCGCGCCGTGCCGCGCTGCATAGCGTTTTTTGCTGCCTGCAGTGTGACTGCCACGCCGCGCTGGCGTCACGCTAAGAACGCGCCGCGCGCCGCTGCAGGCGTGACGCGCTGGCTGTATTACGAAGCCTTAAAGCTAAACTTCGGGCCCGAGCAAGACTGCATCTCAGCGCGCCTACAAGCGGCATACATGCCAGCCTACCGACCTACCAAGCAAATTTTTTTATTGGTATACAGTCAGCATCAAATAGGAGCAGTCAAAAGGGTCAAATATATCGCAACACATTCTTATTCCTATATAGTAATAATTTAATAAAGCTGTGTTGCGATATATTTATATCTTTAGAATGTAACTTAATTCAGACATTATTCAATTATCTTACATTAAATAATAGATCGGGTCAGTCCATAAGTCTGTGCGTATTTTGTACATCTGAAAAACAAAAAAAAAATTAAATATATTTATTTAATCAATTATGTATTTGCCATTATTATCTACAACTAACTGCCATCTGTTTGGTAACTCGTATATTCCTTGCTTGTAAAAATGTTCCGGTTTGGAGTCGAAATACTTCGACACTTCGCTTTTCAATTCTTCGGTTGAACTGAATTTTTTTCCTGTAATAAAGCTCTGCAGACCTCGGAATAAGTGGTAGTCAGTTAGTGCTATATCCGGGGAATAGGGTGGATGATGCATTATTTCCCAATCAAATTCCTTAATCTTTTGTACGACTGATCTAGCCGTATGCGGTTTCGTGTTATCACGGTGTAATATAACTTGTTTCCTGTTCATTAACGCTGATCGTTTTTTAATCAGTTCTGAGTTTAGCCTGACAAGTTGTTCAGTATAGATTGCGGCATTCAGGGTTTACTTGGGCTTTAAGAACTCGTAATGGATGATGCCGGCATTGTCCCACCAAACACACAACATAAGTTTTTTCCAACATATTCCTTTCTTTTGTATAGGTTCTGCCAGTTTACCTTTGTCAACCCACTGCCTTTTCCTTTTAACGTTATGGTATAATACCCATTTTTCATCCCCCGTTATAATACGATCGAGAAATGAGCATTGATTTTGACGAGAAAGTAGTGAGGTGCACACATCAATTCTCTGTTGTCGATTTTCTTCAGATAGGTCATGAGGAACCCATTTTCCTGGTTGTGATATTTTGCCAATTTCTTGTAGATGACGATAAACAGTCCCGTGCGATGAATTTAATTTTTCTGCAATTTCGTCGACAGTTAATTGTGGCTCTGCGTCAACCAAACGTTTAAGCGCTTCATTGTCGAATTCCACCGGGCGACCAGAACGAGGGAAATTTTGAACACTATCTATACCAGTATTTTATCTCTGAAACCACTTTTGAGCAGTTCTTACAGAAATAAAATGATCACCATGCACAGTATTTAATTTTTCGGCGGCCTTGGTAGCGTTATCCCCACTTTTAAAAAAGAAATATAAAATATGTCGTTTGTATTCTTCAGTGTTTTCCATATTCAGAAATACTTTAAATTGTCTACTCTCCGCCAAAGTTGTTTACAAACTGACTGTTGTTCAACTTTATGAATTATTGGGCAATATGTAATAATATAGTTTTTTTTTTTTTTTATCATATATGGGTTTGCGTTTGACCTCAGTCTCACCTGATGTTAAGTGAAGACGAGGTTGACCTTAAACAAATACGCACGAACTTATGGACTGACCGATAGAATATAGGTGATAATGATAATAAACAAAATAAATCGTAATTTTATATGTCAAGACTTTTATTTACCAAAGAACAGAAATTAATGATTGTTATTAACCAAAAGTAATGTTACAGGTATAATGATTGTTATTAACTAAAAGGTATGTAAAGTTATATAATATAACATAATATTACTTGATGGCTTACAGGGTAACTATTTTCGAAGTAAAGTAAGAATGATGTTTATACTTTAAATTAAATACGCCACTTACGATAAGTAAATTAACACTTATTTCATAGATGGTTATCGATGGAACCGAAAATGGATGTCTTGCAGCACCTAGTAAACTTAGGTGCTGACAGACATCCATTTTCGGTTCACCATATCACATGGCAAAAATACACAGGACCTGCAAAAAATAACCATCTATGAAATACGTGTTAATTTACTTATACTAAGTGGCGTATTTAATTTAAAGTATAAACATCATTCTTACTTTACTTCGAAAATAGTTACCCTTGTTCCTCTCTTAAATAAGCAAGGGTACTGGGTTCCAGAGTTGATTGTTGATTGTTTGTTGATATATAAGTCACAGGAATTGTATAATTTTGGAAAACAATCATTATAAAAACTTGATTTATCATCGCTTGTTATAACAAGTACTTAATGTGTACCACTCACGCACATCTATCTGTCAATAATCGCCATTTTAGATCGATAGCTTGCGTTATTCTTCAAGTCATCCGCGTACGAATTTATCTCGATATTCTACTGTGGAATGCCTGTCAAAAGTGTCACTTGGCTAGCCATTTGTATGAGGTTTGTTAATGTTACAACACTTAGCGATATTCTGTTCTAATCTTTTTAGATGACATTTGACACTTGGCTAGCAATTATCTGTTCGCTTCGATAAACCACGTGATCAACTTGTGTCACGTGATCTACCAGTGACGCGATTGGTTTAAAAAATGAAACGGATATAAACGCTAGTTATCGAAAGCATGTTGGCTAGGGCTACTGTACGAGTATGTAACTTGTATGACATTTATAATATTTATAATGTGTGCCATCGTTTCGTTTCGAGATTGCGTATGTCATAAGGGGAAAACAAACAACAAATCTTCGCTTGTTTCTCCTTTAATTGAATCAGTGCGACCGATAAATTTAGGGCCTGTCTCGCAATCGAAAAGTTAATTTATCTGCTACTTAAAGTTAGCCCTCTCCTTGTCTATTTTCAAGAGTATGAAAAGGAAAGGGCTTAATTTATGTGACAGATATGCTTTACTTGACGATTGTGGGACAGGCGGTTGGTCTTTTAAGCGGTTGCATAGGCGCCAGTGAATCTGTTTGACTCTAAATGGTCGATGGTGGTCTAATGGTCGGTTCTAACTATTAAATTAATTCGATTTCAAAATATGGCCTTAGAAAAACTTTCAAATGAACGTGTTAAATACTTTGTAAACGGCAAAGCAGGCAAAGGTGACTTTATTTGCGTTTCGTGTTATTGAGGTGTCGACCCGACGGGTGGTGGCAGGGCTGACGTCTCTACCACTACCATGAGTTGTTATTGAAAACTCATATTACGTTCTACAGTCGATAGCGAGTAAACGATGTTCGAATAGTTTTCGATTAAACTCGTACCATGAGTCACATAAACGTTTACTATTCTCGCTAACGTTAACTCGATAGTTCGTGTAGTTAACGTTACGTGCCTAAATTCACACCAAACGAAGCTGTCTCTTTCTAACTATACTGAAAAGACTGGGTATGGACGATATTGGGCAAAAAGATAAGTATCTATGCCTTCCATTTAAAAATATAGAAATAACTCTGCTAATTTAAAACCTACAAGAGGAGTTTTATTTAAAAAAAAAAACACAAATCCTTAAAAACTTCCTTACTGAGCCTATATTCCCCACGTAAGTATCCATACGTTGAAGTGGATTTCATAATGTACGAATGTCTCGTATTTCTCATATCAGCTTGAAATGTTCCCTGTCCTCGTCGTTCGTCTTCATAAGGAGCTTTCGCTACGCTAAAATATGTCTTTCCGACATTACTTTATATTATTTATAATTTATACAAAAAAATATTCTAAAACGTTTTCACGCTCCAATTTGCTGGTGAAATAGTTAACTATAATCGATACGGTATGACATTGATCATATTTGTGACTTATGGTCCCGATGTTCAACGGCAACAGTTGAAAAACGTTAGTTGGTAATGCCACAGAATAGATAATAGTACAAGTACAGAAGGCACACTCCTTTGATCTTTACAAAAGCCGCTTTTTTCTTAGCCTAAAACACATTGATTTAGTATATACTAGATACACAATCCCGCCCAAAAATGTTGTTATAAACTGTCCCAAATGACATTGACAACTGTATTCAGATACATGCTAACATCGCTATATTTTACCTTAAACATTCATGCAAAAAATCTCAATATAATATATATGTCAAGTGTTAAATTTGCAAACAAACGTTTCAAAATATTTTTAACTTTTTAGTGAAATCGCCATTATATCCACCATCACCATATTTACGACAAAAGTGAACATCGGACGAATGGAGTCGCATTTCTCATTTTTATATTGTATTAATTTTAACGACATGATAAATTATTAAAAAAAACTACACACATGAACCCAGAAAACATTTACATTACACTCCTTTACTCCAAACAAAACAAGATCTTATCCTAACTAGCTAAACGTAAAGTAAAACCTAGTTTCCTTGAAATAAGTTTAATTTATTATATAATTGTCTTTTAGACCTACATTTACTTAAGATATTATCTTTTTTTGCAATGTAATGTAAACGGACGGTTCAATATCGATCGGTAATAGATTTCATTAACAGGATTCTATGACTATTATTGTGGTCTTCTTCCGTAGTCTCATTAAAATGTCTACTTGCATAAAAGTTTTTAGAACATTTGATATTATTTTAGTATGGTTCTGTGTTTCTCCCGTTCGTATGTTATTTATAATGAAAGCTTCTGTTTTCTTGCACACAGCAAATACATCTTGAGATGCGTAAAAAATCCCACCTAAGTTTTAGATGTCAATTAATTTATGAAAATCGTGCCTTTCCTTAGCTAAAAGAGAATTTGTGCATATGTTGCACCGAATTGATTTTATTAATTTCCAAACTACGTATCCGGCAATATATCCTATAACTTGTTTGATGTAATCACACACAACAGTTTCCAGACTCATCAAGATCTGAAGACAAAATGTCACAGTTTGCTTGAATATTTGTTTCTATTGCTGATTCTGCGTGTGGTTGGTCATTGATTTCTCTTTCGGTATCCTCGCGATACCTAATATAAGAAATATTATTATAAACATTTTTTGTCATAAGTCAAAATAAACCAACACGATTTATTAAAATTAATAAAAGTAATAGCTACTCCATATATTTTTGTTCCGTGATAAGTAATAATTTGTATGTACAAAATAAATTCCTAAAAATCATGAAAGCATTATGTTTTTAACTAGAACCTGTTTATAAATAAATAGAACTTACGTAAAATAAGACATTCCATCCTTTTTATTTGTCTTTTTGTTATTATTTTTGCAGTTTTTCACTGCACATTTCGTCGTGATTGACAACTGCCACTGTCTGTGGTTGGAACAAGACTAATAGCCAAACTACTGCCCAAGTCGATTAGGCAGTAGTTTTGACTTGCCATTTTTTCCTGCTGATTGTGTATCTATATACACTAAATCAATGCTAAAACATTATGATTTATGGTCCTCTGACGTCGTCGACCCCAGCGCAAGCCAAACGGAACGTTAAGGCTGTGTGCGAACGGTGAAAATGAATTGTCTCACTCGCCGCGTCGCCGATAGTGAGGGCTGTCAACGACTAAAAATAAAATAATAACGTATTGCTCATTTATTTCTTGCATTCAATATAGAGAGCAATAAATGTAAATTCCTCATACATTATATACATTAAGTATTTTATTATTTATCACTAAAATAATAAATCTCACAATTTGGACGAATTGAATACACCAAGACCGGCCACATTTTATTGGCTTTGCTGCCACCCACAGTAATGCAAAATCTTGTTGCTTTATTTTAAACATTTTAATATACAGGGTGAAATTTTGAACGTGATACAAAGTTAATGTTTTCGATACATCTTTCCAGAACTAAAAGCCTCCGCTATAGGTCTCGTGTTATCATAGTAATGAATTAGATATTTTTTAACTTTTAAGAAATCCTATTTTTTTAGCATATGTGTGGTTACTCTATCGCTATAATGATAGAGCAAAAAGTTTAAGTATTTTATTATTTATCACTAAAATAATAAATCTCTCAATTTGGACGAATTGAATACACCAAGACCGGCCACATTTTATTGGCTTTGCTGCAACCCACAGTAATGCAAAATCTTGTTGCTATATTTTAAACATTTTAATATACAGGGTGAAATTTTGAACGTGATACAAAGTTAATGTTTTCGATACATCTTTCCAGAACTAAAGCCTCCGCTATAGGTCTCGTGTTATCATAGTAATGAATTAGGTATTTTTTTAACTTTTAAGAAATCCTATTTTTTTAGCATATGTGATGTTACTCTATCGCTATAATGATAGAGCAAAAAGTTTAAATTGGTTTTTATAATAAACACTCACCTCTTTTATACCTCGGCAAATAATTTGACAATTAAAAAAAAAATCTGCCAATTAGTGACGGACTTGTCATAATAGTTATAAAAAATATTTCACTATTTATTTAACATTACAACTAAAAATGCCTCCTGCTTATCCCTATACTCACATCCAGCGTTTAGATATGGTGGATTTTTATTACACATCGCGTATACGGTGCGGACTCAGGCATTATTTAACGAAACACCTATCCGGAGTCTCCAATCCCGACTCGTTTAATAAACGACACTGTCCAAAATTTAAGGGATTATGGACAATTTACAGTTCCACGACATGCTCAAGGTAGAGGGCGGCGACCACGCTACTCGGAAGCGTTCCGTACTCGAGTATTAAATTATTTCCACCGCCACCCACAAGCAAGCACAAGGGAAGCAGCCACACGGTTTGGAACATCCCAATTTTTTATTTGGCGGTTTTTAAGGGCTACACCCGCTCCATTTCCAACGAGTACAAGATATTGTTCTTGCGGATTACCCTAGAAGAGTACAGTTCTGTCAATGGTTACTAGAACACTTACATCTCAACATCTTGTGGTCAGATGAAGCAACTTTTACCAGTAGACTGTTTAACATCCACAACGAGCACCGGTGGAGTAATGAATACCAAGTCACACGCAAGGATTCATTTCAAACACGTGAAATTTCGTTTGTGCTTGGAAAACTGTTTTTTCTATTAAATATTTTTATTACTATTTTCTTTCGTATTTATTTTATACCAGAATACATAAAAGCTAGGAGTTTGAGTTAACTTAGGTATTGATATTATTATCAGAAATTATTCATTAGTTAGATGTTATTCGCCGTGATTAAAGTTGCGAAGTGTTAAGTGTAGGGTATAGGTTGTGAATTAACTTTTTGTTAGGTAATTATAAATTTTTAATTAAGACAAATTTTAACAATCGAGTTAATCTATTACATTGTCCTGCATCACCAGAGCACGAAACACTTAATTTGTATCACGTTCAAACTGTCACCCTGTATATAATAAAATAAAATAATGCAACGAATGCGTTACGTTACGTTACCATGCAACGTAACGAATAGAAAAATAGTGATAGTACTTTTTACGTAAATGTAAGCGTGTGCGCTCGAAGCAGCGTGCGCGTGCGATCCGATGCACGGCGTGGCAGCCACTGAATAGTACCCGTCAGACGGGTAACCGGCATGTACTTGTAGCGATGAACGTTAATCGCGGAGTGAGCCGCGCCTGGTAATGCTTAGAATTCGATAGGCAATTTACCGTTGGAGTCATACTAGCCTAGCGATCTTTAATTCAATCTTTAATTGACCGCTAGAGGCGCTGTACAATTCTTTATACAAATCGTTTACGTCATCGCTAGCTAGTTCGGACACTGTAAACTCATGGTAGTGGTACTGAATACCTATCCTTATGCGACAGTATTCTATATACCCAGCCTGGTTTAAAAGTCGAGCCAGTACCCGCTACAAAAGAACTACAATATTTTCAAACGGCAACCAGCACCAGGTTAGAGTAAACTTTGGATCATGTTGCTAATTTCATTCCGAATAGTGCCCTCATTTTTTGGCTCGACTTTTTGGCCAGACTAGGCTTTTTATTTCTATGTACCTAGTTAAGGACTAAAATTAAGAAACGGTAACTTTACGAAAGTTATTATACTGCTATACGATAAATGGTGGTAGGTATCTCAGACAAAATTCCTGTAGCAAGTGCATCCATATTAATATTAGTAACGGGTGAGGATTGAATTTGCTTCGGTTATTGAATTTGATTCGGTTATTGGCGTAGGAGAGCAGTATATAAATGTATGACTTATTTTCGTAACTCAATGGAAAAGTTACCGTTTCTTAATTTTAGTCCTAACTAGGTACCTAAATAGAAATAAAAAAAACGCCCTTATATCAATTCCCTGCCTGCTTTTTTTGATTTGTGCAATCGGTTAGTAATGTTCGCTGAATGAAACTCATCTCGAGTCTATGATCTGTTGTACATTATACGGAGGAGTATTAGCAAAGTAGGTAAAGTATATTACATAATAGGTACCCTAGCTTAATAGTACAGTCAGCTGCAGAAAAAAGTAACCCTCCCTGCTAAGTAAAATTGTATGCAGCGGTGGTTACTTTTCTCTGCAGCTGACTGTACCTAGTAGACGAATATCCGTAGATCTGTTTGTAGACAGAATACCTATATTGGTGGTTATATTATTATTATAAGTGGGTATAGTTTATGATAACACTACTTGTTATAAGGCTTTATTGCTTACAAAAGATCGGTGAACCGTCAATTAGACATTTATTAAAAACCATAGGTCGAGTCCTTTCAAACTTAACATTTGGAACGTTTTTGTGTGTGATCAATTTAAATAAAAGAGAATTATTCAATTTATAATAATTCAATTTATTAGACCTGTATAAATTATGATATAGGTACGCCGTAGGTGTAACATGGTGCTCGCTGGCCGGAGCCGCCGGCGCTCGCTTGTTTGCCGCGCGCCGCGCCCGCTTGTTTGCCGCGCGCCCGCGCCCCTCGGCCGCGCCCCGCCGCACTCTTCCAGTCCTTGACGACATATCCACACTTTTTGTTTGCATCTGCCTTTATCACGCTATTTTACACGTTTTAAGAGCCCTTGGATATCGTTTCAAAATTTGTACTCCATTTTTTATTTACGTCGAGTGACGGGTCGAGTGCCTCGAAATGATTTATTTGTATAGGCACTTAACGTTTTGGTGTGGATCCTCGACGATGATGCGCAAATATCCTCGATGTTTTAAATAGGAGAATCCTCGTAGAACAACACGATGGCTTATTCAATAAAGTTACTTAATCAGTTAATGTCACTAAGTAAGTAGGTACTTTAGTCTACTTACCCACCTACTCGTTATTTTGTCTTATTTCAGGGTGATTTTTCATCAAGTACATAAGTATTTTTTGACGTCAAATGTCTTTCATTTCGGTTAGTATGGATGGGGTCACCGGCAAAAAACTGATGTAACGAAGTTTTATAAAAAAAAACTTTGTGGTTGACTGGTAGAGAATACCTTTAAGCATTAAGTCCGTCATTTGTACGTTGTACATTTAATTGTAATGAGCAAAGTTTAAATATATAAATAAAGAAATAAACCGGGCTGTAGCCGAATTCAAGCGCCTACGGTAATACGGCATACGGCACTCGCGCGTATTCTGCTCTAACTGTGGCCTTTACTCTGACTGTCGGGTGTATCCTGGCTTCTTCTGATGCTGGATGTCGATGAGCTGGTATCTTTCTTTGTCTCTATTGCAGCCACATTTATTCCTAATAGCGGTGCTCGAGACTGCCTTTTGCCGCTTGAACCCGCCGTACTCCGTAGGTGGTTGTGGTTCCTGCGCTTGGCTCAATATAACGTGTTTCCTGTGGAGACGAACACGTTTCACTGGGGTCAAAGTGGGTCGTCGAGGACCGGAATGTCACTCTATTGCTACCCGATTTCTTGCATGCCAGTTTTGTACGTTAAAAATCGCACACGGCGGCGCCACAGTTGAGCAGTCGTTAAATTTCCGCAAAAACGACACCTTTTTAAGTTTTACAACTTCTAATGGTCACAATTTTATGAGTTTTATGTATCACACCTACTATAACGTTGTAGGCTCTGTCAAACGCAACTTTTCATATTCGAATGGATTAATGTACTAATTACTCAGCAGAGTAATGACTAAATAAACATAGCGCGCCATGGTAAATTTAGTTCATAATGCGCCGTACTGTGCGCGATTACAGCGCCATTTACGCCAGCGATTTATGCACTACCGAGTAATGGCTTCCTTCCTCTAAATAATGGTAATCAAATATAGTCGGCAGGTGCTATCCTCGTAAAGCTGTAAGCGGTCTCGCGGTGACATGACTTCGTTACATCAGTTTTTTGCCGGTGACCCCCATACTGACCGAAATGAAAGACGTTACACGTCAAAAAATAATTTTCAATATCGTTCCACGATTTGACTGATCTGAGAGATCAAACATATGTTCTGCATAGAACCTCCTCCTTTTTTGAAGTCGGTTAAAAATAAGTACCCTGTTTTGGACAAATTTGAGATCTGACAAGACATTAAAAAAATGTAAAATAATAGTTTTGTATATCAAAAACACCGAAAAGATAACATTTGTATAAGTAAAACAAAGAAAAAATTTAATTTACCTACTATAAAGTTCTTTTTTATAAATTAAAATTACTCTTATTATTGTTAACCTAGAATAATTTGAAAATAAATCTAGATAAAACGCATATAATGACATTTAAACAAAGAGTTAATTCAATAAATTTAAATATAGCTTATAAAGGATATCAAGTAAATGAAACGGATATAACCAAATTCTTAGGGCTTACCATAGATAATAAATTGACGTGGAAAAATCAAATAGACCTAATATGTAAGAAACTAAGTAAATTCTCATATGCTCTCTACAATTTAAGAAAAAGAGCCAATTTAAACAAACATTTGCTACAAAACTTTCATTAGTAACTTCCAAACTATATCACATAACCAACGTAAAATTGTTGTAAGAACCCCATACCAGTTCCATCAGCTATCTCAAACATCAAGGTTTTATTCAACTCTGACTGTTTACTTTTTATTTAATGGCACTTGATGAAATTCTAGATGAATTAGACGATCTAGATAACAATCATAGTTTTAACTGTAGCCTCATAGATCTACCCTCTTATTTACCAAAAAAAAGACCCGCTTACTCCATCATTACGCAAAATATTAGAAGCATTTATAAAAGTATGGATGACTTAGATGTAAACTTAAGCTCTTTAAAACAAGAAATAGATATCTTAGTTCTCACGGAGTGTAGATTAAATTATGATAGACCCCTCCCATTAAGACGGAACTATTCATGTTACTTTACTACCAAACAAATAACACAAAACGACGGAGTCGTCGTTTATATAAGTAACTCAATACCGCACTCTGTAAAAGAAATTACTTTGGTTGAAGCGTCTTGTCTCCAAATATCTGTGTCATGTTTAACGATTTTAAACATATATCGTTCACCATCCAATACAAATACAAGTAATTTTGTTTCCTCGTTAGATACACATTTAAAAAATAGTCAGTTTGGTAATAATGTGGTCATAACAGGTGACATAAACATAAACATTATGGTACAAAATAATTCTACTAATAATTACCTGAATATGCTGGCCTCCCATGGGCTTTTACCGGCTCATAAAGTAAACACTCGGATTAATAGTTGTTTGGACCATATAATTATAAACTTGAATCCTAATTTATATTTTTCTAAAACAGCGATATTAAATACCACCATTACTGATCACTATATGACCTTGTTTAATATTTATTCAAAATCTATTAATATGTTTAAGTCTGATACTAAAATTGTAACAGATTATCCAAAGGCGCTTGCATTATTTAAGAAAAATAATCTTGATGAGTTATTGGTTATCAATGACCCTAACACACTAACAAATAAATTACTTCAATACATTCAAAATGCGATTGTTTCGTATACTAAAGTTGTTAAAATTCCTTGTAATAAGCGGATTTTAAAACCCTGGATTACGCCTGGTGTACTAAAATGTATCCAGCATAGAAATAAATTACAGAAAAATTTGCGACGTGACAATACAAATGAAGTGCTACAGATTACTTATAGACGCTACAGGAATTATTGTAACAATCTAATAAAGAAATTAAAACAGAAATATGAAAGAGATCTTCTAAATAAAGCTAAAAATAACAACAAAGCTTTATGGAACACATTAAAAACTATTACTAACCTAAACAAAACGAAACATAAAAATGATAAACTGCTAAACCTATCCAATTCTTCCGAAGCATCAGCCAACTTAGTTAACAAACATTTTGTAAATATTGGACAACATCTAGCAGAGCAAATTGTAACAAATACCACTTCCGATCTTAGAGCATATCTGAATACTCTAAATTCACATTAATTTTCCATTGGTATAATTGCTCCTGACCTACAAGAAATTGAAACAATAATTCTAAATTTAAAATCTAAATCAGCGTCAGGCTGGGACAATATACCGTCCTCGTTTATTAAAATGGCAAAATCCAAATTAATCCCAGTTTTAGGACATCTGATCTCCCTCTGTTTTACACAAGGGATCTTCCCGGCTTCTTTAAAACGGGCCATAATCCACCCAGTCTATAAGGATGGGGACGGAGAAGACGTCAACAATTATAGACCTATATCAGTCTTGCCTTCAATCTCTAAAATACTGGAAAAATTGATCAACAGTAGACTTATCAAGTTTTTAAACAAGTTTAATCTTCTGTCACCTCGACAATTTGGCTTTCGCCAAGGTAAAAGTACTGAGCAGGCAGTTTTAGAGCTAACAAACTCAATTACAAAGTATATAGATAGTAAAAAAAAGACTTTATGTATTTTTCTCGACCTAAAAAAAGCATTCGATACTGTCTCCGTTCCCATCCTTATCAGCAAACTGGAACTATTAGGCATACGTGGGCAATTTTTAAATCTAATTACAAGCTACTTAAGTGACAGAACGCAAAAAGTTAAATTAAGCAACGAGGTTTATAGCAATGATGAATCATCCACCATGTACGGATTTCCCCAAGGAAGTGTATTGGGCCCTACACTCTTCTTGACCTATATTAATGATTTAACCAATATTCAGCTTCCTAATGGTTTAGTTATCTCGTATGCTGATGATACTGCGCTTCTATTTCACGGAGATAGCTGGGAGGAGGTTTACGCTTGTGCCGAGTCCGGATTGTCTAGAGTAATAAAATGGCTACAAATTAACTTACTTTCATTAAACATTAAAAAGACCAACTGCATAACGTTTTCAATTTTAAATAACTCACAACCTGATAAAACTACTAACTTTTTAAAAGCTCACACGTGCTCAAATCAATCTACTAACAACTGTACTTGCTCTTACCTTAATAATGTTACTTCCACTAGGTATTTAGGAGTCCACATTGATCAATTACTTTCTTGGAACCAACAAATCGAAACTACTGCTAATCGAATACGGAAATTAATATGGTTATTTAAATACTTAAGACATATATCTGATAAGGAACTACTAATATATATCTATAAAACCTTAGTTCAATCCATCGTTCTCTACTGTCTGCCTGTATGGGGTGGGACTCACAAAAGTAAACTCTTGGTTCTTGAACATGCCCAAAGGTCCATTCTGAAAGTACTTTTAGGTAAAAACAAAAGATACAGCACTAATGACATTTACAGAGATACCAATGTTCTTACGGTAAGAAAGTTATATATCCTAAATTGTATTCTGAAAATTCATAAAAATTTGAAACGAGATGCTAGTATATTAAAAAAACGTAATCCCTATGCAGTAATAAAGCAAATCTCAAAAACTAGGACTAATTTTGCTAAAAGACAATTTAATATATTATCTGTATATCTTTATAATAAAATTAATAGAAAAACTAAAATTTACTACACAACCTATAGAGAATGTAAAAATCGAATTACAACTTGGCTCATAAGTAAAAGTTACGACGATATTGAACTACTTCTGATTTAACTCGTAATCGCACTTGCACATTTAATTTAATTTAAGTTAAATCACTGAATTCATGTGTATGAATTCAGAAATGTATTTTCCTAAGCACGTATGTTAACATGTGAATGTAAATATTTAATTGTAAGTGTATACAAATCGGAAAAGATTTGGCGAATCTTTCCTACCTATCTACAGTACTTAAACAAAAAAAACCTGTTATTTAGTAGTAAGATAGTTTCTAGAAATTACAACTATGTTTAGTTTTATTTTTAACATTATATCAATAACTTGTATGAAAGAGCGAATTCCTCCTAATACAAGTGTTAAACTTAAAAGGAGGATTCGACACCGCTTGCATAAAACTTTGTTTAAAAATAAATAATTTTGATTTTTTTTTTTGAATCAGTCAACTGTCCTTACTGCTTACCACGCGTATGTTACATCAATTTTACGGTATGGTGTTTTCATCTAGGGTAATTCAACTCATAGAGAAAATGCGTTTAGGGCGCAGAGAAAATGCATTAGATCTCTTAGTGGTATTAAACAAAGTGATTCATGCAAATCGCACTTTAGACACCTTCAAATTCTAACGTTCCTTGTCTGTACATTTATAAAATATGCATTTTTGTAAACAATAACCAAAACCTCTCCTTTTGAACGCCCCAGTCGGCTCTGGCCGTCAACGGAAAGTCGTGCCACTGACGCCACGACGGCTACAGCCGACACACGGTTCAACATCAAAATCAAGTTTAATAAAAAACTTTACAAGAAAATTGATGGAGTTTTATAATTGCTTTGCAAGTCTATATTAGTCTAAACCTAAAATACATTGGTTATAATAGCAGAATTATGAATAAATCCACTTTCTGTGAGACTGTGATTTAATGCAGTAATTGTCAGTGCTTACTACGCCAACGACGGCTCCAGCCGGCACATAGTGTTGTGACCGCCCGCTGCGTTTTATGTTTGGAAAAGTGTAAGAATAACTATTACAGAGTCATTTATCCATGATAAATTATTAAACTACATAATCCAAATTTATCATAAATTACGTAAATATTATATAACAATGGTATCCCATTTACTCTGCACGCAGTAATGGTACAATAATAGTCCTCCATTTAGTTAATAATAACAATCGACAAACTGGTTTTGCACACCTCACGTAAACAAGTGCTTATCAGTGTCCTATGCGCCCCCGTCGGCTGTGGATGCTAATCTGTGACGTCAGAGGCGCGACATCATCTTGAATAGTGTTGTACAGTGTCGACGAAATGTGAGAGGGGTCTTATCGTACGAAGGAGTTGCTGCGAATTTTACTAGGTGTTGATAACGCCGACAATGAAATTCCAGAATTTGTATCGGAACAAGTTGAAATAGATTATTTCGAGGGAAGTCTTTAAATTTTAAATAAATATATATATATTATTATATATAATGTAATATTATTAACTAAGCATATGAAAATTCATTTTATTTAAAATCAATAGGTAATCGAAAATGGACCAGCCAATGCTATATTATTAATAATTCTAGTACCTTTACGAAATAATTTCTAGGGCCATAAAACTTCTTTATCTCTCGCTTACACTTACGGGGCTTATGGAGCAGCATAACTAAGTACTAATAATAACACTATTCTTTGTACAAAATCTGCCTCAAAATTCGCTAACAAAGGTCGGTCAGGTAAAACCGCGGTTTAAACTAATAATTATTAACAGTTGAGCTCATAATCAGGGTACTTTTAACTGTTGCCGCTATTGCTCCCGCGGTTTTTCCCGTTTATTGATACGGGCAATTCTTAAGACGTTCAGACGAGCAACATTTTTACGGAAATGTGTGGCAAAACTCATCGTTCATCATAAATCGTTACACTTAAAAAACGCAATTTTATTTGGACTTTAATATTATTAAGATTCTTACTCAAAGATATCGATATGCAAGTTAATGCCTTACACAGTTTCTCAACTCTAGTATTATTACAATTTCCATTGCCTGTGACGCCCGTGTCGGCCAGAGCCGTCAATACGTGACGTCATCACCTCGTAAAAAAGCAAGTAGTGTTGTGACTCTGTTACTAAATTAAAGTGCATGTCGTGCGAACATTTTGGTGTATTCATACTTTATTGTGGGTTTATAATGTTAATAATATATGAAAATATAATAACATTTTAGTGAAATATTTGTTAAAGTTTTCCAATACTCAAATACACATACATTACATAGAGTCAATAAAATTATGGTATCGATATTTCGTTTTGGAATCACTACGTTTTTCGAGATCGACTTGTACGTTTTTGTTGTGGCGTCCGGTAGGCAGCTTTTTGTTTCGCAGCTTGGCGTTCAAAAGGTTAACAGATTTAGAAGTGTGCGTCTAAAAGACAAATGTAAAGCACCGCCGAGTAATACGGCCCTATTGCGTAAAAGTATACTTGGAATGGCCCACACAATTTATAATAAACTACCAAAAAACATTTTAGCAAATAAAAGTAATGACGCGGATTTTAGGAAAAACTTAAAACTGTTCCTTATAGAAAATGCCTATTATTCGATAACAGAATTTTTGAATTAAAATAATTAGTTTTTGACACTGACATAAAATATCGTATATATCCTATCTTTATTTCATAGCAAATTACCTAACCCAAGCATGCTTCATTTGTACAAACTTATAATTTATAATAAACATTTGTATGCCCACGGGCACCACATAGTGATAAAGCAATATAATTAAACATCGTGTAATTAACCTATGTTGGACAAATAAATGATTTTGAATTTGATTTTGAATCTACCAATTCAAAACATTGTGGGGCGTGTTACCTATAAATTTCATACAACACAAACAAAATAAACTTAAAATTATGGCAAGCAGCAGTGCCTATAGCAAACACTTCTTTTTGTATCGAGTAAGTAACATTAACGTAACGTCATCGAGAAAATTTGTATGGCGAGTGGAACAGCAGTGCCCCGTGTCCGTATTTAAAAAGTGTCCTAGCCATAGATGAAAACAAAAAAGGAAGATACGTCTGACTTAAAAAGGGGTATGACTTTACTATATTTCATTAGATTTAGAAAGACCCCCACAGATATGCAATTATTGTAAATGAATGCTAACCCCCTTACTAATAAACGTTGAGTAACGGCTGAATAGTTATACAATGCTTTGTCCTTATCTGTCGAATTCAAATGTCACAATGACAGATAAGGACAAAGCATGGTATAACTACTCAGCGGTTACTCAACGTTTATTAGTAAGGGGCTAAGTGGGGTGCAATTACTTACCTCTATGATATGATGGATAACTCTTACTGACGTTCCCCATAAATCCTCGGTTTTTTTTTTATTGTTCTGTTATTAAATGTTCTATTTTTTTTTTGCTCTTTCTAAAACACATAATTTAAACACAATGGTAAGAAAAATGAAATGTGGTCAATTAATTATTTAAAGTTACTTAGGGCCTGTTTCACAATCGACAAGTAAATTCATCTGTCAAGCCCTCTCCTTGTCTATTTTCAAGTGTAAGAAAGGGAAAGGGCTTAATTTATTTGATAGATACATCGAAATATAATAAGTATGGAAGGGTAAACCTCAAACAAAAACGACTGTAAAATCTGCTCCAAAATAGCCACTTTTTGACATGAAAAGATCTTAATCGATGAAAAGATCTTATGTATCGCGTGGTTTCGATAATCAACTAAATATTAATTGTGTTAAGGTTTGAAGTCATTTATGTCAGATATTGATATAACGTTTGAGTAGACAGTAATTTCAGTAAGGTTGTATACCGTTTGAAAGACAAAAATCTGCAGTTGGTTACAAGCTCTCTGACACAAGAATTTTATTTGACAATATTTTTTTTCATAAGGTTTACTTGAACGCGGCCAAGTATTTCAACATTTGACGTGGATGGACAAAAATAACACAGTAATTGAATAATGAATTAAATTAATACTTTTTAATAGTAGTGTTTTGACAAACTTACTGATTATTCCCCTTAAATCATTTACTATTATTATTATGTATTATTTACTTATACTTTTTGTGCAATTAAGAGTTTACATACATACATACTTTTAACAATCTTATGTTACACTATTATAAAGTTGTAAAAGAATTATAATCTTTACAGTCAGCATTAAATCATACTTATACGCGATTAAACGCGAATGTTTTGTTGTGATAATAGCTTAATTACAAAGATTATCATAGTTAATCAAGTCTCCTTGCGAGATCGAATCAGGAATGAGGAGATCCGCAGGAGAACTAAAGTACCTAATCAACCCGTCGATCCCGACGCACCGAATTGCAAACCTTAAGTGGCAGTGGGCGGGTCACATTGTTCGTAAAACCGATGGCTGTTGGAGCGGAAATGTTCTAGAGTGGCGGCCGCGAACCTGGAGACGAAGTGTTGGTAGGCCTTCCACAAGGTGGACCGACGATCTGACAAAGGTCGCGGGAAACCGCTGGATGACAGCAGCAGAGGACCGATCGTTGTGGAAAACCTTAGGGAAGGCATTTGTCCAGCAGTGGACGTCTTGTGGCTGATAATGATGTTGATGAATTATGTTTTTGCCAGAATAAGATTATACCTAAGCATGCATATGCATATCGATCATAAATTAAGCAGGCTCAGGTACCTTATAGATGTGTGATTAACCACTCGACTTCTGATATTCATTAATATACTTTTAATATTATTGTGAATAAATGTTGACAATGTAGGGCAAACCTTGGCTAATCGGTGATAGTTTTATTAATTGGTCACAGAATTTTATTCCTCGAGCAGATAATTTGGCAAATTCACTATATAAGACTCCGTAACATTACCTTCGATCGTCAATATCTCAAAATATTGCAAATATTAAACTGTCCATACAAAAAACATTTGATTATACATTACAAAAATCAGGTAATTCAGTGATAATAGGGTTATTGCGT
Organism: Tortrix viridana; assembly: GCA_963241965.1. Taxonomy (NCBI): domain Eukaryota; kingdom Metazoa; phylum Arthropoda; class Insecta; order Lepidoptera; family Tortricidae; genus Tortrix; species Tortrix viridana. The sequence continues at coordinate 23,331,528 of OY725171.1, forward strand.
GATATAGGACTTTAAATAATAAGAATGACATTTCTTTAGAACACATATATAAAAACATGCTTTTGAACTCTTAACTTATCTTAACCTTTATCTGGTTTTCCATTTTTCATCGAATTTCAGTGTTTATTCTGCTCAGTCAATTAACAAGTTGATATTAGAGCCAGACCGCTTAGTTTCCTATTAACGAAAACGTTTTTAATTTCTGACAGAGTGCTTCGATACATTCTTTTTGTTTTTATAAGATTTGAGAAAAGCACTCTCAATGACAAATATGTCAGAACTGTATTTATATAATAAAACCTCACTATCAAGGCTAAATCAACTATCACATGATTACCAAGTATAGCAGAATAGCCAAGGTTTGCCCTACAATTTGGGACTACTGTGACTTTTAAAATAGTACATTTCGATGCTAGTGCGGAAAGTATGTCATTACTTCACGAGTACCGAGATATCTTGCCACCAGCCGCAGGCGAGTGGCATGACTCGGGACGAGTGAAGAATTGACCTTTCCGCACGTGTATCGAACGACATTTTATAACACAGTTGCGAAAAAATAAATCAATTCCAAACTCTGATTCACTCATTTTATAAGCAACTTTTTGAAAACTTAAGATTGGTAAACAAATTCGTTGTAAGTTCGATCTTTCGCAGTGAACATTTTTGACATTATAAAGAGGTGTTTTATTTGCTTTTATTTGACTAGAATAGATTTTGTTATTATTATTGAACCCACTTCAATGAAAGTTTTTTTTTCAAATGCATGTTCTATAAGACATAAACAATTGTAAATATAAAACATTGTACTATTATTACCTAAGTATTGTTATTTACGATTATTTGTGTATCGTATATTTATAAAAACAATATCGAATGTTGCCTTTGGAAACTTGAATAATGCTTGCAGTAAGTAAAAAAATATGAAATATGTATATTTTTCGTATTCTTACATTAACAGTAGGTTTTTGATGTTGATTACGATGTTTAAAGGAAAATAAATATCAATAAGTAGTCATGAATTGGATCAAGTATAAATTTAAAAAAAATCGAAAAGTAAAAAGCACTAGTTCGCGAAAACCAACTTTCCGCACGATATACAGCTACGAAAAGTACCACTTTTTGAGCAACTGTGTTAAAAAATGTCTTTCAGTTTTTTAGATGACATAATCCAATTCATCAAAATGGATGCTGCAAATCCTGCAATATTTTCACTACTCAATTCGCGAAGAACTGCATCCACCAGCCAGACGGCGTTCTTAATTTTTTTGGAAAACTTAAAAAGATCATTTACTTAAATTACCTATTTGTTTTATTAATTATGTAAACTAACGATAGTAAAGATGACATGAAATTTAATTTCCTATTCATTCGAAGTAGTTGCTTGTAATTCACATTTATCAACGATATATTGCATAACATCGGCCATGACATTTTAGTATGGCATGACATTTCAGGTTAAACACCTAATAGCAAAAAAAAAATGAAAAATGAAATTAAAAACAAAATAGAATCAAAAATAAAATCATAAATAATCCAAATACATAATCAAAAATAAAATACAATTAAAAATTAAAATATTTAAAGCATTTGGCTCCAATTCCTTTAATTTTCTTTTTGTTTTTCAAGGCTGCCACTCTTTTATTTTTATAGTGGTACTCTTTAGATTTTACACGCCAAAGGCAATACTCAGATTTATATATATGTCTATCAACTCCGCAATGACTGAGTTCGGCTTACGAGACGACAATACAATTGAGCGCCGCGAGTCCTTCCCCTCTAGCAATCACCGGTCAACTGACGCCTGCGCAGGCGACCGCCACACACGCTCAGTTTTGCTTGCACAGGTAAACTGCACAGGTATACCCACGGGTAGAAAATATAAATATTCATATTTTTTTAGTTACCTGTACAGGCGTGGAAACCTGCACAGTTTTGTCACATACACGCTCCGGTTTACCTGTAAAGTTGAACTGTACAGGCAAACCTGTCAGGTACACCCTAGTGTGTATGGCCAGCTTTAAGTATTAGCTCCACCCCCCGCCGGCACTCAGTCAGTGGGGCCGATTTTCAGCGTCAGTTAGACTTCCATACTTATTATATTTCGATGGATAGATATGCTTTATTTGACGATTGTGAAACAGGCGGTTAGTATAATTAATAACGAAACTGTTATTGTTGCCCGAGGTAGAACACTACAAAGTGGATTGAAATGAAATGTATTTACTTACGTACGAGTACCTACGTTTTTTTCCAGCTAGGATGCAAAAAATGTTTAAGTGCTTTAATTTCTCCATTCAGATTAGCAACGACTACATACATCTAGTTTAACTCGTTTTAGCAGCAGTACGAATTTACAAATATAATTATCACTTTGTGTACTCTCCTGGGACTCGTCTAATTAGTTCCGTAAAAACAAGGGTAGTTCCAGGAAACCAGAGCAGTAATAATTACTCGTAGGCCGGTTAGAGTAATGTTTGAAATTCCACTTCTTGCCGCGATTGGCGCTCAGGCGGCCGCGCAGCACGTGCGCGCACGCTTGTAACGCATCGCTGGTATTGTCTTCTGCGGGCAAACTGTTCTACACTCAGTGCCTTACCTTTAGTGCCTTGCGCCGACATCACTAATTTGGTTCGGTTTCCGCTCCTTTATGCGGGCTAAAGTGGCCCATCGAGCCTCTTATACTACATGTTTTTGGGATTCCAGCTTATTTTACTATTCATTTTTCCACTAGCCAGTATAGGGACAAACATTAAGCTATAATTCACCTGATTTATTTAAGTGTTTGAGATTAATGGATCCGTCATGCTAAAACGCCAAAGAATCGCATTGATTTCATGTCAGATTTCACTTGGGTTGCCAGATATAATTAACCTTTTGAACGCCATTTACGGATATAACCGTCACGGTTGACAACTTAAAATAGACCTAAGTGTATTTGAGGAAGTTTGACATTAGCTATTTTGTGGTGTCTTATATATCAGACTACAGCGGTCAAAAGGTTAAAGCTGTCGTATACTTTAATAATAATAATAATAATAAAAATAATAAATCTTTATTCTAAGCACTTTTTTACAATGTTTAACTATTGTAATGTAATGAACCGATAATATATGTAATTACCGGCTGATCACATTATTAGGCATTTTTCTGAAACGAAATGCAAACGAACAATTTTGGCGTTGAATTAAAAAAGGTTTTTCATTAAAAAATAGTCACAAGTTTAATTTAATAATTTGAACGTTAAAACATTTTTAATATAAAAAATAAGCACGCTTAAATAAATTAAAAAAAGGAAATTATTTATCAGCTATGTTATTCTGTTAACACAAACGTCAACCAGTTATACTCAGTCGATGAATAGCCGGCGAATTTACATCGTCCGTCAAAGTGGGTAAATGACATTCAACTGCCTACACATTCATTTAGTCGCTGGTTTCACAGACGACCAGCTGTCAAACTAGCGACTAAATGAAAGTGCAGGCAGTTGAATGTCATTTACCCACCTTGACGGACGATGTAAATTCGCCGGATATTCATCGACTGAGTAGAACTGAATGACGTTGTTTTAACAGAATAACATAGCTGGTCACAGTAAAACACATCATACAATTTCGACGATAATTAGCCTAAAAGGACTGTTCTTCAAAATTATACCTAAAATTTCGTTAACTTAGCTGCACAAATGAATTATATTAAGTACTTAGGTTCATACCGGAGGTCATGTAACTTGGTCAAAAAATCTTAGGGCAAAATACTAAACCTGTATCGGATATTTCTGTTCCAAAAGCTTTTGTCACAATGAGATTCACCCTAAGTCAGAAGTAAATAAACTCTAACTACATATCATGGTAACGGCATAGTTCATTTAGGCAAGCAAAGTCAAATTTTCTAATAAAATGGAAAAAGAATTATCTGGGAAAGTCTTGGTGCGATGATACGGGAAGTCTTCTTCAACCAACTGCCCGGAACTCCGCTACAGTCAGTCGACTCGCTTAAGACGTCGTACAGTGATGAACTGTAGGCCTTATCGCGTTGGTTGCAGACGACATTTAAAGGCAAATAACTGGTTCCCTACCCGGTGCGGGTCCGCTGACAACGAAAATAAAAACTTAAACGTTGTGAAAGGTAGAAAGAAAACAATAGGTAATACTTACCCGACACTTCATATGTGTCGGCTTTTTAACAAAAGGTCACATACGACATTGAATTTCACCACTTATTTACCACTACTAGTCTTCAATGAAAAAGTATTAAAATTTATACGACATTGACTGTTTTGCAACCAGACAAATAATGACGCAATTCCATTCATCTCGCGAATACAACATCAAATTTAAATATCAAATTTAAAGAAAGTAAATAACCAGCCATGTATCAAACTGGCAAAACGGTCAAGAATATTGTTACAACGATAAAAAGGTTGTCAATGGCACAGAAATAACATAAGCGAAGAAGTGCCCCTTCATGTAGCTATAATGCTACACTATGTACTAAACAAAAACATAAGACACGTATAAATTACATGCCTGAACTAGGATGCTCCTGTATCTCAGGCGTAAAAGGACTTAGACTAACTTAAAACCATTACATGCAAAAAGTACCTAGTTAGTTATTTAGAATTTATAATAATTTAAAGTATATATATATATATTATTGAAATCAACAACAAAATAAGTAAGACAATAATAACAAATATATGGACGCTTATAGGAGTGTACCTAAATCGTATTTTGCAAGCTAGCTTGTTGGACATTAAATGCAAATGGCGCCCTTGGCGATTTATCAAGACTGTAGATTGATTCTCTGATGCATTAACGTTGATCTCGACATTAACTATTGTAATTTGACCAATTAATTTTGACCTCCTTGACACAAGCTTCCAACTATAGAGAAATAGTTCAAATAGTATCGCTTTGTTCCTCTTCTTACGTGCTCGAGGATGAGCTTCACATCGACTGTAACGCTGAGTATTGTTACGGTTCCGTACCCGAAGGGTGACAAACGACACCCTATTACTAAGCCTCCGCTGTCCGTCCGTCCGTCAGTCCGTCTGTCTGTCGCCGGCTGTATCTCATGACCGAAATAGGTAGACACCTGAAATTTTCACAAAATGTGTATGTCTATTGCCGCTATAGTAACACATAATAAAAATTAAATTAAATTAAAAATTAAAGAGGGGCCCCATACAAGAAACGTGATTTTTTGGTTAAATCCGGCTGTATCTCAAGAACCATAACAAGTAGACAGTTGAAACTTTCACAGAGTGTTTATTTTAGTTGCCACTATAACAGCAAATAGTAAAAATAAACTAAAATTTAAGGGGGCTCCCATACAAAAAGCGTGATTTTATTAAATTTTGTCACTCCGCGGGATGAACCGTAATAGATAGACTGTTAAACTTTTTACAGAATGTGTATCTCTGACAACTAATAAAAAGTACATAGTATTAAATCTTGTACGATGGTACGGAACCCTTCGTGTGCGAGTCAGAGTCGCACTTGGCCGGTTTTTTAATTAGACGTTTTGATACACAATACTTTTTACGGTTACTTAGGTACTTGTATTATTGGTATTCAAATTCGCCTTGTTACACATAAATTCCAGTTCAGTACTTTCTATTATATCAGTTTATAGACTGGTCGAGAGGCTTATTTCTAACAACAACGCTGCGTTCGCCACGAGACGGGTGTTTAGTTACAGTAAATATCCGGGTTTCCATATTCTCGTTTCCTCTTAAGGCATACGCCGATGGCCGTTATAGTTTATATTTGCTGAATGAGCAATTAGTTTAGGTAGGTATTGAGCTATGTTGTGATTAGTTGAAAGATCGATTTTATCGGATAATTATTTTTTTTCGCTTTTTAGTGATGCACCTAATATTATGTGATAAACTAAAGCATATAAAGAAACAATAGCTAATACGAATTTCTCATCACCCTTAAAACATGACGTTGTCCAAGATGCAGGGCCGTTAATCATTGAGGACTTCTCCCGGTACTTCACCATCAGTTGCACTTCACCACATACAGTATAATGAGTAAAAAGTAGGTAGCTTCATATTCTTAATCTTCATATTCTGAAAAAGTCGTTGATGTCAAAGGCGTACTATAGGGTCGAGGACTATCTAACGGACAAAAATGCTTGGCCTAAACCAGAAAATTAACTAATGTTTAATGTTCAATAGCTTACCTACTACTCGTACATACCTCATAAAAATCATGTAAACGCTGTATCTTGTCTAGGGGACACGGTTTATGTAGGAAGACATGTCAAAACTGTTTTGTCTGATATATATATAAATTTTCTCGTAGTCATTCTGACATGTTTTCCTGCAAAACTACGCAGATATTTAATATTATTTTTACAGTTTTATATAATGTTAGAATAAGTAGTGACATTGTTATATTTTCATTTAAAAAATGACTAACTGTTGAGTTTCTTGCGGCGCTTCTTCTCAGCAGTGGTCTCCTCTTGGGAAGCGCTGGTAGATTTTGACGTGTAAAAGTGCCCGTGCGGCCTACTTACTGAATAAATATCTTTTATCTTTTATCTTTTAATAAAGAAATCTCATTGCGAGCGTCAATCACTTACGACTAAGGAATTCCGGTGGTCATCTCTGGTCTTCATCATCAGTTCCTCTTCACCAAGATGTGCTATTAGGATGCAAATACTTAAGGTATTACAGAAAATACCAAAATCGCTGTATGTGTGCCTATACTTTTGAGGAGTTCCCTCGATTTCTCATGGATCCCGTCATCAGTTGATTCTAACGTGATGACATTGGGACCACCTCGGAAGAATACCCTATCAAACAAAAAATATATTTTTAAAATCGGTCCACAATTTTATTGACGGAGAAATCGGTAAACGTACATACAAAAAATACTAACAGTGGAACATAGAACCTCCTCCTTTTTTGAAGTCGGTTAAAAATTGACTATATCGATGTTCAATTATACGAAGACATATTAAAATGCCTTTCTTTTTCGCTTTAAAAAAGTTTTGAAAATAAAAATTAAAATATAAATCAAGGTGTGTCCATACATAGGTTACTTTTGATTTTAAATGTCAATTAGTATTTTCTTTCATCTTAAAATGTTGTATTTTAGGGATAAATTCAATGTATACATACGTATGTTGCTCTAATGTGTATTCGTTATCGGCATCGGTACGGTACAAGGCCCCCTTGTGTCGGTGCAACGGTAGCGCGCCGTCGCCATACGGTAATGAATGCAAACGGGTCGAGGGCATGCGCGGGAGGGGGGAGCCGATAAGACGCAGGCGCGCAACATAGGGCACTTCCGAGACGTTCCGAGCCATTAGCCTCACCGACTGCGTTCCACTTTACTACCTACTGGTACTTTAGACTAGTTTTACTCGACTTTATGTCAATTCCTGTAGCACAAATTAGTTAATAGGTACATTGCAGGTTTTATTCGATCCTGAAGCGATTTCCATTAAACTTTCATGACTTCATTGGTATACTCTCTTATATGTATATGTAACCCCAATCTTATGTGTATATGTAACGCCCCAGCTTCGCACGGGTAACACTAATTATCTATATGTTCATAAATTACAGCCTGTTTAACCTCTTTCTCTCTTTCTATTGGCGAAAACCGTATAGAAATCCGCACAGTAGTTTCTGAGATTACTCCGAACAAACACAAACTCAATGCGGCGGGAACTTTAATTTATAATATTATGTAGTGATAGTTATAGAGAAAATGAATAATAATAATAGGTAGTAATATTGCATTGCGTGTGGTGCGCAGGGGCAGCGGCGCGAGCAGCACGGTGTACTCGCGCTGCGCCTACTCCGGTGGCGCGCCGTATTTCGGCAACGGCGCCGAGCTCACCGCGCAGCCGCAGATCTGGAGCTCCGGCGCAGGTAACTTCGGGTGGACAATTTACTAAATATCCCGATTATCATAATATCTGAATGTGTGCGCAATGCGAATTAAGCAAATCTAAGCAATGCCAATTATGCTGCTAAGCGACATGCCTTTTTAATGCTAAGCATTAATAATTAAAATTATACTGGCATTTAGGTATGTATTTTTTTATAATTTTGACAGAATTTAGAGGCCTCTGTTTGCGTTTTAGCTCTGTGTGCCTGACCTGGAGCTTATTTTTAGGCGGTTCGCCAAGCTACGGCGGGTCGACCGGCAGCGCGACAACTGTAGTGCTGCCCGAGGAGTACGGCGACAGCGCCGGCGGGGCCTCAGGCACCGGCGGGTCGCCCGGCGCCGGCGGCGGCTCGTTGCCGTCCTTCAACACGCGCTTCGGGGGCCCCTTCGCCTGTACCACGTCCCGACCCTCCACCGTTTACGGATCCGCCGCTCTGCCTGCCAACGCCTACGTACACCAGGTAGAAACTATAGACATTAATTACCTCGTGTGCTACTAAATCGGGCCAAGTTTCCCTGAAACGTTGACTTTCCAAAACTACACTATTTAGCTAAGTATTTATTTTACTTGAGTCTCATAACAAAGTAGGAATTTAGTTTACACTTTATACCTTATATACATGTAATTGGTTGGGATTATTTGAGCGAGGATAAACCACAAAAACATAATTTTTTGTCTTCAATTAATACGTACAATCTTAATTGAAGACAACCTTGTCTAATTTAATGTTATGTTTAAACTGCCATATATGAATGTCACATCGATTAAAGTGACAAGGTACTAAACGTGTAGGTACACATATTTGGGTGATTACCAAAAAAAATGTACGTTGTTAAGGCCTTAATTAAGAAAAGCTAATTTTCTTCCATTGTGTGACGAACTTTTTTATTTTTTTATACGGACACCAACAGAATACATTGCTGACGTAATAAGAGAATTATTTTTAGCCATATGATTGACTAGCTTCGTCTGCGTTGAATTTAATCTTTCGGCACACCAAACGCGTGTCAGGCGCGTCACGTCGCATCGCGTGGCGTGAGCGACGCAACGCCCAGCACACCGCAGGCAGGCGGCAGCTTCAACGCGTTTCGAACGCGTGCCAGCGTTGCGCACGCCTTGTAGCTGCGTTCGGTGTGACATGCTGCGCGGCGCGCGCGTACATCCCCCACGCGTTTGTAAAAAAGTACAACGACTAGTAGCCGCGTCAACGCCGCGCTAACGCGACGCGTTCGCCCCGCCCCAGTGTGCCGGTAAACATGGCGGCCATATTTAATACAACTTCGCGTGCCAGCGCGAGCGACGCGCCTGCTTCGCGCACGCCACGCGCCGCGCTGTCCGAGTTGTCTGCGGCGACTGCGGCGCGTCGCGTGCGCGAAGCAGTTCGAACGCGTGCCCGCCGCGTTACTTTTTGGTGTGCCGGGTTCAATTTGCTTTGTTGTATTACAACATGCGCAGGCCCGCGTTCAAAGCGCGACGCGCCTGAAACGCGTTTGGTGTGCCGAAAGCTTTAGAATTGGGTCCAGAGAGAAATGAAACATGTGTGAGTAGTCGCTACACGCCTTACACCATTTATATCAGGTCAGGACCGGCCTTACACAGTCTTTCCCCTCTGCTGAGGTATAAGATCAAATGATCTTGCACGTTAATAAAAACTACCCGTTTAGTCGATTATTTGACATAGCTGCTGTCTGCGACTTCGTCCGCGTAGCATCAGTAATTTTACCATCATGTTTTTTTTTCCGGAATAATATGTAACATGTGTGTCATTGTAGGGCATTATTTATCTTTATTCCAAATTTCATCTAAATCCGTCCATCCGTGTAAGCGTGAAGAAGTAACAAACCCAAACTTTCTCATTTTTAATATTATAGCTTTCCGCCCGCAATTTCGTCTGCGGAGAGTCAGTACCTTTGTTAAAAAGTACAGATGAAGTTTTCATTATCGTAAGTATCATGCACAATGGAATAGAAACAAATTTAAACCCCTATTTCCAAAAATGCCAAAACTCATATTTTATATATTTAATATTGTAGAAACGTATTTCCATATGTCTAACTTCAAAAATAACCAAACTCTCACAAATTTCCACTCCCAATTCCAACCTCTTAGGGGTAGTATTTCACCCCCTTAGGGGTAGCATTTCCAAAATCATCGAAAGTAATACTTAAGTTTTTAAGCAGTAGCTAATACCAATTTCCACGTTCCTAACTTCAAAATTGACCAAATATTGCCCCCATTTCATCCCCTTAGGGGAAGTTTTTCTAAAAATTGCCTAAAATAGTATTTTTTATTTGTTAACAGTAGCCTACATACTTACGTGCACGTTTCTTAGTTAAAAAACGACCAACTTCTATGCAAACTACCACCCCGCCATTTCATACCAGTGGTAGTTATCCAAAATCACCAAAAAATGTATTTTTTTACTTGTTAACAGTAGCTTATATACCTATTTTCACGTTTCTTACTTCAAAAATGGCCAAACTCACATGAAAACTTTTACCAATTTCGCCAAAGGAATTTTTCATTTGTTAACAGTAACCTATATACGAATATCTACGTTTATGACTTCAAAATTAACCGAAATCCCATACAAACCACCGCCCCCCATTTCATCCCCTTAGGGGTAGTTTATCCAAAATCACCCAAAGTGCTATTTTTTATTTGTTTACAGTATTATATTATAAACACAAATTTCCATGTTTCTAACTTCAAAAAGGACCATTCTCACATGCAAACTACCACTCCCCATTTCATTTTCTTAGGGGTAGTTTTTCAAAAATCGCGGGACACATATTTTTTTATTTGATACTAGTAGCCTATGTATGTACCAATTTCCACGTTCCTAACTTCAAAAATGACCAAACTCCCATACAACATTTAACCCCCCATTTTAACCCCTTAGGAGTAGTTTATCAAAAATCGCTGAAAGTATATTTTTATTTGTAAATAGTAGCCTACCTTCAGTCAACAAAGTATCGGGAATGGATGATTTGTTTATGGTTCCAAATTCAAATTTTTGTTTTTTTTTGTTGTTGTTAGATTGGCACAACTGTTTTCTATTTTGGCGCGGAGTTTGAGTTGCATCTGTTATTTATATTAAATACAGTGCTGTTTTTAGTTATATCATATCTAGTGTGTATTGCGAATTTCATAATGGACAAAAACATTGAACAAAGAGTTTGTCTTAAATTTTGCATCGCCAATGGAATTTCGTGTTCGGAGTCACTGAAAATGTTACAGAAGGCTTACGGTGATTCGACTTTATCAAAAACACGTGTTTATGAGTGGTACAAAGCGTTCAAAAGCGGTCGAGATGTGATGGAAGATTTGCCTCGCTCTGGTAGGCCATCAACGTCTGCAACTGAAGTTAACATCGCAAAAGTGAAGGAAATAGTGACTGAAAATCCTCATTCAACTTTGAGAGAGATAGCCGCCGAACTTTCTGTATCTCACGAGTCGATCCGTACTATTTTAACTAATCATTTGGGTATGAAACATGTTACCGCTCGGCTAGTCCCAAAAGACCTGAATTTTCTCCAAAAACTCAATCGCATGAGAGTCGCTGAGGACATGCTAGAACGAGTCAATTCCGACCCAACATTCATGAAACGCATTGTTACTGGTGACGAGACGTGGGTTTACGAGTTTGACATGCAAACTAGTCAACAAGCTTCGGAGTGGCGCCTTCCAACTGAACCGAAACCGAAGAAACCACGCCAAAGTCGATCAAAAGTCAAAGTCATGTTGACTGTTTTCTTTGACTATCGCGGTGTTGTGCACTCGGAATTCTTGCCGGAAGGTCAAACGGTAAATAAAGAATATTATTTGAGCGTTATGCGGCATTTAAGAGAGCAAATTCGACGAAAAAGGCCAGATTTGTGGAATGAAAATTCTTGGATTTTGCACCACGATAATGCGCCTTCGCACAAGGCCATCATTGTGAAAGAATTTTTGACCAAACACTCAACAAATACCATCGAGCAACCACCATATTCACCAGATATGGCTCCTGCCGACTTCTTTCTTTTTCCTAAACTCAAATTACCACTTCGTGGCACCCGTTTTCAATCGGTAGAAGACATAAAGGAGAATTCGCGCCGAGAACTGAATTCAATTCCGGAAACAGCGTTTAAAAAATGTTTTGATGATTGGATTATTCGTTGGCGTAAGTGTATCGTTTCTGAAGGAGCATACTTTGAAGGTGATAAAATAAATTTGGATGATTAACAAACAGTTTGTGTATTATTGATCTTTTCCCGGTACTTTCTTGACAGAGTAGTATATACCAATTTCCACGTTTATATCTTCAAAGATTGATGACTTTCATACAAACTCCTAACCCCCCTTTTACCCCCTTAGGGGGTGAATTTTGAAAAATCCTTTCTTAGTGCACCCCTAGACCTCATAAGGAACCTACGTTGGAATCTCTAGACCCAGCGGTTTAGGCTATGCGTTGATATGTATATCAGTCAGTCAGTCAGTCAGGACTTTGAATTTTATATATGTATATACAGATTGATTGATTGATTCTATGCTTAACTTTCGTCACAAAATAAAGGAAATTAACGTTTCTTAATTAAGGCCTTAACTACGTAATTTTTTTTTGATAATCACCCATTTATGAGCTTGACTATACATAGGTACAGTCGACCTTATAAGAGCTGTACTTGTTAGTACCTTGTCATAGTAACGTATTAAAGCGAGAATGGTTTGAATTTAGTATATTGATCAATAGAGCAGCTGCGATAAGGTACCTACTAAAATTTACAGCTTCTTATGAGGTCGACCGTACACTGATTCAAATATTTTAAAAACATATTTCTTTTATTTATGTGTAAAAAACAAGATATGTTTATCAAATCCCACATGAAAAACATTACACTAAAAAATAATAATAATAAAAAAATATTAATTATGAACTACTTAACCTAAAACTAATCATTTTATAGTAGGTTGTTTTATTTGGTAGTTAGCAACCAAGTATACATTACTCGCGATATCCCAGCGTCTTTTCGGGCGTGGCAGGTTGAAGAACTCGCCGGCAGTTCCTTGGTCCCAACCGTGTCTCCGACGACACATTTTACACATAGTTACGCTCCAACGTGTCCTTTCCTCGTATGTTATAGACAGTTTAATATGAATTTCAAGATTTATTGGTATTGCGGCATAATTGTGTGTTTCTCGCATTTTCAGGAAGTGTGGTTAGACAGCAGTCGGCGGCAGTTTTCGGCGGCCGCCAACCTCTCAGCAAGTACGTATTGACCTACAAGTGCGAAATCCATTAGTGTGCCTAGGTTCCATTTTACTCTTGTTTTATTCTTTTGTTTTGTTAATTTGCCAGTCAAAACTTTATGCTATTTAGTAAATCATATTTAGAATGAGGAGTAACTTTAAACTTTTCGATAATTTTAATATTAAAATATTTAATTGAACCTGAATTTAATTGAATATTAATCTAGGAGCAAAGGTACTACCTACCCAGTACGAACACATGATATTATTATCCTTTTGATGAAGGTAGAGCCCTGTAAGAGATACGCAAACAGTATTGTAATAAGGGGCTGTTAGTTGGAAATAAAACCCTGGAAAGTGTTAATTAAAAACGCTTCCTACGCCTTAAAGGCAGATCACAGAGATCTCATAAAAATATTAAGATCTTAATGTAACCAACCTGTTTATCACCAGTAAATGCTTACTTAATTAATAAATATATAAAATAAAATAGCCTTTATTCGCTGATCGTAGTCACAATATACTAAACAGTTACAGTCTAATGTTAGCTAGCAACTAACATCAGCAGGTCCTGATGGATCAGGTGGTCCTTCTACATAGGCCTCCTCTAGTTTTTGCCATTTGAGTCTATCTCATTTGCATACTTACTTACTGATTAATCTCTTACTCTTTGATATTTACTAATATAAAATATCCTGTATATCATATTTATAAGATTATCTTTCTCCAGACTCTTTCTCACTTTGTCAGACTTCTTAAAAATGTCTAATTATCACTTAGGTTGGGGTACACCATATTTTTAGTTATAAACTATGTATGGCTATTTAAGACCATTTTGAGGTACTCGCTGGCCCAAAATCAAATGTCAGGTTTTTGAAATGTGATGTTTTCAACGAGTTAGTTGTATTTTGGTCTGAATCATTTGTTTGATCTCAAATTATATTCAGATCAAAACTCATTAACGGTCACAACGTTGCAAAATATTTACTTACTAAGAAGGAATACAATGAAGTGCCGCTAGAAACAATAAAACCAAGTTATAAAAATTAAGTTTCCGAGATATTAACAGGGGAGGGAGGGGGAAGGGAAATCTGACCACAATATCGACTGGCAACATCAGTTATATTGTAGCCGTCACGATAACAAATCAGAAGTCAGAATGCGGTCTGCATATTTTGTATACGGGAGCTTAGTCTAATAATAGATACGCTCACCGCGAATGAAGTATAAATTCATATTAGTTGCAATTGGCTATTTGACTGACTGGTCAAATCAGCAACTTTTATTGAAACGTCAAAACGATCCGGTAGTATGAAGTTAGTACGAAAATAGTAAAATGTGACGTCACAATTTTCAGTGTTCCTTTATAAAGTTTTTGTTGAATTAAAAATCGTTAAATTACAAAAATAAACGATTGCTAGGTTTTTCCGTGTTATTTTCAAAAGCTTGATTTAGAGTAGAGGTAGTGTAAAAATAATTTATTTTGACATTAGTCAAGTCAAGTAAAAATTCATGCATACGCCTTGCTGATGTGGACAGGGATGTAGTATACCACCTCACAACATTAGACGTCAAACGCCAGCTTCGCAAAGAAAGATCCAAGCATACTTACAATACCAGTTGCTAACTATGCTGCCACACGTGTCAGAGAGTTTTCAAAAGTAAATTTGGCTTAGCTAGCCATATGCGAGCCCATAATAGGCGAAGTCCTATGGACTTCGCCTATTATGGGCTCGCATATGGCTTATGCTTTGGCTTTCTAGCATATGGCTTTCTAGTAAAGGGACATCGATGAAGAGAATCGAATCGATCTAATAAACTTTCGTTTCTTACGGTTTACAAAACATATGTCGAAATGAAAATAAATGTATTTATTCTGTCAGTTCGATCATTCAAATTAGCTAGTAGATATTTCTATATTTTTGTGGTACGAGTAGCTATGACATGATGCGAATTAGTCAAGTATGGCGTATGGCAATGCCTGGCAAAAATTATCGGGCAGAATTTAATTGAGAATTGAACGATGAATGATAAAGCAATCGTGTTGACGGCGGTCCCGACAGGAAGCGCAAGATGGCCGCGGCCGGGCTGCGCGCCGGCGCGACACTAACCTACGGATCATTATTTCATGAGTGTTGGTGTATAATTTTTTACCGCGGGCGAGGCTGTTATCGCGATAACCCCGGCCGAATGTCAAAACTATAAAATATTCTTCTTTAAATAACTGTTGGGTTGGATTGTCATTGTGATAAACGACTATTCGATAAGGCAAGTGGTGGAACAATTTTTTGGTAATTGCCCAACTTTTAGTATTTGCCAAACAATACGGATAAACCCGTTAAACAATAAAATCGTATTGGCGCAGGCGGAAGTGGAGCAATTGGCTATTTGACTAATCTCAAAATAAATTATTTTTACACTTGGTAGTGTAAAAATAAAATAAATCAAGCTTTCGAAAATAACACGGAAAAACCTAGCTACCTTTTATTTTTTGAAATTTAACGATTTTTAATTCGTCAAAAACTTTATAAAGGAACACTGAAAATTGTGACGTCACATTTTACTATTTTCATACTAACTTCATACTACCGGATCGTTTTGACGTTTCAATAAAAGTTGCTGATTTGCCAAGTCGTCAAATAGCCAATAATTATACTCATGAACAGAATCTCGATTTATTCACACATGGATCCAATTCATAATTATCATGAAAGTAAATTTTGTTTGAAGAAATTTGAATGATTAAAATATTAGGTTTATTATTTAATTTATGAGAAGCATTTGTCACACCCATTTATTGTGCAATCCATCATTTTGAATTAAAATCCGTGAGCTGTTGACGCTGTGTGACGTGATTGCGACTGACAGGCGCCGATCGCAGAGTACCTATGCCAAAATGGTTGAGTTTAAGTGGTTACACACTTTTTGCGCTGACTATGTTTCTAAGTTAAAAGAATACGAAACATGAAATACTAAGGGCCTGTTTCACAATCGACAAGTAAATTCATCCGATATTTTTATTTTCTTGTATAAAAAATTCCGATCGTCTTTTTTCCCTGTGGACAAATTTCCGAACACCTTCTTTCCCTATAGACATATTTCCTGGTATATTTATTTTTTTGTATAAAAATTTCCGATCGCCTTTGTTTCCTATAGACATATTTACTGTTATATTTATTTTTTTGTGTTAATATTTCCGAACGCCTTCTTTCCTTATATATAATATATACATATTTAGCTACTGTTATATTTTGGCTTCCAAACATCTAATTTGACAGAGTCGACGGAGCTCCGCTGTGCGGAGCTCCTATTTCTGGGTTGTTTTGGCTCTCCGGGCCTGATATAAAAACGAACCTAACCTAACCTACCTACGTATTACGATATAATCACTATTGGGAAAATGTTTAAACAAGAAAATAAATATAACAGTAAATATGTCTTTAGGGAAAGAAAGCGTTCGAAAATGTTTATACAAGAAAATAAATATAACAGTAAATATATCTATAGGGAATGAAGGCCTTCAGAAATGTTTATACAAGAAAATAAATATAACAGTAAATATATCTATAGGGAATGAAGGCCTTCAGAAATGTTTATACAAGAAAATAAATATAACAGTAAATATATCTATAGGGAATGAAGGCCTTCAGAAATTTTTATACAAGAAAATAAATATATCAGAAAATACGTCTAACAAACCGAACAGTAATATTGGATTTTACGGTAACTAGAGATATGCAATTTGAAGTACTGCATTTCTAACTGCAACTCTTGAAAAATATAGTACCTACTCAGAAAAGTCTTATATACATTGCTTAATAATGTCGTAAACAACTTCCCCCTTAAACTCTGGTAGAATTATCGTATTTTATGGACTTCTGGAACCCTAACACTTTATGAGCGCCTACCTACACAAGTCATTTTTTTATTCACATTAAAGTTTGACGAGTGGCCCTTAAAACCTTTTTAAATGTTTAAAAGCGACACTTCCTCCAGTTTTATGTCAGTTTTGTGAATCATAATAGAAATTAATAGCAATTCATTGAACTTTAAACGACAAATTTCTTACTAGGTAACTAAAAAGGGAACACTTCCAGAAGTGCAAAACTTAGTATTATTTACAGTTCGCAACTTCAACCTCAGATTTTGATTTAAAGTTTTATCACCTTACCAAGTCGTTAAGAAAAATAAAAACAAAGCAACATAGTTAGGTGAGTCTTACTGAACAAGTGACGGATGAGTCGTTTGTTGACGTAGGCCGGGACAAAAAACGATGTCTCCTCTTAAAATAAAGTCGTTCCCTTTTAAGCGCATTAAAATCGCATTCCGTAAATGGTATCGGATAAGGCACGTGCCGCGCGCAAACATTGTGCCGCGTCCGGCCCGGCGCAGGCGCTGGCGCTGTTAACAAAGCAGCCACGACAAAAACAAACTAGCACACGATACACTTCGTCTCCCGCATATTTTCTTACTAACTCCGTAATGTCACGAATGCGGTGTTGCAGTTCTTATCACTAATGGGATGTAACCTAGCCCGGATTACTCATAACAACTTGTTTAGGGTTTTAGACAAGGGAGCCCTTGCCTCATGGTTTTATTTCAGTACATAGTTCGGGCATGACGCGGTGCACGCGGTGCATTTCGCCCGGCGGCGGCCACACATTGTTCCGCCGCACGAAGCCGCGTGGAGCCCGCGACACGTAACGTAAATAAATAGGAACAGGCGTAATCATAGTTTTCATTTTAAATGGTTAAATCATCATATTTAGATATATTTAACATGGCATTCAAATCAAAATCAAATCAAATCAAATATGTTTATTTCGCATAAAATGTGGTACATAAAGATGTCAATAAAGTTGTACAAGATTCGCACATTTAACCAGAGACTGGCATGCAAGATTTCTATGTCAAACAAATTCTAAATGGAACCGATTCTGCATAATTAAAACAAATAGAATAAATGATAGAATTAGTAACTATTAAACAGATCAATCAATTAATAAATAATTCACATGTCATAAATTTGATTTAAAATAGTCAAAATATTCTTCAACCGAGTAAAAACATTCCTTCACTAACCATTTCTTAAGTCTACTTTTAAATAAGTTCAGAGGTAATTTCTTCATGTCATCTTGTAAACAGTTATAAATTTTAATTGACATGTTATACGTGTTCCGACCATACAACTTCGTCTTTTTGACAGGTATCACGAGTTTGTTAGGGTGTCTTGTATTGAATTTACAAATGTCTTTTTTTGTCTTAAAAATCGAGTAGTGTACTTTTACAAATAAACATACCTCGTATATATACATGCATGGCACTGTGAGCAGTTCTAATTTCCTGTATAGTGGCCTGCATGAGGTAAGTGTATCGACGTCGCAAATAGCTCTAATGCACTGCTTTTGTGCTATCAACACCCGTTTCGCTTGGTATGAATTTCCCCATAGGAGAATGCCGTAGCGAAGTTGGGAACAAACAAAACCATGGTACGCTTGAATTGCGATTTCTTTGGATGCGACTTTTGGAAGTCACCACAGAGCATACGCAAAAGAATTAGTTTTATTGCATAGCTTGGCTACGTGTTCGTTCCACGAGAATTTATCATCTAAAGTTATACCCAAAAATGTTATCTGATTGGATTCAGAAATTATTTGACCTGCAAGTTTAACAGAAAGGGCGTATTTGCGTGCATTTTTGTTAGTAAATTGTATATATGTAGTTTTGTCAATATTAATATTCAAATTATTATCGTGAAGCCATGTATCAATTTTCATAATTGTGAGGTTTATGTCCTCATTGTAGGTTCTAATATTATGACATGGTATTACAATTGATAGGTCATCAGCAAACAGTGTACAGTCATATTGTGTTATGTTCGGAAGGTCATTCACATATAATAGGAATAACAGCGGTCCTAATATACTTCCTTGCTTCATTTTTCTTTCCAATTAGTACTTTTTGCTCCGACATACATCTTATCATACGTAAATGTTGAATCGGACTCGGCTAATTGTCATCAAATAGTAGGTATAGTCCGGCTGAAGCATTAGCCCGCGAGCACGGCGCGGCCCGCGCAGGCACGGCGCTGCGGCGCACATGGCTCGGTTCCCGTTACACCACTCAATAACATAATACGCCTAATGACAACCACGGTCATCCATCGTTCGACGGCCGACGCTATTATGAGTAATCGGAAACGCCAGAACCCATTCCAGTTAAAATCTCTGCGACCAGTGCTCTGCGCTCTTGTAATTGAATCTCAACCGTTTGTTAGGGTGTTTTGTTCAGAAATAAATATAAATATTAATGTGGTAGGTACTTTACGATGACATCTGATACATCTAAAAAGAACAAGAGGCCTAAGTAAAGTAGGTATGTAGGTACCTACCAATTAATGTTCGCGCTTTTTTAAAGGAACTTAAAGTAACTATAGTACACGATATTCCTATTAATTTTAAGAGGCCATGACGGTACGAGTTCTCACAAATTGATAAAAATGTCTCTAATTATCTTCATAAGTAATAATGTCTGTCTTGTACTGCTGGTAGGTATAAGTCTAGAGGTTCAATGGGACTAACTAAGTCAGGTTGTGTAAGATTATATTTATTTATTAATTATTTTATTACCTAACTAAAGAAAGTTCCAAGATTGGAACCTTATGTCATCATCATGTGTTGATAATACGCAAATACGAGGTGTTACAAAGAGATAATATGAATTTTGTGATGTGAATATAAACATTACGGGGAGAGTCACGCGCGCGGACGTTGAGACAGCCGCGGCCTTGGCGCGACGTGCTCCGGAGCCCGCGCCGCGCGGACCACCGACTCAGCACTCTGGCGTCTATCAATGAATCAACGGAAACAAAGAGTCATTGCCAAGGACGACGAAGTTCGACGCTCTTCCTATTAATCGTATATTATGAGTTTATCAATCAAAACTCAGCTACTTATAACTTTGACAAAGAATTTTTATTTGCCTAAATGGGCTAATTAGTGATGGTCGAGATATATAACTTTGACTTTGACTTTAGGGCTTTTGGCATATTATATATTGCTACGTGGACACAACTCAGGTCAATATGTGTATGATTGTTGTTCGGTTTCCAATTCGGACGCTCGGCTGAGGTGGATGACATACATATGTAATCAAGGGAGGATGGGTATGTGGAGTTAACGTACGGTGTGTTGGCGCAGTCGAGATGGCGGAGATATTCACGGAGGGGCGCGAGTGCGTGAACTGCGGCGCCATCGACACGCCGCTGTGGCGGCGCGACGGCACCGGCCACTACCTCTGCAACGCGTGCGGCCTCTACAACAAGATGAACGGCATGAACCGGCCGCTCAAGCAGCCTCGCCGGCTGGTACGTCAGCGGCACGCGTCGCACGCCCTGCCCGCGCCCGCCAACGACGTACGCAGACATTCCTCCGCTCGACACTGCTAATACTCGCTCCGCGCCTCCCCCGCACCGTCACTGTTACCCCCCGCCCGCGAGAAATCCGCGCCCCACCGAGCGTCCACATCCCCAGCTCGTAGTGACAGTTCTGTTGGTTGCAGTGGCCGCGGAGGGGACCCCGCCGGGCGCGGATTTCTACAAAGGCTTCCTGTATAACGGCGTCTCGTCGCCGCACACGCACACTATGCCCGCGCCTGCGCCCCTCGGTGCGTCGGCGCACGCCGCCTCCAACCCCTCTGACTACAAAACGAAGAAAGGGGTACGTCTGCCCCCAATCGCGAGTCCTTTCCACACGTCCCATCCCGCATCTACTCAGGCTATTACTAATTACTATCATTACTGTTGTGTAACTAATCTCGCTTTAATCATCGCATGCAATAAACCTAACAAGATTTCCAGTATAATATTGATATATTATTACATTAGTAATCGGGACATAATTATGTGAGAACGGTGTGGTCGGTGTACAGATGGGCACGAAGCGGCCGGGTGTAGCCTGCAGCAACTGCCACACCACCATGACGTCGCTGTGGCGGCGTAACACGCATGGCGAGACCGTTTGCAACGCGTGCGGCCTCTACTACAAACTGCACAACATCAACCGCCCCATGGCCATGAAGAAGGACTCTATACAGGTAGCGTATACAACGCGATGATTCCTACGAGCTCGTCTAACGTACAATATTAACACAGCCTTACTAAGCTCTCTTATTGTGTGTCATTACAGACTCGAAAGCGGAAACCTAAAAACAGCCTCAAACAAGAAAGAACCTTGAAGAGCTTGACACAAAATTCTGCGAGCTCAGCAGTCAAAATGGAAAAGTTGCGTAAGTTATGTTTTATGTTTACAAAATAAAGAATTAATATAAGCTTATGGAGAGCAGAGTTTCAATAATAGATTTAAAAAGCATCAGTTTATTATCTAAGCAATAGTAGATTGTAAATACAACAAGTGCATAAAACGCACCATTTTATCCATCTATATTATATTTGTTTATCCATCTAAGCGAGCTTGCGAGCGAGGATGGATATAAAGTAGTGTTTTAAATGGGTTTTATGGACGAGTTGTATGTACACTCTACTTTTCACTTCGATTGCGAGGAAATGAAACAGCAACATGATAAAAATAATAATAATAATAAATGCGACAAAATAAAAATTATAAGTTTATTTCATGAAGGTTTATTGTGTACTTTGGCTGTTGGTATCCTTGCCTTGGTCTTAGAATACTAACGAAACGAAATAAAATAAAGAAGTTATTCTATGAAGTTAAAGTTGTTCGTGTGGCTGTTGGACCGATTGCCTAGGCCTTCGACGAAGATTTTACTTTATGCACTAGAGCATAAGAAGCGACTTTACGTCGCCTACGCACGACATAAAGACGAACTTTTAGAGCATGAGAAGTGAAAAAATAGTTATTCACGTTTAGCTTGGCGACCCACGGGGTTTTTAAAATTGCATGCAACTGCTAGTTGCTATTGACACAGGTATTGATCTTTAGTGCCTTTAATGCCAGACATTCTGATTTTATTTGGTACAAAATTGGGCAAACATCTATTCGATCGATCTTTATTGGCGTTAAAAGTTTACAACACATTTTTGTACACGTATACACATGTTATTAGGGAATCCTGGTCCTGCGAGTAAATTCCATAGGATAGTGTTAGTTATTTATTTGGTATTTCATCACTATATCGAAACACCTTTCATCGAACGTAACATTTCATAGACTTTCATTTCATGAAAAGTTCATTTCTGCTGAAACCTTATTGTTTTCAGGTTATTTTAAGCATAGGTTACGTAGGTTAGGTTAGGTTAGATCTGTCACCACCAAAAAATTATAACTCCTGCACGTGGAAATTAGCTTCCGATGAAATGAAATTCGATGAAATGATACGTTCGATGAAAGCTGTTTCGATAAAGTGATAGCTACCCTATTTATTTACATAGATAAATAAAATAGTAGATTGTTCAACAAGGGACTAAAATAAGCTATTATTATGACACGAGATATTTATACACCCGAGCAAAGCGAGGTTGGATAAAGTTCGAGTGTCATTATCGCTTGTTAGTCTCGAGTTAAACACTACTTTTCACTTTGAATGCGAGGAAAAAACGACGTTCTATACAAAATTACAATAGCAAAAAAAATGGTTCCGCGGTTTTTAATTTTCTTTTTTAGGGTTTCGTACCTCAAATGTAAAAAAACGGATCCCTTATAGGATCACTTTGTTGTCCGTTTGTCTGTCTGTGTGTCTGTCAAGACCCTTTTTCTCAGGAACACGTGAAGGTATCACGTTGAAATTCAGATCAAACATGTACTAAAGTCTGCAATCCCTTGCATCAGTGAAAAAATCAAACATCTAAGTCAACGCAATCAAAAGATACTGCCGTTTATGCCGCATATTGAAGGGAATCTCAAGGGAATCAAAACCTATAGGGTACTTCCCGTTGACTTAGAATCATGAAATTTGGCAAGAAGCAATGTATTATGGCCTTATAGCACGAGTAAAGGAAAAAAATCCGAAAACCGTTAATTTAAAGTTACATCACATAAAAAATAAGTCAAATATAAACTGACACTCACTAAGTACGAAAGTGCACATTTATGGCGTGTCAGTTTATACTGGGCATTGTTTATATTGTATTCCCGTGATTTATGAACTATTTACATGCCTACAAGTTTGTGCGGAACCCTCGGTGCGCGAGTCCGACTCGCATTTGACCGGCTTTTTTTTGTAAAGTGACGCTTTAAAAAACTATTTTTCAAAACTAATTGGACCGTGCATAATAAAACGAATTCATCCTTTATTAAATAGATTAATTTTCGTAATCATTAATCGTGTTTCACGAAATTAAATAGCTTCTTTTAATATTTTTGCACAGTTATCATTTTGAGGTTACTTCTACGCCCTAAAAATTGTCTACACCACAGAAAAAGTACTTTCATAGAAACCAGACTATAAGAAACAGCAAAAGACGTATACTTGACCTTTTTCTATTTATGGCATTCATAATGAGTTAGAAAGAGATGTCCTTAAAGGTATTCTTTCGTTTTCCATCATGTTGTCACAAGGATCTGTAATCGCCAGTGTTGCTGCTGAGTCGACGATAATATCGATATCGATTCAATTTCGCAGATATAATTCGTAATTTGTTCTAATGATTTAAGGGCTGATTTTTCTAATTTACAAATAAAAGCATATGGCAGTAAAAGTTATCACTTTCCTTTTTTACAAGCTTTCATTTAACTTGCAATGTTCCAATGTTCATAATTATAAGTAACTTGTCCATTTCAAAATTTGCAGACCATTTTTCAACGAGTTTCCGGTGTTTTTATTGAACTGAAATTTGGAATACGTATTTAATACCAAAAAGGACATCTCTTTCGAACTCGTTATGAATGCCATAAATATAAAAAGGTCAAACCTACGTAATTTGTTATTTCTTATATTCCGTTTTCTATGCAAGTACTTATTCTGTGGTCTATGCACAATCACTTAAAATGGCGATAAACCTCCATTCACAAACACCGTGATTGGTTGTTAAGGGGTTTCCAAAGTAAATTAATAAATCATTACTTTAGTCCCTAGAGACTAATAATGAGCTTTGGTCCCGATATGCAGAGACTAAACTAACATTTTAAGAGCATGAGAAGTGAAAAGTATCTAATGTAATAACCGTTATGACTGGGACAGTGGATGCGGGCGCGACGTCGGCGGGCGCCGCGGGGGAGGCGCGCGCGCCTCTAGCGCTGGGCTACTACGTGCAGCAGCAGCTGAAGCTGGAGGAGCCACCGCCGGCGCACGCGCACGGCCTGCACCTGCACCATCACGCACTCTACGACGACGAGTACCGGCGTGCTGAGCCCGCCGAGCGCCTCGACCGCCCCACCGTCGTCTCCATGGGCAGCTGAGCGCCCCGCTGCACTCCAGCGCAAGTGCGCGCCAGCTTGGGAACGCGACTCGTCTCACCCTCACCGCTCGGCAGCACGGCTCAGCCGCTGTCTTCGGACGGTAGCGCTACCGTATCTCGCGCGGTTTGAGAACGTAGCTTGTAAAAATCTTGCGACACTATGCGTAGCTCAAATCAGGGTACAAGTACATTAAATGTCATAATATTTTCCTACTATTACTTATACGTATGTCGTTATCGTCACTCCATGCGGCGGAACAAACTGAAATTAGCTCGTTTAGGCGTCCATCTCTCTGCGAAAAGTAATATATAAAATATGAGAATAATAATGTAGAATCTCAATTAATTAAGTGATTTACTTTATTTAGTGAAGTAGGTAGTTAAGATTAGTAAAGTGAGCGAGTTCGACCAAAAAGTCGTAGCTAGTTGACCAAATATTCAATGTGTACAGACAGTTTTAATTTTTTGTAAATATATTTTTCTTGCCTTTAAAACAATTACAATGAGCATAACAAAATGAATAATATAACATTGTTTAGTACCTATGCTTCCGATTTGCTCGAATAAATATTTAGGTCTGGCCAGCATCATCGAAAGTTATACACCTAAGTACCGTGTCGCGTCACCGTCTTTAACGAATTCGTCTGGCTGTTCAAAAATTACGTTAGATGGACAAGGTACTAAGGTGGGCGTGGGTGACGCAGTTTGTTTACAACTCACACTTCGTGTCTTTATGATGCTGACTTTACCTTTTAGATGGCACTGACATTTAACTCAAGGAAGGATGATTAGATCTACATAGGCGTTAAAATAAGCTATTAAAGCTATTTTTAAGTTAACGATTTACCCGTACTTCATGTTTTGTGTAGAAGACTGTATAAAAATAGAATGAAATAGTATAGGTAGTTTAAAATGTATTCTGGGTCTCCAAATTTTGGCACTTGACGACCATTTTCGCCATTTTCCAAAAGCTCCGCTGTCGTCCCCGCCGACCGTCGTCGCCCGCGCCGCCGAGAGCGCGCGAGCGACGACGGTCGGCAGCGCGGGCGACTGTGGGACCGGAGCGACTGTCGGCTTCGCGGACCCACACTTACTTATTACTTACTTTAATATTGTTTCTACAATAAAGAAGGTTTAATATTTTTGATAGAATGTATGTCAACAATTCTACGAAAGAAACATTAATACCCTACTAAGCGTTACATTTAGTTGTATTTATCCGAGTTTGTATTTATTGAAAATGTGTATGTTATTGTTACCAAATATGTATACATAAAAGTTTTACTCCATAATAATTGTACAGGATAGGAGGAGAAGCTGGAGTGCGCCCGTGTGCCCGCAGCTGCAAGGGGGTTATTCCAATAGCATATTATTTTAATATTTTTTAGGGTTCCGTACCTCAAATGAAAAAAACGGAACCCTTATAGGATCACTTAGTTGTCCGTCCGTCTGTCTGTCTGTCTGTGTGTCTGTCAAGACCCTTTTTCTCAAGAACACGTGGAGGTATCAAGTTGAAATTCATATCAAATACTAAGGTCTGCAATCCCTTGGATCAATGAAAAAATCAAACATCTTAGTCAACGCAATCAAAAGATACGACCGTTTATGCTGCATATTGAAGGGAATCTCAAGGGAATCAAAACCTATAGGGTACTTTCCGTTGACTTAGAATCATGAAATTTCGCAAGAAGCAATGTCTTATAGCACAAGTAAAGGAAAAAATCCGAAAACCGTTAATTTGTAGTTACATCACATGAAAAAAATGTCCAGTATAGACTGACCCTCACTAAGTACGAAAGTGCATACTTATTGCGTGTCAGTTTATACTGGACTTTGTTTATATTGTATTCCCGTGATTTACGAACTATTTACATGCCTACAAGTTTGTGCTGAACCCTCAATGCGCGAGTCCAACTCGCACTTGACCGGCTTTTTTTACTCGCGTACTATAAACCCGTAATGTATACATCGTTGTCAGTATCAGAATGCCACCCATAGTATAACCAAAGCGTGAAAACTGTTTAATAATAAGCGTTGCCATAATATAGTAATAATTCTTCTTTTATAACCATTATAGCATTGTTATCACCATGGGTACGGTCATTCCCTATATCAGTCTTGGCCTTTAAGTGAACATTTGACTTTCTAATTTGTATATTAAATCGTTAGAAATGTTTTAATAACAATTGAAAGGGCGTAGATTTCAAGACTAATAATGTTTTTAAAATATTTTTTTTATTAAAACACTACGAAAAGATGATTTTTATTCATCGACTTATTGGTTACCATAGTTACGCTTAATATGGATATAAACAATGGCGTTTCGTTTGGCATTTTTATGATTAATTTGTTAGAACTCTTTTTGTAGGTAACTATTGAATTTTGCATGAAATTTGTAAACATTTAACAGTAAAATTCACAAACTATTAACAACGATCAAAATAGTGAAAATGACTTTGCTGACAAGTAATTTGTTAGCCAAAAAACAAGAAAAGTTAGCCATTGTTTATTTTTGACATTATCATTTTAAGCTTGTAGAAAAACTTATGTATGCAACGGTACATAATTAGCTTTAAAGATACTCGTGCCTGTCATTAGAGAGCATGAAAGCTCGCGCTCTAACCTCGGCCCTCGTACCTTTAGAAACTTCATTATGTGCCAGTTACATAAATAACTATTATGCAGTTATTTATAAGCAATTAAAAGCGGTTTTCGTTAAGGGTATTTAGCTCCATGACTTTGTGAAACATTCCACAATTATAATTACATAAGTTGAGGTGAAAGTTAAAATTGTTTCCAGTTTGTTTGATGTTGGTGTAAGTCATTTTATGATGATATGCATTGCGTTAAATATTATTGTTTAAACTTCATAAATATAGTTACGGTGCCCATTACGCTGTTTTCTGATAAAGCTATTGACTATGTAGCACTAGAGCTGACGGCCCGCTGGTTACTCTATCGTCGTTCCCGAGCTCGGTGGCCGCATAGCCCTTACTCCACGTTATAGATTGCGATTATATTTTAACGGGTACTGCAGCAGCCGTCAGTTCAAACATGATTGTCTTGAGGGACAACAACCCCGTCGACGACAGATCTGATACCTCTCTAGCTCAAGGGCGTAGCGAGGTACGGGCAGAAGGGGGCAGCTGCCCCCCCTAACAGATGCAGGAATGCTCACAAAACTTGAACCATTGCTCATGCAGCATTTACCTTATAATATTATCTCTTGCTTTTATATTATTGGGTATATCGTGTGTGTAAATCAACTGAATGTTAAATGAGAAAATTATTATTATATACAATATAAATGAATTACGATAAGTTTTGATAAAACTTGATGGTAAGGTAGTGATGTCCGCTGGTTCCGCTGCTGTGCCGCCGGCGCCGCGCGACCGCCCGCGCGCGGCCGCCGCGGAATCGCTCCCGACACGTTCAGCGGGCACAATTACTTTATGCTACATTATGTAAATATTATTTTGGAAATCAAAAGTACACTTTTAATAAATCTGATATATTATTAGCGCTTTCTATTTCTTTTTACCACACCAGAAGACCAAAATTGGTAACAACTTAAATGTAAGAAAGCTTGTCAGCTGCTACGAGTACACTTGAGAAAATGAGAGCCTACTAGATAGGAAAGATTTTCTTAGTTGATATAATAAATTGTATAAAATTGCAATGATATTACTTACATATATATATATATATATATATATATATATATATATATATATATATATATATATATATATATATATATATATATATATATATATATATATATATATATATATATATATATCAACCAAAGTGTATAGTATAATAAAAACAGCAAGTTTATTTCTGATTTAATTTACGCATTAGGGCCACTTGTAACAAAAAAGATAAATAATTTAGTCTTCAGTACAGTTCAGTTGTATCAAAAATTCAAAATGTACGAAACTAGTAATAAGTCTTACCTAAATGAACGAGTTGTATATTTTTTGTGCAAGTGGCTCTCAGATACGTTTTATTAGGCCCGTATGGCATCAAGACACCACTCCACGTTAATCACGTCTAAAAGTCTGAATTATTTGAGATTTTTCGGCCGTAAACTTCTGAGATAAGGACAGGTCATTTTTTGTACATTTTTGATGATAAATTTTAAACTAAACGACTAAAAAGTTTTGAAATGTGCAATCAAGCCCTTTCGACCCCATTTGTTATAATCGCTTTACTTTTATTTTTTAACCCCCTTTTCTAATAGTGAGGCCTTGGTGCTAAATAAGTACTACATCCCTTCCAAATGTCAGCCTGATTGCTTCAGCCATTCCCGAGAAAAAGAGTCTTGACAGGCAGACAGAAATAAAGGACAGACGGACACAAGCGTTCCGTATTTCAGTATTTGGCACGGAACCTTAAAGTAATAAGGGGAGTCCCCATACAAGATAGGTTTTTTTTTTCAACGTTTTA
The DNA here is from genome assembly GCA_963241965.1 of Tortrix viridana. Taxonomy (NCBI): domain Eukaryota; kingdom Metazoa; phylum Arthropoda; class Insecta; order Lepidoptera; family Tortricidae; genus Tortrix; species Tortrix viridana. The sequence goes on from OY725171.1 coordinate 23,360,497, forward strand.
AGGGTTTCGTAGCCAAAATGGCAAAAAAGGAACCCTTATAGTTTTGTCATGTCCGTGCGTCCGTCCGTCCGTATGTCACAGGAATTTTACTCAATAACTAACAAGATGTACATATATTGATGAAATTTGGATTCTATACTTGAGGGGTATAAAAGCAAAAACGTCTCTGTCCATTCGACGCAAGTTGGACAGAGGCGTTTTTGCTTCTATACCCCTCACTTAAGCTGGTACTTATTTTGGTAGTCAAATAATAAAAAAGGGGGCACTCCATACATGTAACAAGAGCAGAAAAAAAAATTTCCAAACATCAACGTGTGGCCCATATTTCGACAGTTCTTTTAAAAATATTATGATTTCTAAGCAATTTTTATAATTAAGTGAATATTTTCAGAAATAATCGCTCCGAAAGTTGCATTAATTAAATCTTTTAAACTGTATGTCCAAAAAATACGAATACAATTACAAAGGTAACGCTTAGTAAGTAAATACTTTCAACTAAAATTATTTTCAACATGATCGAATATACCGTTTTAGAGTTATTGCCGAAGAACTGCCTTTTTCAACAAAAAGACGTACATGCCATGAAGATACGTTCTTTTGATGATGTACTTTTTCCAGATTGTTTTTTTTTTGTACTTGTAGTAATGGCAACGGAACTCTACACTGAGCATGACCTGACATACTCTTGCACGGTTTTTTGTATTTGCACTATCTTAAAACGGTAGGTGATACATACAAGCTACTTATAATTATAGAACAAACCCTAAAGAAAAACAACAAATAGGTACTAAAAACTGGCCAAATGTGTACGGAACCCTCAGCGCGCGAGTCCGACTCACACTTGACCGGTTATTTTTTATCCATGGATACATAGTGAACCGGTTTAAATAAAAACAATCTGTTACATCATAAACACATGATTATGATGTCGATGATGATGTTGTGCCTGATGCGAACAAATTTTATTATTATTCAAATAAAATTATGTTTCGATTCAATGTTAGGCATTTTTTTGTAAAAACGTAACGCCTTCAAGGAATGTCATTCTATCACGAGCGATGCGCGTGATTTCCCCGTGCGAGCACAGCACGACGTACATGTGTACGTGCTATGCTACAGCCGCGATACGTGTTTACTTCAGGCGAGCCTGGCAGCCGGGGAGCGGGGCTCGCTGAAACAATATGGCGCCGCCTTATCAGCGGCCATCGCGCGTCACGTGCGCCCGCGCCCTGCGCGCCCCGCATCCGTCGCAGTCACCTCGTTTTATTAGCTTTTCACGGAAAACATTCGACAAAAAACAACTGATAAGCTCGCGATGAGGTCGAGCGGCGCCCATCAATAATCCGTCGATGCGCCAAGCTATCAGATCCACGCCGGGGATTAAATGCGCGTCGGCCGCCACCCGCTGACGCATGTGCTACCACCACACCGCACTTCACGTTTCCACTGCACTGCACTGTCCGAGAGCAACCCGTTGCAGGCACGCAACCCTTGACACGACGCTGTCACTAGTAAATTGGCCTGGTCATAGATGTTTTAACTTTTCTCTGATAGTTTATCTTAGCAATGGGTGCGCGAGCGCCGTGTAGAGTGTAATGAGGTGAGCGATACAGATACAAGTTCTCCTAATCAAATCTGTAGGCCTCTATCTGATAATTACTTCGTATCGGGGATGCTATCGCGGTATCTGGGGATACGGAGATATGGCGACGCGCCATCAGCGTCAGCGCGTATTACAGTTAACCGGTCTCGTTGTTTGGATGTAGCAACAAGTGGTTGAGGCGTACAGTTTTTATGTGGATTTTTACGATCCTGACGATGACGGAAGCCTAGGGCGCTACAAGGGAAGTGCAGGACGCGGCGGGGGCGACGGCCCCTACAAATATTTGCCGTCGGCGCTGTTTGCTCGCCTTATCACGTCACTCGTGAACACACCTAGCGAAGCGTCTGTCGCGGCGCGGCCAGACCCCTCGCTTGCACAACGCTAAGTATGAGTACAATGATAGCATCGTACTCGTTTCCTTCATTCGAGTCCTTGTTTGTTAGCACATCGAAAAATCTGCTCACTTGTTTTCCTCACGAAGGTCACTCATCCCGGCCGTAGTACTTCGCCAACTCCGGTGACTCAACAATGAGGGTTAAGTATGATTCGAGTGTAGCAGCGTCACGTGTCCTATGGCACTTATTGTTCATTTGTTCAAGGCTAGCGCGCGTCGGGCTTGCCGCCGCGCTGCGACGCGCAAGCCTTGCGGGTCGGCCGGAGCTACGCGTGCCGTGGTTATAGCTACGGCTGTTCCACTAGGCCGTGTATCTGTTAGATACGATTATCAAAAGTTTAAGATAACCAGTCTCACATTAGCGCCTAGTTTAGATAAATCAGATAACGATTTACATATCTGAAGAAATCCGCGATAAGTGTATTTATATAGGTATATGGCTCTACCCCCCATGAATTAATATGACAACGATAAAACAAGTGCCGTATAACGTAATGACGAAGTAATGAAAATGTATGTAAAAACAACAAATATATAAATACTTTTATTAAAATAAAAAAATATTATCAATATATTATTCCCTGGTTTTTACGATTAATATATTCATCTATCCTTTATAATATTCATTCAGATAAATATTTATTTAAATAAAACTATTTTAAACGGATAATGTTGAGTAAACTATCACGTAGGTAGGTATGTCATATTATAAAATATTATGATCTGTTTTATTTAAATCAGATATTTTTTCACAAAATATAATTGAAACTAAATAACTTGAAAAAACTTTTAGTCAATCTTGCAGTTTGCTGTTGAACTTGCTGTCGGTACGATAAAAGAACACTAATTTCAAAATCTCGCGCTGTCATTGCATGACATGTTGATTGTGTGCGTGACTCCAACTCTCCTCGTGGCGATAGGTAGCTATACTAACAATACATATTAAGCAAACTTACTCATGACTTGCTACTAATAAAAAACATTTAAATTGTTACTCGGAAATATGGAATAAATGGCTTTATTATTACTATTTTTATTTTTATTCCTTTTAGTTTTCACTGGTGTACTGTTTTGTACGGGCCTAGGCCAAGTGCATAACAGGTAAATTGTTTAAGCTAGTAGGGGAGGGCGGGGCTAGAAGTTCCGATTTTCAAATAACATGGAATTTTAAGGGTTAGATTCTCGACATAGGCAAATAATAAAAGTATATTTATTATTGTTCATAATGTAATTGTCACTTATACTATTATCTGAATAGTTTTCCTTACAGAAGCATTTTTTTGACAAAAATCGACGAGGAACTTTCTGCCCCGCTTTGGGGCAAGTTGTTTCATCTCTGAGGTAAATTGTTCCGATTAGATTATAGCAATATAAGGTCAAAATTATTCAGGTTTTATCAAATAAAACAACCATTTTTTAATAGTATGCATGTAATGTTTGTGCTAAGCACAACTAAACTTTGATAAATAAATTACAATTAAAAAAATTAAACATTATTTAATCAGTAACTTAAATTACATAACAATAGATGTGCTGATTCCTCTTTTAGGTATAATAAACAACAAAACATAGCTGGTAACCTCTAATTATACTGTTCTTATAATTAAAGTATAATTGCGATCAATCAAAACTATAAAAATCTTTTTTTTTTCAGTCTTAACTTTATTCAGTCATATATAATTAACTTTAGCAAAAAATATATATCACTTAATTCCTCATCTGACTCACAGTTAGGACATACTTACATACATAAATAAATGTGTCACCCATATCTAAATTTTATGATTACAGCAAATGATGCAGCAACATTCCAGATCGTTGTCGCTTTCACTCTCGTTTTTTGCAATACTCTTCGTTTAGTCTTTTCTTGGGGTTTACCCTTCCCCTTACCATTTTTATTGTTTTTCACTTTCCGTTTGTAGTTTCGCATCCTTAAAAGTTAGAAAAATGGTTATATTGATTTTTAAGCTTTGAGTAGGGTAAGTTGTTCCGGGGAACATCCTGCCCTGCCCCTCGGAATAAGTCTATAAGGTCAAGGATATTTCAAATATGTTCAATAATTCAACAATGTTTTATTTAGAACTAGCGGTCCGCCCGCGACTCCGTGCGATGCGTAGAGTCAGTAATTTCGTTAAAAAGTAGGTAGGTACAAATAAAATTTTCATTAAGTACGTATCATAAAAGACAGACTTTCCAAAAAAAATAGTAATGTTTCCTAACATTTGTTCGCTTTTTAGTGTATGTTTAATTATTACGTGATTATGTATTACATACAGCACATATACACTACATTAATGCCATTAATGCTTATTGCCAATTCTTCATCAGTTCGTCACTCTTGACAAATTGGGGCTATCCAAAATATGCAGGGACATTAATCGCTGAAGAACTCTCCTGGTACTTGGCGAAACTTCCATTTCACCACATTCATTAGGGCCTGTTCATTTATTACGTAAGACAATTTTAACCAATTTCTGACCCCCCTCCCCCTACGTAAGAAAAAATAAGACTTGGATGAACCCCCTCTCTCCTTTTTAATCTAACGTAAGATCAGTATCTACCAAAATTGAAAATTGAAAATATAAAAACGCTTTAATTTTTGCTTGCTTTTGTGATCTTACGTAAGAACATCCTACCCCCATGTAAGAAAAAATAAGACTTGTTCAGAGCCCTTCCCCCCAAATCGTCTTACGTAATAAATAAACAGCCTTGCTTTTATTTGCTGTTTATTTATTACTGTTTATTTCATGACAAGGTTGCTGTCAATGGCACATCTGTCACTGTTTTTTTAATTATGTGACGGACTAAGGTTAGTGTCCATCTTAATCCGTCCCAGATTTAATAAACTGTTTTTATTTTTAGGGTTCCGTACCTCAAATGAAAAAAAACGGCACCCTTATAGGATCACTTTGTTGTACCTCTGTCTGTCTATCTGTTTTTAACGAAATTACTGACTGACAATTTTTAACGAAATTACTGACTCTCCGCATCGCGCGGAGTCGCGGGCGGACCGCTAGTTCTAAATAAAACATTGTTGAATTATTGAACATATTTGAAATATCCTTGACCTGCTGTGAATAAAAACTTCAAATACCTATAACTTTATGCTGCTAAAGTTTAGCATAGCATAATATTACATTGTCATCGGGTTAACATACGTATTCCCAGTTTAATCAAACACCCGGAAGTCGTTGAAAATGGTCTGCATATTTTTAAATGGACAAGTTACTCATATTAAACTATTTTATACGGAACAGATTGTTACCATCTCATAATTTGTATTATCGATAGGAGTTGTATTTGCATATAATATATAATTTAATCTAATTAATTTTATGTTTAATTGCTTAAATTATATAATATTATTATAAAGAAGTGTGATAGGATTAAATGCAATCTGCGATTGTGCTGCCATCTGTAAAACGGAGAAAAATACGAAGTGATTGAGTTTTATAAAGGCAGTTTATGCTGGAATATTGTAATGAGAAGTCGAATGACAAAATATAGTAAAAGTATTTAGATTACAAGTTGTTTCTTCAAGTCGGTCTTCTAAGGCTTAATAAGATGTAGTGTAAAATGATTTTCCTTCGGGAACACTCGGATCTCAATCGGAATACGATGGCACCCGAACTGTCAATCAATGATTGTATTAAATGAGTGACGTTTTCATATCCATTAATATGGAACTTTATTGTTTAGTGTCAGATGGGAAAATTAAAAATGACAGCATATTGCACTGTATAATATAGAGATGTTATAACCACCCTAAGAAACTTAGAAATACACTCATAGGTAAGTAGTACTTTTATTGTCATACGTAAACAAACACAGGATAAGTATTTTCCTGAGAACATGACTCATGCAGTTACGAGTCGTAGTTTTGCATATCTTCCTTTGGTAAAAACAATTCTATTGGATCATGTGGGCCGAAGGTGTGGTGGACCGAGGCCGAGGAGCACACTAGAGTCGCTGGACAGCTGGATGCGAGTAACATAGGACCGATAGGGTGATTTTCACATATTCCTAATACGTCTATAGTGAACCATTATATTATAATATCCTCTGCCACGGCCATCGCTGTGATACTGCATTGCACTGAACTTAACGTGAAATAACGAAAACTGTTGCAAATTTCTCAATTTTCTTAGAATCCTTCTATTTATTCTTTGTTTATATATTGTCATTTTGACAGCCATTTTTGGGCGGTCAATATTCGTCCCTGAAATTAGGGTCCGTTTCCACTTAAATGGAGTGAGCAAGTAGAAGTTGTAGGAGCAAAAACAACCAATCAGATTGTGACGCACACACACACGCAACAACCTAATAGTTTATTTTCGCCGTTCGTCCGAGCTGCTTTTGAGTGAAAACGCAGCCAAAGGCTCTTCACCGAGTCATGGGGCAGCTTTTCAACTGACAGTTGGAAATGTGATATAATGACAGGTGTGAGACGATCGTCTGACATTATTATTGTAACAGAATATCGTGATACAAAGGTGAGACGAACAGAAGTTACAACTAAATCCGTCATCGTCTGTGAGCGCTAGTGTCGATTTTACTGTCAAATTCTCAATATTTAGTTGGATATTATGAAGAGACTAAGAACTGTAAAAGGTAAAATCGACGTGTTTCAGTCAATTTTATTCATATACTGCCGTAAAAAGCTGCATTAGGAATTTTATAAAGCCCTGAAAGATAGAAAAATAAAGCCAGAATTAGAGCAATGTGCGACAAGCTTTAGCCCGTCCTTGGGATCGCCCGTGAAATGTCAAATGATCGACCGTGAAATGTCAAATAGTTTAAAATTACACTTCAAGGGCGATCTCTGGGACGATCGCTGGGACGATCCAATTTGACATCTCATCGACGAACTGTGTTTTAACAGAATCACTCCGCAGTTTGGGTTTATACCCGGGCTATCAACTGAATGTGCCATCTTGTCTCTCAAGCATACCTTGAGGTACTACACCGACAGGAATACGCCTGTGTATGCGGCCTTTCTGGATCTCTCTAAGGCATTTGACCTGGTTAGGTAAGATATTCTTTGGTCTAAACTAAATGACACTGGTGTGCCGGGTGAACTAGTGAATGTTTTCAAATACTGGTATGGACATCAAACTAACCGGGTCAAGTGGCGTGGCGAGCTTTCTGATGAGTACCGGTTGGAATGCGGGGTGAGACAAGGGGGGTTAACGTCACCGTCGCTTTTCAACCTGTACATGAACCAGCTGATCGATGAGCTGAGTAGCACTGGAGTCGGCTGTTCAATTGACGGTCACAGTATTACTGTCATCAGTTATGCGGATGACATTAGTGCTGCTCAGCCCATCAATCTCAGCCCTCAGAAGGTTGTTATGTGTTTGTGAACAAACTCGGGGTCACAAAGTGGCAATTGCGCCGCCTGTGCTGCGTAATGGTGTAGATTTAGTCAGGGTGAAAGAGTTCAAATACCTCGGCTATGTGGTTACTGAGGACTTGAGAGATGACAGTGATATTGAGAGGGAGAGGAGGGCGATGGCGGTCCGCTGTAACATGTTGTCCCGCAGATTTGCGCGGTGTATCATTGAGGAGAAGATTACTGTCTTCAAAGCCTTCTGCCAAACCCTATACACGTGCAATCTGTGGGTCAACTACTCGCAGCGGGTCTTCAACGCACTCCGAGTACAGTATAATAATGACCTCAGGGTGCTGATGAGGCTCCCATGCTACTGCTGTTGATGTTTGCACATGCGTGCACGGACGGTTTCAGCACGGTGGTTCGACGGCGCATTGCATCGTTCATGCACAGAGTGCAGGGGAGCTCCAGACAACACCATCCTGAGTATCATTAGCGAGAAGCCAGGCTGCCCCATCCAACGACACTTGGTACGAGAGTATGCGCAAATAACCGGTGTCCTGGAAGGTGGCAGATATCTAAGTTAAATGAGATTAAAAAATTATTAAGTATAGTATTAGTACCTAAGTAAAGTAGATATCTAAGTTAAATTAAATTAAAAATTAATTGTATCTACTCACATAATTTATACGTGGGGCAAACTGAAAGTTTCTGGAACTGGGCACTTTCAATAAATAAAATAAAAAAGCAATAACAGAATTTGAAAATGGAACTCTCTACGAACATAATATTACTTTTCAACTTACAAGACTTTCATTTGTTTTTTCAATTTGGCGGGGTTCAGAGAATTGTGTGTCGCTTTTATAATGAAACTAACTCGTGAAAATTTTCGCTCAATGATTTTTTACGATTTTCGCTGCGGCTTAAGTCAACAAGAGATTTACCAGAGATATACGTGGAGGTTGGCTGGTGACTGCGATTACTGAAACTAATGTCGATACCATACGACAACTAATTGAGGTTGACAAAAAAATTACCTGTCAGCAAATTTGTACTGTATTAGGCATAGGAATGAGTCAAGTGCAAAACATTTTGCATGAGCAACTGAAGGTTCGGAAGCTTTGCACTCGATGGATACCGTATGATTTAACGGAAGACCAGAAACGACTGCATGTGGAGTGGTGCCGAAAAATTATACATAAGTTTAATGGAGGAGAGTCATTGGCTGTCTATAATATTGTAACAGGTGACGAAACCTGGGTGTATTGTTTCGAACCGGAAAGAAAAAGCCAGTCAGCAGAATGGGACTTTCCTTTTGAAGAGTTGCCAACAAAAGTTAAGAAGAGTTGGAGCTCTGGTAAAAAAATGGTTGCGTCTTTCTTCGGAAAAATCGGACATTTTATAACAATGTCGCTTGAAAATCAAAGAACAGTCACTGCAGATTGGTATGTAAACAATTGCTTGCCCAGTGTCTTAGAAAAAGTTCGTGAAAAGCGTCCTCGCAGTCAAGTCATCCTTCACCACGATAACGCGTCCGCATATTCCGCTCAGAGAACGAATGCGTATTTGAAGGCTTGAAATGTGGAACTGATGACGCATCCGCCGTACAGTCCGGATCTCGCACCTTGCGACTTTTTTTTATTCCCATGAATAAAAGATAGGTAAACTTAGAGGTTTACGATTCTCAAGCCCAGAAGCGGCAGTGAATGCACTCCAAGAAGCCGTTGAAGAGGTCTCTACCGAAGATTGGACCCACTGCTTCACACAGTGGTTCCAACGAATAAAAAAATGTGTAAATAGTGAGGGAATATACTTTAAAAAACAATAAATTAATCATAAACATCTTATCTAGTCTTATTTATCAGAACCCAGAAACTTTCAGTATGACCTAAGTACCTACGTAAGGCAAGCGATGATAAAAAAAAAAAAGATAAAAGATATTTATTCAGTAAGTAGGCCGCACGGGCACTTTTACACGTCAAAATCTACCAGCGCTTCCCGAGAGGAGACCACTGCTGAGAAGAAGCGCCGCAAGAAACTAAACAGTTAGTCATTTTTTTAATAAAAATATAACATTGTTACTACTTATTCTAGCATTATATAAAACTGTAAAAATAATATTAAATATGTGCGTAGTTTTGCAGGAAAACATGTCAGAATGACTACGAGAAAATTTACATTTATATATATATGATAATTATAGTTGGACTATCAGACGAAAAGGAACTGTTATTTGTATCTTTAACTGCGAAAAACTTTAAATGTATGTTATGTGTTGTATATCTACCACCAAGTTACAATGAGCGGCAGTACTTAAATGTTTTAGATTGTATAGAAAATGCTATGTGTAAATTTGATACTTTGGACACTATAATTTTAGGAGATTTTAACCTTAAGTCGTTCAATAACCAGTTAGTAAGTCAATTTGAATCTTTTACGCTTTTTTGTAAGCTAAGGCAATGTAATAATGTTTTTAATCTGCATGGCGGCATCTTGGATCTAGTTCTAACAAATATGAGTACCGATTCTATCAATGTCCAGGAATGTGAGGATGCGTTTGTGCCATTGGATGCCTATCACCCTGCATTACAAGTAACTTTAGCATTCCCCTGCAACGGTCGGCCTTCAACTGGTGATGAACCGTTTTCAACTCCATGTGAGTCCGTGCCGAGAAGTTTTTGTTGGAACTTTAAAAAAGCTGACTTAATTATTTTATACAGTGAAATATCTAACATCGATTGGTCACCCTTGTTTAATCTAAAAGATGTTAATAGCGCAGTGAATGCTCTATGACGTTGTGAATGATGTACTGGATCGCTGCGTCCCAGTTAGAACTCTCTTTCGTGGAGGGTCACGGCGCTACAATTATCCAGATTGGTATACATCGGAGATCATTGATTGTATTCAGTCTAAACACTTTCATCTTGTTAAATTCAAAACTCATGGGCAAGCGTTTAATAGAGAACTGTTTCAGTACTATCGAACTCGGGTTAAGGAACTTAGAGACGCTGCGTATAAACAACATCTGAAAAAACTAGAACAGGATATCGGGCAGGATCCCGCCGTCTTCTGGAAACATATTAAAGACAGTCGCAACACTCGGCAGGTGCGAAACTATACGCGAAATAACGAATACTTATCCCAGCAGGATGCGGTAGAGGCCTTCGCCGACCACTTTGGTTCCGTGTTCCACGCGGACTCCCAAGCGCTCGACGTAGAGGCTGCCGCACGGGACGCTGGAGTAAACAGCGACTCTACATGCATATCTGTTGATAATATCTCCTTACATGAACTTCGCTGTGTAGTTCGTAAGCTAAAAGCGAACGCCTCGCCGGGTCCTGATGGCATCCCTGCATTCCTTATAAAAGACTGTTTACCGATCTTTGAACAGCCTTAACTATATGTTTTTAATTTAGCTTTGCAGGAAGGAATCTATCCAGCTGCTTGGAAAGTCTCAAGAGTGACACCGGTACCCAAAGACGCTTCGTCGACGGATGTAACCTCTTGCAGGCCAATCGCAATCCTTTCGGTGTTTGGCAAGGTCTTCGAAGGTATTATTAATAACCGGCTCACCCCTCATATCTCAAGAAGACTGACCGACGTCCAACATGGTTTCCGGGCCAGCAGATCGACGGTTACAAATAATATCAATTTTGTGGACTACGCGCTGCGCCACATGGATAAAGTCATGCAGGTAGACGCAGCCTTTTTCGACTTCCGTAAGGCATTTGACTTAGTTGACAATGATCTTCTATTACGCAAATTCGCCAGCTTTGTGTTCTCATCGGGGCTGCTAAGGTTTTTTGGTAGCTATTTGAAAGATCGAAGACAGTTCGTGCAGTTGCAATGTTACCAGTCAAAAGAATATTACACCAGATCTGGTGTCAGTCAGGGTAGCACGCTTGGACCGACCCAGTTTTTAACAAATATGAGTACCGATTCTATCAATGTCCAGGAATGTGAGGATGCGTTTGTGCCATTGGATGCCTATCACCCTGCATTACAAGTAACTTTAGCATTCCCCTGCAACGGTCGGCCTTCAACTGGTGATGAACCGTTTTCAACTCCATGTGAGTCCGTGCCGAGAAGTTTTTGTTGGAACTTTAAAAAAGCTGACTTAATTATTTTATACAGTGAAATATCTAACATCGATTGGTCACCCTTGTTTAATCTAAAAGATGTTAATAGCGCAGTGAATGCTCTATGACGTTGTGAATGATGTACTGGATCGCTGCGTCCCAGTTAGAACTCTCTTTCGTGGAGGGTCACGGCGCTACAATTATCCAGATTGGTATACATCGGAGATCATTGATTGTATTCAGTCTAAACACTTTCATCTTGTTAAATTCAAAACTCATGGGCAAGCGTTTAATAGAGAACTGTTTCAGTACTATCGAACTCGGGTTAAGGAACTTAGAGACGCTGCGTATAAACAACATCTGAAAAAACTAGAACAGGATATCGGGCAGGATCCCGCCGTCTTCTGGAAACATATTAAAGACAGTCGCAACACTCGGCAGGTGCGAAACTATACGCGAAATAACGAATACTTATCCCAGCAGGATGCGGTAGAGGCCTTCGCCGACCACTTTGGTTCCGTGTTCCACGCGGACTCCCAAGCGCTCGACGTAGAGGCTGCCGCACGGGACGCTGGGGTAAACAGCGACTCTACATGCATATCTGTTGATAATATCTCCTTACATGAACTTCGCTGTGTAGTTCGTAAGCTAAAAGCGAACGCCTCGCCGGGTCCTGATGGCATCCCTGCATTCCTTATAAAAGACTGTTTACCGATCTTTGAACAGCCTTAACTATATGTTTTTAATTTAGCTTTGCAGGAAGGAATCTATCCAGCTGCTTGGAAAGTCTCAAGAGTGACACCGGTACCCAAAGACGCTTCGTCGACGGATGTAACCTCTTGCAGGCCAATCGCAATCCTTTCGGTGTTTGGCAAGGTCTTCGAAGGTATTATTAATAACCGGCTCACCCCTCATATCTCAAGAAGACTGACCGACGTCCAACATGGTTTCCGGGCCAGCAGATCGACGGTTACAAATAATATCAATTTTGTGGACTACGCGCTGCGCCACATGGATAAAGTCATGCAGGTAGACGCAGCCTTTTTCGACTTCCGTAAGGCATTTGACTTAGTTGACAATGATCTTCTATTACGCAAATTCGCCAGCTTTGTGTTCTCATCGGGGCTGCTAAGGTTTTTTGGTAGCTATTTGAAAGATCGAAGACAGTTCGTGCAGTTGCAATGTTACCAGTCAAAAGAATATTACACCAGATCTGGTGTCAGTCAGGGTAGCACGCTTGGACCGACCCAGTTTTTGATAATGGTCAACGACCTCCCCTCTATCGTTACGAATGTCAAATGCCTCTTATTCGCTGATGACCTGAAATTGTTTTTTGCCGTTAATTCGCCCTCGGATTGCGATTTACTGCAGCGTGATATAGATGCTGTAACGAGCTGGAGTCAGGAGAACAGATTGTCTTTTAACGTAAATAAATGTAAAGTTATCACGTTTAGCAGAGCAAAAAGCTCAGTAAAGTTTGTGTATCATATAGACGATGAGGCTCTCGAGCGGTTGGAGAATATTCGAGATTTAGGGCTGAACCTGGACACTAGATTAGATTTTCATGATCACATTAACTTGATAGTCAAAAGTGCAAAGAAAACACTCGGATTCATAATGCGATCGGCATCTCGGTTTGCTGGTATGAATGTAGCTATCATTCTATACAATGCGTTTGTACGGAGCAAACTAGAATACTGCTCTTTAATTTGGGACCCGTTGGAAGGTAAGTACCAGCTCTTGTTAGAGCGTGTCCAACGAAAGTTCGCTAGATACCTCTATAAGAGGGAATTTGGATATTATCCATTCCTTTACCCGTCTCCTTTTGTATCGGGTATGGTCGGACTCGACACTCTGATCTCTCGGCGCAAGATGCACCTCTTGATCCACTACTGTCTCCTATTAAGGAACAAAGTTGATAACCCGCATGCTCTTGAACAAATTCGGTTGGCTGCACCAGAGCACTCCACCCGCGCGGGGCGCCGCCGCCGCCGGCTATTCGCACCGGCGTCGCGCACGCAGCGCGCAACCAACGCGCCTACCATTCGGGCACAGACGCTACTCAACGAGCTCGTTTGCCAAACCCAAGATGCCGACGTATTTGCCGATAGCTGGCAATTGTTACTATTTAAAATATATTGTTTCTGTTCTTCCTTCTCTTTGTGATGTAATTCTTATTAATGATAAACATGTAGGTGCTTTGGTCTTAACTGTAAGCCTATAATTGTAACTTTATATATAATAAATAAATAATAATAATAAATATATATTTAATAAGAACAGATGCTGCATCAGTAGTGGATCGTCTCTTGGTGAAGCCGAACTGATTACTGTTAAGCAGTTTATTTCTATTGAAGTGACCTAACATATCATTCAACATTAACTTCTCAAAGACTTTACTTAGAACTGGTAGTATAGAAATGGGGCGGAAATTCGTTAAATCACTCTTCTCGCCCGACTTAAAAAGGGGTATGACTTTACTATATTTCATTAGATTTGGAAAGACCCCCTCAGATATGCAATTATTGTAAATTAATGCTAAGTGGGGTGCAATTACCTCTATGATATGATGGATAACTTTAACTGACGTTCCGAAATTTCTTGTATAATATATTCTATCGAGTTATTACTTTGCCCGCAACTCCGTCCGCATAGAAGTCGTTTTTTCATCGAGAACGATCGAATTTCCTTGATGAAAAGTATCCATTACTTGGTATATCAATCCAGTTTATACATTAGTGAATATTTAAACTAAATCCTAACTGTACTTACACTCCGTTTAAATTCAGATTAGAATACTCGTAAATGAGTGTTAAACTCAAAATTAGAAAAAGATGAATTGTACCTTCTATAGTTAATTAATAATAAATATTTATCAGTTAGTAGTTATTATCTTCATTTTTCAGGAACGTGCTCAAATGACCATTATTATTATAATGTACAAAAAATGAAGTGTAGCTAAAATACATAGAAAAATTATAATTATTAAGACAAATACAATAATCATAAGCTCATGGCATATCAAGTCACTGTGCTTGTGACACTGATGGTCGGTTACGACTTATCTATTAGCAAACGCCTACTCACTCGCAGTGACATACGCGTAGGGCTAAAGCGATTTAGCTATACCAACTAACTTGAGATTGACGGAATTCCCATTTTTTTTGTTGTGTTCGTAATTGTAAGGACAAGGTTTGTATGAAAGATTTCTTTTAGATAATTGTACGCGTGCGAAGCCAGGGGAGGCCGCTGGTATATTATGGAAACGGATTTTTTGAGATATGTACCTACAGTCACACCACGGGATTGTTGACCCACTTGCTAACATTCTTAATTCGGTCAGGTTGTCAAATCGAACTCGGTATATTACTATTGGAATTTGACGATTTGACAACCCGATGCAATTAAAAATGTTAGCAGCTACTAACAATCCCGTGATGTGACTGTACGACCAGTGAAAAATTTTATTTGAATTGTTCGTACCTACTTGATTTTATAAAATCGCTCGGGTCAAAGAAAACTTTCGGTTGAACACAATAAAGCTATGTTATTCTGTTAACGCTATGTCATCCAGTTCTACTTAGTCGATGAATAGCCGGCGAATTTACGTCGTCCGTCAAGGTGGGTAAATGACATTCAACTGCCTGCACATTCATTTAGTCGCTGGCTTGACAGCTGGTCGTCTGTGAAACCAGCGACTAAATGAATGTGCAGGCAGTTGAATGCCATTCACCCACCTTGACGGACGACGTAAATTCGCCGGCTATTCATCGACTGAGTAGAACTGAACGACGATGTGTCAACAGAATAACATAGCGCTCCCGACTAATACCATTAGATACTGTGAAGTAGGAGCCTGTGGAATCACTGTAATTTCGTATTTACCGTGTATAATACATTGAAATTTAAATAACTCCCGACGTTTCGAGCCCTTTACGAATTACGTGAGCCTCCCGGGTTCAATTCCCGGTTAACTTATCTATGTGATGAGCGCAGTCTTAGATATTTTCTATGTAATATATTTAACTATTTATTTTCCTGTTTATCGTTGTCTAGCTTACATTATACTAGTCTAGACTTTGTTTTGGGACTAGGTCAATTTGTGTGATATTTGCCCCTAATGCTTTTATTATTATTATTCTAAACATTCTATTTTTCTCTTATATTTTGTTAAAAGAAAAACCTTCATTTTCGTCGATCCTAGGCGGCCTCTTGTGGTGTTTTGGAATGACACACGAAAAAATTAAAAACTAGTAACAGACGCTCGAACTTGGTCCGCACCGGACAACGGATTTGGTTCGCTCCGAACCAGATCCGGCCGTGTATAGAGCTGTCTGCGGACCATGTTGGCGGATATGCGGATATATCGTTAGTTTTTTGTTTTTTTTTGTAAGTCTATTTTTATTGGGGTTGTTTTTTTTTTTTTTTTTTATAAGAGAGGGAGGCAAACGAGCATGCGGGTTACCTGATGGGAAGTAATCACCACCGCCCATGAATACCGACAACTCAAGAAGAGTTGTCGGTACGTTGCCGGCCTTTTAGGGAGATGAACACTCTTTTCTTAAAGGCCCCCATGTCACAACTGGCCGGAAACACCGCAGAAGGAAGTTGGTTCCACAGTTTCACCGTACGAGGCAAAAAGTGTCTGGTGAAACGCACGGTGGAAGAACACCATTCATCAAGGTGATGTTGATGAAACTTGGATTTTCGACGAGTAGTACGGTGGTGGAATTCTGCGGCCGGTAATAGTTCGTGCAATTCTTGAGAACACTCCCCATAATATATCCTATACAGCACGCAAAGCGAACTGACGTCCCGTCGGATAGAGAGGGAATCCAGTCGGTCGGAGATCACTGGGTCATTGACGATTCGAGCAGCTCTACGTTGTATTCGGTCAAATGGAAGAAGAAGATATTGGGGTGCCCCAGCCCAGAGATGAGAACAGTACTCCATATGCGGCCGAACCTGAGCCTTGTAAAGTTGCAGGCAGTGGTTAGCCGTGAAGTACCGTCTCGCTCTACTAAGCACGCCAAGCTTCTTGGAAGCCAATTTGGCTTTATCTTCCAAGTGACCACGGAACTGAACGTCGTGCGATATGTCAAGACCCAGGATCCCGATGTTGGGCTTGATGACGAGGGTAGTGCCTTCGAATTGAGGTGTTGCGACAAAGGGGGTTTTTTTTGGCAGAAAACACGCACACTTGTTGTTGTTGTTGTTTAAAAGAAAGGGTGTATGGCAAACCTATAGCCTCTTTGGAAGAGCTGCGTAGTCGCGTCGCAGAAGCTAGCCGACATATTGGTGAGCGACGATATGCCCCCGTACTCAAGAGGTCGTTTATAAAACGCTGCCGAGCTTGCTTTAGGGCTGGCGGCAAGCAATTTAAACACTTGCTTTAAATTCAAGAAAATGTAAGTTATTACCTTTTATCATAGTGTCGTTGTATTTCACATTCACGTAATTTGTCTTTTAAAATATTTAAAACCAGGTAACTTGATTTTAAACGGAAGCAAAAGTCGTTTTTAAATTCGATAGTTTGATAGAATTTTGTCTTTGTTGGACAAACCTAATAATAACTTAGCTGCTATAATCAATAAACTCAATTGTAACATCATTTTAGAATCTTCATTAAACAGGCAAATTTAAAAAAAAGCAGCACTACAGGTTTTCATACATTTTTTTTACACCGTGCGATGTCAAACGTGCCGGAAGAAAAACTCAGATTACTAAAGTTTAAATTTGACTTGAAAAATTAAAAATAACTGCTGAATATTTATTAATTTCGTTAAAAGGGTCATAAAGCAAATTTAATTATTTTCAATCATTTCCAAAATTTTGAAAAGTTGAGATGTCTCGTTTTTGGTGCGACTTTTACTAAACATGATTTGTCAAATTTTGGACACTCCTGAGTTGAGCTATCCAGCCCTGTAAGGTTGGCTACTATTTCCCGGACACCCTGTTTGATAGAAAAAGTTCGTAATAAGTAGTGCTTTGATAAAAATGACATAAAACTATTTATAAGTGTTAAAATACACTGATCAATTTGTATTTTTTTATAAGGAATTATTATTTACCACCATAAAATCCACCTTCCGGTATAATTTTGTGTATGATTTGCTTGCAACTTTTATATTTATTGTAATCAACAGGGAATGAAGAAAACTATAGTCAATTATGATTTTTAAATGCGGAAATATGCAAATACGGAAAACGATATTCTAGCTAATTGAATATAAATTAAACATCCATAATTATTTTTGTGCGATTCATCTTGAATTATTATAGATCAAATATTAAGTATACAATATGAAAAAAATGTTTTTAATTGTTTTTAACAAAATTTTCAGGATTTTTTTTTAATTTATTGATTTTTTTAATAGCCTATTGATAAATATTTAGTTGGATTATGTTTTAAGTTAATTACTAGAATTATAATATATCCGTTACATAAGAAAAAACAACTAGGTATTATAGATTATTTCCGTTTCACCATACTAGCGTCCGTAAATTTTCTGGGGTATATATTTCGTTTGTTATTATTAATATATTTAGTAAACTCGTACTCTACTCTCACTATACATTGCCCATTAATTATTTGTGTATTATTTTTCACTTTTTTCAGTACTTTATTGTTCTTTTTTGCTCAAACCACATCTCAAAGGCTTCTCATATATCTATATCTTTAACTTTTTGGGTCATTGTCCATGTTTACGATATAGCTTAATAGGTTGGTACAAAATATTAATATCGATACCATTATGAGTAAGTACTCGTACGTGAATCGTGAATCGCTAAGGACGGGCGCTCGCCGGGCGCGGGAGGGGGGGGGGGGCACCATTGCGGCGATAACGCGATAACAAATAAATATCTACGCGCTGCTATCGAATCTCCGACTATTATTACAAAAATTCCACAAAAAATATATGATAAAAATACTGAGTAAATTAAGCTGATTAATAAACTATAAGCACTCCAGTTTACTTTAAATAGAAAACAATTTAATTAGAAAAGTACAAGTTATTTCGATTTTCTGGCATCTTGATGGTAAGTACCTGAGAAACTGCACCTCTTGAAATGATGGGCAGGTGTATGATAAATCATATTTTATCAAAATATTCGTATCTTAAAAAAAAAGAAAACATTAAGTTTCATTTTCAGAATGAAGCCTTTACATTCCATTTTCCAGGCTTACGGCATCAAAGTAACAATAAAAGACCAATACTGGCCGCAGGGTAGGTTAAGGTAAATAAGGGTTATTTCCCCGTGATGTCGATTTTCCTGAAGGCACTTCCCATAAAACTTATAGATCATTTACAATTAACTTTTTCATTAGATATCCATAATATTGTAATTATTATTGATTATTTATATTATATGTTTTCCTAATACATCTCATTTGAGACACCCTTCTCAAGACGCGTCAAGTCTGTTAATTTGATAGTTATCTATAGATCTGACTTAATATTTAGGTACTTTGTGTGTCTTGAAAAAGGGCATCTCATTTTAGATCGGTGTGCCGGTCGTCACATATTGTTAATGAATCACATCTAGGATAAAAAAAATCCATACGTGTTAGACGTGTCATAGGTTATCTAAATAAGTCATGCATAGGGTTTGTTAATCTTGTATATATACTTCTGCTTTATTGTAATTAAACTAGGTTGTAACGGACTGACAGAGTGGTTCCTTTCTCACCCACCAACATGGCTATCTCTTCCAGTAAACTGGTGACCCCGACTGAAGAATCATCGCCGTTGCCCTGCTCGACAGGGAGCACTATCGTCGTTACCCACCGCCACTGAAGAACGTCACGCAGATACCCCACCCGACAAAATGTCATCGCTGATAGCAACGATCAAGATGAAGCCGGCACCCGCAGGAGCAATACCAGTTTCCACATCTTAGATCGAGTCAACGGAATTCTTCAACATATACCGCATTCTGGAGTACGGACCAGGCTCGATTGTGATCATCAACTATTCGACATTGACTGCTAAAAACGAGATTAACGTATTTCGAAAATGGACTCAAAAATATGCCGCCAGGAACAATTCTACTACAGAAGCAGAGTGCGCCGGATTAAAGCAACCTGTTCCGGCCGTCACCTCAATTTGGATCCGCGCCGAATCAGGAATACAGAAGATTTCCGCAAACCAGTTTTAAAACCCAAATCGACCATGTTATGAAGCATTCAAACTGCATACTTAATCAGCTAACAGGGTCATATCTTAGCAAATATGTGCATGTCAGCACGGCCGGCACATGTCGACGCAGCACTCGGCATCGACGGCAGTAAGTACTCTCCAAGGTCAAGTTCGAGAGAAATCAAGCGATTTTAGCACATTACGGTATTTGTTATTTTGTTTTTGTTAATATTTATATGGTTGACTGTGTTATTGTTTCGTTGATATGTTATGTTTTTTTTTGCCTTCATGCATAGCCTTGATAGCACATGAAGATGGAAGTGCCTTTTATGCGAATTGATCTCTTTGCTTATCGGACAATGAGCCAAGAAATCCGCTAACTGAGGATGTTACGCGCTACCCCAAGCCAGAGACCGTAAACGAGTCAAGAAATTTCGGGGTAAATTATTTGTTATTGCCCAGAGCGGCACGCGCACACGGGCGTTTTCCAAAAAAAGTGTACACGTGTCGATTAGGAAAGGTAAAAACTATATGATTCAAATTCGCATTTTATAAATTTAATTGCTACATTATAATATTATCTATATTATTTGAGAAAATTGTGTAAAAACAAAGAAAAATAATGAAATAAACGAGGTTTTTTGTTTGAGTAGTGATAAACCCTATTCCGGTTCGTCACAAATATATAAGTAAAATAATATTAAAACAAGTATTTTTTATGAAATAGTTTAGTTTATAAAATGTTAAACAACACTCAAACTTATTAAAAAAGGCCTGAATGTAAGAATTTAGAGAAAAAACATTGATTTAGAAGCAAAATCATTTCCGGTTTGTCACCACAGTGGTCATTTACCTGCAATAGAACTATTTTTTAGTGTTTTAACAATTAGAAAACTTAAAAATATAATTATAAATACATAAATATGTTTTAGTTTAGGATGTTTAGTGCTAAACAATTTAATTTACCACAAAATAATGTATTAGATTTTTATTTTTACCCTAGTCCAAATCGTGGGACTGTGACTATCTTGAATCTAATGTCGCTAACTGGAAAATGTAAGGCCTAGTATTCATTTAAGCGTTTTTGAAGTAAAAAGTTTTATTTTCATAAATCCAATATAATATGAATGAAAATAATTGTAAATAAAAATAATATATTTATTGAAAGGTAACACAATCAGATATTTTAATAGTGCTTAGTTTTAATTTAACTAGATACCTACTTATCTTAGGTATATTGCGCACTTATGAGTAATATTAATTAGTGGAGATCTTGAAGTTACTTTAATAATATATATTTTTATCACGGAAATAAAGAGATCACAAAGTAACATATTTATTTGAGTTTTTTCGGTATAGTCATAAGGAAAAATTACAAAAAACTAAATGAAAACGGGCAGTATCTCAAAAACTGTAAAACTTTGTATAATAGTAAATATGGTAAAACTGTTCAAAATGACCCCCTCTTCCACCCCTGAAAGTCCCTACACTCGACTACCAAACACCCTGTGTAATATAAAATAATATTGAGTCCCCTTCCATACAACTAAACCACAACGCGCCGCCGCCAAAGTTTCAAAACCATCGGGAAGTACAATTATATTCCCGAAACAATTTTGCAAAATAGTGGGGCAGTTTTTCAGATAATCGCGAAGATACAAATATGCATACAGACATATATACTCGTACATACATACGGGTCAATTACAGAACCTCCGTTTTTTAATTTTTAATATACCTTATCTCAAGTCTACACTACGCCTTATAATTCCAGTTCGTTACAAAATCCTTCCAGTAATACATCACGTGACAATATGGATGTGACGATTTACGGCAAAAACATTTTAAAACACAATAATTACTTGTTAGAACCTGTTTGAAAAAGCATTTAAATACGTTTCAAATACCTTATAAGTTATATTTTATTGAATTTGTATTGATATAACCTAAACAATTTGTATTTACTGTAAATCCTGTGACTTGTTCGGAAACACTTTTTTGTACCATCAAAACAAGACCTCTTTCGTCACGGGATTTTGGACATTAAAAGCCGAAATCGCCCAATGGTGTTGAACCATGGACGATATAATTATGCCAGTATTTCAAAATGAATTAGTTTGGTAGGGTTTTCGTTCGGCAAGACTCCAAAATCGTCGTGACAAAACCGGAATTTCCGGTTTATTCAATTTCTTTGGACAGAATATAAAGTATTTTTTTTTTCATATTTAAACTTTATTTTCATACCAATAGAACTCAAAATCGTTTTCTAAACTCAAAATGCTATATGTGTGACCCCATGAAATATTTCCTAAAAATGATCTTCAATTTTTTAGAGAGGTTTAAACTTGCTCAGGTCGACGTGGGACAGTATAAATTCGACCTTTTTGTTGACTTATTTATCGATTATTTATAATGTATTTAGTTATAATACATGTTTTACAAATATATTTCATCGAACAAAAAGCTGTTAAAGCAAAAAAAAATGCTCTTATTGACAAATGACGAGAAGAAAGTACAAAAAAATTAGTTTGAATGTGTGGGACAGCCCAATTTTTCAATGTACACTTTTTTAGGAAAACACCCACAACGCGCATACTCGCGCACACGCACACAGTCATGCCATCATAAATGTTTTTGCATCAATAGAAACTTATATTCTGTAGTGTCATTTTCTTTATACTTTCAATTCTTTTCTCTTGGGGGGAGTACTGTGCCGGTGGTCACGTATTGTTATGAATCACATCTAGGATAAGAATTTTCCATACGTGTTAGACGTGTTCGAGGTTATCTAAATAAGTCATGCATAAGGTTTGTTAATCTTGTATATACAGGATGTTTGGCAGTCGGGTGTAGGGGTTTTAAGGGATGATAGTTAGGATCATTCTGAACATTTTTGACCACATTTACTATTATGCTAAGTTTCACGGTTTTTGAGATATTGTAATTTTAAATATCTTTTTGAAAAATCACTCTGTTTGCCATTTTTTTTTAATTTAACTCCCTGTATAGCCTGTATTGAGTGAATTTTTAGTGTTTTGCCTTTGTAATACCCTGGTTCTTCAAAATAAATTCAAATAATGACCTACTACTGCTAGACTGATTAAAAAAAACCTCTTTAGACATGACGATAAAAAACAAAATTGAATATTTTGTACTTTGCGTGTCTACAAAAAAAAAAGTCACAGCGATTTACGCGTACAAATTACTTAATAAACTTCTTTGATTTACGGGCTTTCCAAGCATGTGCCATTTAAAATAAGAAAACAAAAAAAAAATAAGGTATTTCCAAAAAAAGACCTTATCCCCATACGTTGTTTAGTGTAGTGGCTGGTTAGTTGCAGTATTTTGAATTTGAATTTGGAATGTTCTTGTAAATTAGTCGCTCACTCCTTGTGAGAAAAAATTCGAATTTTAAATCAGGAACGTTCTAGTTCTGCTTATTTTTTGGAAGTCTTGGAGAGTCTTGGAAGTTTGGAAGTCTTCGAGAGGGAAAACGTTCCTGGTATAAATTACGAGCCCTTGTTGCGTCTCCGTCAGCAAACCCGTACATAAAAATTATGTCTACGTACTCGTGGTTGGAAAAGGACTTCATCGTGAAATCGTTAAATTTTAAGCAACTGAACTTGAAAACTTAAATATCTGTAATTGAATTCACTATACTACATTTGAAGCGAAACAAGCAAAATTCAAAAACAGACTAATTGAAAAATAAGCAGAACTAGAACGTTCCTTATTTAAAATTTGTTTTTTTTTTCTCACAAGGAGTGAGCGACTAATTTACAAGAACATTCCAAATTCAAATTAAAATACTGAAAATAACCAGCCACTACACAAAACAACGTATGGAGATAAGGTCTTTTTTGGAAATACCTTAATTTTTTTTTTTTTTTGTATTTTTCTTATTTTAAATGGCACATGCTTAGAAAGCCCGTAAATCAAAGAAGTTTATTAAGTAATTTGTACGCGTAAATCGCTGTTACTTTTTTTTGTAGACATGCAAAGTTACAAAATATTCAATTTTGTTTTTTATCGTCATGTCTAAAGAGGTTTTTTTTAATCAGTCTATCAGTAGTAATTATTTGAATTTATTTTGAAGAACCAAGGTATTGCGGAGGCAAAACACTAAAAATTCACTCAATACAAGCTATAAAGGGTGTTAAATAAAAAAAAACTGGCAAACAGAGTGACTTTTCAAAAAAAAATTAAAAATTACAATATCTCCAAAACCGTGAAACTTAGCATAATAGTAAATGTGGTCAAAAATGTTCAGAATGACCCTAACTATTATCCCTTAAAAGCCCTACACCCGACTGCCAAACACCCTGTATACTTCTGCTTTATTGTAATTAAACTAGATTGTACCGGACTGACAAAGTGGTTCCTTTCTCCCCCACCAACATGTCCAACATGGTAATCTCTTCCGGTAAAATCGGTTTATTTGAGTAACTTCTCATCTTCTCTTCTCATTAGATTTCATTTTTTTAAATTTATTAAGGTAACGGCACCTATTACCGTGGTACTAAAGGAAGTTTTCTAATGAGTCCATAAAATTAAGGTTACTAAAGCTCCATAACGACCGAGAATGTTTATTTTTATTTATTAGGAGTGTTTATTGAACTTTCAGCGTCATAACTTTTAGGACTCATTTTTAGATTAATATATTTTATAAAATAATTATTGAAACCAAAATACCCAAGTCTTCTATTACCGTGGTAATGGACAGGCTGTGATTCTATTACCGCCAATTCAGCCTCCATTACCGAGGGCAGCAATTTTCTATCATCGGTAATAGATCCTATCGATTTGGATCCTAATACCGAGAGTTAAAAAAATAATAATGGCTTTGGTTCTGTATATTATATTTGTACATCAAGTTTTTAAGTAAAAATAATTAAAACGTTAAAATATGATTATACTTCGGATTTATATTTAGTTTGTCAACGTTGTCACAATAAATTATAAATAATTAAATAAATAAATTAAATTACTGGCCTAATAAATATATGTGATTAATTTTAATAGAAGACTAAAATGTCACTCGTTAATAAATATTTCTTTAAGAACCTATCACTGACCCAAATAAATATTGAATGGGTCGGTAATAGCAGAGTATAGATAGAAAAGTAGTCCAACTCCGGCCCTTTAGGAGATTCTGATACCTATTGCCGCTCGGGCATCTAGGGTTGACCAAACCTTGTTCTTCTATTTTAGTCACCTACCTACTGGGCCATACTTTGATCTATGATTAACAATCATAGTAACTTTTATAAATTAAGTACACAAACCAAACAAAGGTCGTCACATGTCACGTCACATGTCAATTACGTACTTAATAAGTATTTATTTCACCTACATTACAAGTATACCATAGGCGCCTGCCTGTTACGAAATACCTAATTAATTATTTACATTAAACAGTTGCAGCTTTTATTAAATCTGGATATACTCGTAGTTGTACCTACCTAAGCTAGGTTTAAGTTTAGTCGTGTTGAAACGTATGAAAATGTCACGCTGACAGTAAAGTAGATTTAACAAAAGCAGCAAGTGGGCTACTTATGAATATCAAAATATAAACCGCATATCTACTTCACAAACTCTAAATAGGTAGGTATAGATTTTGCATACCATTTTTTGTGCACCCGTACACTGAACAATAAATACGACCTCTCGGTCACGACATCGTCGCTCGAAATTAAATAGGTACGCGCACCTCACCCAAACGTGACCGAACGCAATGACGCTGCGGCCCCGACTCAATCTGCTATGTTATTTATTACAGACGACCAGCTGTGAAACCAGCGACTAAATGAATGTGCAGGCAGTTGAATGTCATTTACCCACCTTGACGGACGACGTCAATTCGCCGGCTATTCATCAACTGATTAGAACTGAACGACGATGCGTTAACAGAATAACATAGCAGTACAAATCAGTCCCGAGATGTAGTTTCGTGTGCGTGGCTAGCGCCGCCCACAGCCGTTCGGACGCGTACGCACACATACAAACCGCGCAATGTACCTTTGTTTGAAATTGGACTACTTTTCCATCTATACTCTGGTAATAGATTCCCATACATTCAATTACCGAGGGTTATCTGATCGTACCATCGGTCATAGCCTTAATTTGGAGTGTTGATAAACCTAATTCCGACCCATAAAAACAAATTAATACAGTTCAGTTCATTACAAATCAAAAATATATATTACGACCTTCGTATAAAACCAAAATTACATAACTGGTAAGTAAATATATGATTTTATCTCAATATTTAAACAACTTGACAACATAAGCTAATGCTAAGAAAACTAAATGTGTTACGTTCGTTTTGCCTAATGTTAAACAGGTAAATTCTTGTATTTTTCTTAATAGTGAGTGTTTAGAAATGGTAGTTAAGGCACTTTTCTTAGGCATAACTATAGACAAGAGTTTGCAATGGAGTCCTAATATAGCAGTACTAGCAGGAAAATTAAGTTCGGCAGCTTACGCCGTTAGGAAAATTAGACAACTCACCAATGTTGAGATAGCTCGCTTAGTTTATCATCGTTATTTTCATAGTACGAGTATTATGTCGTGCGATATTCTGGTTTGGGGAAAAGCAGCTGACATACAGACTATAATTTGTGTTACAAAAAAGGCCACCCGCTCTTTATATAACTTAAATTCCCATGAATCATTAATACTGTCGATGATGTCTGATGATTTCCGCGACGTATTCAAAAAACATTGGCTTCTCCTGCACCGGTCAGCCAATGGACTTTTATAAATATATAAAATAAGGGTAAATAGCGGGTGCTATTTACCCTTATTTTATATTATTTTATTGATTTTACTCTTTCTTGTATGTTTTACTTCTTACTTTTATTTTTAATCATCCTTCACGCTTTTATATGTTTGTAATGGGTTTTTTGCCTAACAATAAACGATTAATAATAAAAAATAAAAAAATAAAAATAATTAAGAGAAATTTTTAAACAAATTAATATTTTAACAGTAGCATCCCAATATATTTATGTAAATATTATGTTTTTTATTAAGAACCTAGAGTCTTCCGTTAAGAATTCTGTTACACATAACTTAAATAGGTACTAGGATTAAAAATAAAAAGTCGTTGATATCTAAAGCGTACTGTAGGATCGACGACTATCTAACGGACAAAAATGTTTGGCCTAAACCAGAAAATTAACTAATAGCTTACTATACTACTTCATAAAAATCATGTAAACGCTGTATCTTGTCTAGGGGACACGGTTTATGTAAGAAGACATGGCGAAACTGTTTTATGTGGTTACATATGTGTAGATATATATATATATATATATTGGCTGCTGAATGCTACCTGCCGTGGTATGATGGGTACTGAAGCTAATTGAGAGAGCACGATAACTACGTACTATTCCGATATAAAAGTAAAATAAAAAAAAAATCAATTCCCCGGCACAAAAAATAAACTAAAAACTAACAAATAATATTTTAAACTTATAAAAATATTATCGTCACAAACCTATATTACGTAAATTCAAATATTTTTATTTTCCAAGCGTCGTCGCGTCGGGGGACCGCTAAAGTTTATAAAGCATTTTCCAACAACAGCTAATTAATTATTACGAATTACATTTAGGTACGAGCGATCTAAAGTTTCATGCATAGTCTACGTAATGCCGCGCGCGGCGAGCTCGGTGTGCGGTATGCGGCACGGGGGTGGGCGTCACCAAGTGCGGCAACCCGAACGGGTAGACATGAGGGCTAACGACGTTGACGGTTGTGTCGATTTTGCGAATTTTTCGGAGTAAATTCTTTTGTAGCAATATGCAACTACACCTGTTTTTCTCACTTAGCGGTCCCACAACGCGACGACGCTTGGAAAATAAAAATATTTGAACTTACATAATATATGTGACGATAATAATTTTAATAGGTTTAAAATATTATTTGTTAGTTTTTAGAGTTTATTATTTGTGTCGGGGGATTTTATAATTTTTAATTTTACTTTTTGTTGTGATAGATGTTTAGTAGTTCTGCAATTACACCACGCATGAAGATTGTAGTATGAAGCTATATTTAAAAAAAATATTCTGTGTATCCTTTCTAGGAGATTTTGCTAGGGAACGTTCCTTAGTTTCTTCGTATCCTGATTTAAATTAAATTAAATTAAATAATGATTTATTGTCACATAGAAAAAATATACACGGCATTATAACACATATTGTTAACTAATACATATATAAACTTTGTGACAACAGGCTCAGGTCTCAGCATAATTACCTTTTTTTCAAACAGCGCTTTAACGACATTCATACAAAGTATAGTATTATTTAATGAATTATGAAATAGTTTAATCAGTTATATAACGCCGCAATATAACGACGCTCGAAGTGTAATAACGATATTCCTTTTATAGACTTTTAGTCTCGAATTTTTACTTTATCTGAAATATTGTATCCAAATTTTTATGTTTATTTTTAACAATTCTAATTAAACAACGCTTATTTTATTTGAGCGCCGAAATTTTAGGTTAGCACTCTTAACATAGATGTGCAAAGTAATGTGAATAATTGATGGCTTTAACCGATAATCAGTTACTTAAGCTGCGTTTTCACTTAGTGTTCTGGATAAACATTTGTTTAGAGCAAATGATTGCGGTTCTGCCGATGTTCGCTCAAAATAGAAAATATCCGTTTTCATTCAATGAGGAAACGAACAGTTGTTTAGAAGTTCGCTGGCGGAGTTGCGTTTTCACCAGTACAGAGCTCCCTGACTCTTTGCTCTTTTGGCTAGTGCAGCGTTTGTAATAATCGCTATTTTATTAAAAAACTGAAACATAAATAAAAATTTAAAAAACCCCCCGACACAAAAAATAAACTCTAAAAACTAACGAATAATATTTTAAACCCACTAAAATTATTATCGTCACATATATTATGTAAGTTCAAATATTTTTATTTTCAAAGCGTCGTCGCGTCGGGGGACCGCTAGTGAGAAGAAAAAAGAATTTACTCCGAAAATTTCGCAAAATCGACACAACCGTCAACGTCGTCTGCCCTCATGTGTCGGCCCGTTCGGGTCGCCGTACAAGTTTGTGCTTTCACTTTATCATTGTCAATTTTTTTTTTACTAAAGTGGATTTACTTAAATACTAATCGTTTCATTTGATTTAATAATGTCTGCCGCAAATAGGTATCAGTATTTATTAGAGAGTACGAAGTATGTGGAAGATGATGTTGTTGAGCAGTTTCGCTAAATTCTTTCATCCTCTACCAACACTGAAACCCTTTGTGAACTCAGAAAAAACTCCCGCCCTTTAGATCCACCTCGTGAACTTCTCCAATACTGGTCCAATAGTTCCGGACCTAGAGTGAAACATCCGAATTCTGATCACATACATGCATAGACGGTTAAGTACCCATAACCCTGCGTTTGGTTGCGCAATCGGTAGAAATAAAAAACTTAAAGGTGACAACACCTATTTTTTTTATTGTTTAAATTTCAGAAGGTAATAATCGTTTTCAGATTAATATTCTTAACTAGAAATGGAATGGTACGGAACCCTGGGTGCTTAAGTCCAACTCGCACTTGACCGGTTTTTACATATAAGTAATGACCGCCTTTTTGTGATAAATAAATATATGTTGAAAGTTCTCTTAACGAGCATAACCTTACTTGTGTAGAAGTCATTTGCAGCTATTATGTGCGGTTTTAGCGATATATCTAACCAAAAAACGTTTTTAAGTAACTATTTGACGATATAAGGGTCTTGAAAAAGTAAGATTACATTTATTACTCATATATATTAGTTAAGCGATAAGATAGATGCATATCAGCTGCAGGGTATTGTTTTATACCACGGATTAGATCCATGCGTATCAGATGTGTCACAAGCGCTAAAGCAGCCACTTTGAATCCACAATAGACCAACTTTGCTGTATAAATATATAATTAAAACCTGTTCTACAAAATAATAGCGCTAAATTGTTGTTATGAGAACTTTTTTACAGCTGCGTTATATGTGCTGTAAAAAGTGGTCGCGTAAACGTTTATGTCGTTAACTTGTTATCTCAATTATACAGCCAGTAGCACAGTAGCATAGGCGCTAAGGAAATGCTGTTATATGATACATTTGCTGTATATTAGCTGCAAGATGTTCATTTATATCACAGATTAGTTCCTTGCGTGCCTGATATATCACCAACACTATTGTAGCGACCTTGCAATAAAATAAGATCTACTTTGCCGTATAATTGCACCAATGAAACCTGTTGTACAACACATTTGTACTAAATCGCTGTTGTGAGAACTTTTTTTACAGCTATGTTATATGTGTTGTACAAATCAGGCGAGTAATCGTTTATATCATCATTTATTATCACTATTTAGCTGTTTAACCTTATACAGCTAATTAATGTTACGAATCACCAATATACAACAACGCTGACGGAAGCAGTCGCCGCGTTGCTTTTAAATTACTTTTATAACACTCTTTAGTGATACTAATTTTCTTATATCATTATTTTGCTAGCTGGGACGGTACTAAATTTCGAATCGATAAGACATATGGAAGGTAGTCAGATCCCCTCATCAACTCTTAAAGAGCTGATGATGTCATGGTTACCTTACCATATACTTTCAATATCATTGAAGTAACATGGTACCAAATTTCGAATCGATAGGATATATGAAAGGTAGTCAGATCCCCTCATCAACTCTTAAAGAGCTGATGATGTCATGGTTACCTTACCATATACTTTCAATATCATTGAAGTAACACGGTACCAAATTTCAAATCGATAGGACATATGGAAGGTAGTCAGATCCCCTCATCAACTCTTAAAAAACTGATGATATCATGGTTACCTTACCATATACTTTCAATATCATTGAAGTAACACGGTACCAAATTTCAAATCGATAGGACATATGGAAGGTAGTCAGATCCCCTCATCAACTCTTAAAGAGCTGATGATCTTCAAACGGCTGATCAGGTCATGGTTACGTTACTATATATTTTCAATATCATTGAAGTAACACGGTACCAAATTACGAATCGATAGGACATATGGAAGGTAGTCAGATCCCCTCATCAACTCTCAAAGAGCTGATGATGTCATGGTTACCTTACCATATACTTTCAATATCATTGAAGTAACACGGTACTAAATTTCGAATCGATAGGACATATGGAAGGTAGTCAGATCCCCTCATCAACTAGAAAAGAGTTGATGATCTTCAAACGGCTAAACGAATTTCCATGAAACATGGCTAAGAACACTCGGGATAAAATTATCTATGACACAAAAAAAACTAAACGAAAATCGGTTCATCCGTTTGGGAGCTGCGATACCACAGACAGATACACAGACAGACACGTTAAACTTATAACACCCCTCTCTTTTTGCGTCGGGGGTTAAAAATAAAGCATAAAGAACCAAAATCACCACTTACTATTACCGTGGTATACCACGGTATTAGTATTCATAGCAAAAAATGGCGCCTAACACCGCTGCATTTTATTTTCCATTTGAAAAGTATTTCCATGCTAAAAAATAAGAAAGCAGGCAGCGGCGCGGCAGCGTGCAGAAAACAATAAACAACCATTTAAATACCATAACATTCAATTGCCATAACTATTACGTAAAATACTAAATAAGATTCGAGTTCACTTACACGTGGCGTCACGCGTTAGTGTGGCACGACCTCTTTTTGCGCTCTTGTCGCGGAAACTGACGAACTGCGAAATTTACATACACTAGCGCTAATAGGTCCGTTAGTCAACTAAATAAGCTTCGATCGTGTAAAATATACTTTTTAGAGACACGATCGGTTTACTTATAAGATGTGCATTTGAAAATACCGCGGTGATGGTCGCCGATTGTGATACCTGCGGTAATAGGCGCCGTTACCTTAGTTACTTAGGTAGGTATAAACATTTTGGAAGAATTACTGATTAAAAAAATCTGTGTCAAGCAAAAAATTAACGCAACTAGTACCTTAAAAATGGTGGCTGTGTCGGGCAAGGCCCACGCCTTGCAGTACTGACTCGCCCTGCCAGAAAATTGTAGCTCTATCGGTGGGCCCTGCACTACTGACTCGCACTGCTAGAAAATGGTGGCACTGTCGGTGGGCCCTGTAGTACTGACTCGCCACACCAGAAAATGGTGGCTCTGTCGGTGGGACCTGCAGTACTGACTCGCCCTGCCAGAAAATGGTGGCTTTGTCGGTGGGCCCTGCAGTACTGAATCGCCCTGCAAGAAAATGGTGGCTCTGTCGGTGGGCCCTGTAGTACTAAGTCGCCCTGCCAGAAAATAGTGGCTCTGTTGGGGGACCCTGCAGTACTGACTAGTCCTGCCAGAAAAGTGCTCCTAAAACAAGAGTCCAGCTTAATCAAACGAGTAGATACAAGTCAGTTTAGTAAATTAATAAAAACCGACCTTAAGTAAATTTTTTTGTGAATGTTTTGACTTTATTTCTTTGTTTAGTGGGAAGCTCAACGTTGTCACCTTCGAAAAAGGTACTTAGGAGTAAGTAGCCGTGATGATTTTTACTAAGCATGCGTCATGTCATGTGACATCTTTCGATAATACCTATAGACTAATGTTCGAGTGTGATACACGCTTATCTAGATATTTCTACAGTACATTTAATTTGAAAGGCGTTTGTATTCTGGTATTTATTTATACTAATACTCGTATCGATTACCCAGATGTTTGCATAGGAACAAGGGTAAGCTTTCCGAATATACTCAAGTTAGTTGTTGTGAAACCCTAGGCTTATTTACCCGACTGCGCGAAGCCAAAATAAGGTGATCAAAAATCGGATGTTCCACGCTGGCTTCTGAATTATTGGACTGATTAAAAAAATGGGGTGTCATATTATGACTTTAGCTAGTAGTAGCTTTTTAATATAATAATGGTGCTGTACATATATTAGTCGCTATGTCGGCTTTTAGTTATAATATAACGTATTTTACTGGGTGTAACAAAACCCCGTTTAATAGTATAGTTGTTTGTATGGTAACTGAGCCATAGCATAATGCACGAGGAAACACTTAAAAAGAAACATTTTTTATGAAGTCAAATTAATAAGAATGCTTTTTCTTCATATACAGGGTGTTAGGTAATGAGTGGATAAACCGTGAACTGCTGATAGGGGGCACTTAGGTCGTTCTAATAATGATAAATGAGGTTTAGTAAAAGTGCCACGGTTTTCGAGATATTTGGACTTTTTTAATTTTTTAGGAAATTGACACCCTTACTCGATTTTTTGGTCGTGGTTAGTGTACCAAAATGTTTTTTTTTAATTTTATTTTTAGCTTATTATTGTTTAATAGTTGTGTTATCCGATAAACATTACCATTTTGGCGTAACTACCGTGGTTTAATTTAAAAAAAATCGCAAACTTTAATTTTGCATCTTCGATCGAACATTTACCAAATTTTGAGCTCTTGCGGTGAAAAAAAAAATTACTATCACATGGTAGCCAATGAGCTAAAAAACATGCCCATTTAATAGAGATTTTAAAACAGTAAACATCTTTTTATTTAAATATTAGAATAAAAAACAACATCAGTTTTCCGCAATCGATTCGATTATTTCCTGTGATTATTTCATATTAAATTTGTGCTCCACAATTCCAAAGCGTACCTAATTATGACAAACTTTTCCTTGCGAAAATAAAAATACTGGCCACTAATTTTGTGAAACCTTTTATTGAAAAAAAGTAACGATTTGTGATCCGAGCGAAGCATTACACCCTTTTGTTGCAATAATAACAATACTGGGCAGTACTTTTTTAATGCCATTTATTCGAAATTTAGCCATCCAGACTACCGGATTTTTAATCGAGTACATAATGCGTTCACTGAAGGCAGAATTCTTGGTCAGGGTGTGGGTGGAACAAGTGGAGGAAGACCCACCCGAGGAGATGACGAGAATGTTTTGGACCTAGTTGAAGCAGATCCTTCTCTATCCGTGCGTGATATGGCAAATTACCTGGGTTTATCTGTATGAAAAGTGCATACTACATTAAAAGTACACCAATTACACCCATTTCACGTCCAACGTGTGCAAGTTTTATTGCCTAGAGATTATCCCTTAAGAGTAACTTTTTGTCGAGTGATGCTGCGTCGGATGCGTGAAGACCCAGACTTTTTTAACAAGATACTGTGGTCGGACGAATCATCTTGCCGTCAAGATGGCTACATGAATCTACACAATCTGCACAGTTGGCAGTTAGATAATCCTCACTTAATGAGATAGGATAGATCTCAGTACCAATTTAAGGTAAGTCTTCTCATGATCACGGTATTCACGGTTGTTGTAATACGATAAAAACGTCAAGGTTTAATTAATTATGCTTTTTACCGCGATGAATCCCCTATCTATCACAAATATTAATTTTAGGTAAATTTGTGGACCGGTATCTTGAATGGCGAAGTGATCGGCCCCTTCGAGCTGCCATCTACTCTAAATGGAGATAATTACTTGGAGTTTCTTCAAAATGATCTACCTATCCTTCTGGAAGATGTGCCGCTTGCACTAAGGCAAGTAATGTGGTTACAACAAGACGGTTGTCCCGCACATTACGCAGCACGAGTGCGACAGTACTTAACTGCCGCATTCCCAGAACGATGGATTGGCCGGTTAGGCCCAATACTATGGCCTCCGCGTTCACCGGATTTGAACCCCTTAGATTTTTTTTATTGGGGTTGTCTCAAAGAGAAAGTGTACAGCCGTCCAATTACGAGTCTTTCTGGGTTACGAGAGCGAATAAGAATTGCTGCTCAAGAAATAGGGAACTCTGGATACACCAGATTCGTCAGGCGTTCCTTTATCCGACGATGTAGAGCTTGCATTAGGGCTGGTGGACGTCAATTTGAGCACATTATTTAACTTAACTTTATTAAAACATTTCCTTTTTATGTTTTTTTATTTCACAGATAGCATTAGTTAAATCATTCATTAGAAAAACCGGCTTCCTTGCTACTCCAATACCTACTTTTTTAAGTTTTATTTATCAAAAACAATAAATGTTTACTGTTATAAAATCTCTATTAAATAGGCATGTTATTAAGCTTATTAAAAGAATAAAAAGCTGTCGGGATATTTTTTTAATTTCGAATAAATGGCATTAAAAAAGTAGTTAGTGCCCGGTATCGTTATTATTACAACAAAAAGGTTGTAAAGCTTCGCTCGGATCACAAATCTTTACTTTTTTCAATAAAAAGTTTCACAAAATTATTGGCCAGTATTTTTATTTTCGCAATGAAAAGTTTGTCATAATTAGGTACGCTTTGGAATTGTGGAGCACAAATTTAATATGAAATAATCACAGGAAATAATCGAATCGATTGCGGAAAACTGATGTTGTTTTTTATTCTAATATTTAAATAAAAAGATGTTTACTGTTTTAAAATCTCTATTAAATGGGCATGTTTTTTAGCTCATTGGCTACCATGTGATAGTAATTTTTTTTTTCACCGCAAGAGCTCAAAATTTGGTAAATGTTCTATCGAAGATGCAAAATTCAAGTTTGCGATTTTTTTTTAATTAAACCGCGGTAGTTACGCCAAAATGGTAATGTTTATCGCATAACACAACTATTTAACAATAATAAGCTAAAAAGAAAATAAAAAAAAACATCTTAGTACACTAACCACAACCAAAAAATCGAGTAAGGGTGTCAATTTCCTAAAAAATTAAAAAAGTCCAAATATCTCGAAAACCGTGGCACTTTTACTAAACCTCATTTATCATTATTAGAACGACCTAAGTGCCCCCTATCAGCAGATCACGGTTTATCCACTCATTACCTAACACCCTGTATAACAAAACATGTATATTGTTTTGTTATATATATATATATATATATATATATATATATATATATATAGGCATATATATATTTGAATAGTTTATAAGTTTATAAAAAGCTTGAAAGTATATAATGTATGAGAACCTAGCTTCCGTTACTTTTAATGAGTTCCAGTTCTGAAAAGGTTCATCCAATTTACCGTTTAATATGCATTTGGATAAAAATGGTTGGAAAAGAGTTTTGACAGCCGCCGTTTTGTTCACAAGCATGCCTTATCTCGCCGCACTTGACGCCTTCGTGATAACGTGATAAGTACTATATCTCTCCAACAAACATAGAACACATTGTGATTTCTTTCACGCTTCATTCATAAAATTATATAACTGACCGGTAACTTATGCCGATGTTTTGATTCAGGAATGACGAGTGACAAATAAAATGAAAGGAGTCGTTGTTCAGGCGAACAATAAAGACATTTCTTCATAATAATATGTATTCTTGATAAGAGTTAGTTACGTTGTATTCCTTTATTAATTAATTAGTTGTTAGGGAGGGCCGGCGCGTGCGTGCCGTTCTGCTCACAGCTTTGTTAGTCAGTGTTGCCAGGCGGCGAGATGGAAATACAAACCGCGTCGCGCGTCCTCTCTGTCAAGCGCCCACTTCATCGGACGACTAGGTTGTGGCGTGAACAGTCGTTGACAGGTCATTAGGTCGTAGAACTGATAGCCGTTCGGTTGGGGCGGAAAAGCGTGGCAGCCGCGGACTGGAAAGCCATGGTTTGGCAAGCCTCCCACAAGGTAGACCGACGAGCTGGAGAAAATCGTGGGAAACGAATGGATTCGAGTAACACAAAACCGACCATCGCATGAAGATCCTTGGGGAAGGCCTATGTCCAGCACTGGACTTCTTTGAGTTTAAATGATGATGATGATGATGAATTCTGGTATGGTAGTCGTCTGTGAAACCAGCGGCTAAATAAATGAGCAGGCAGTTGAATGTCATTTACCCACCTTGACGGACAACGTAAATTCGCCGGCTATTCATCGACTGAGTAGAACCGAACGACGATGTGTTAACAGAATAACATAGCAGAATTCTTTGACATACCGGGAAGTGCGTTACAGTATGGGGCTTAGCATGACAGGCCCCAACTCAATATCGATATCTCTCGAGTTGACACTGAAGAGTGCCAAGCAAAACTTGTGTCTGAAACTGAGTCATCGCTGGAAGCGGTCTCAGAATGAGGCAGACTGAATATGATCCAATTTAACCCCGCCAAGATACAAGTGTGCGTGTTTTCTGCCAAAATAACTCCCTTTGTCACAACACCTCAAATCGAAGGCAATTCCCTCGTCATCAAGCCCAACATTGGAATCCTGGGTCTTGACATATCGCACGACACGTTCAGTTCCGTGGTCATTTGGAATATAAAGCCAAATTGGTTTCCAAGAACCTTGGCGTGCTTAGTAGAGCTAGACGGTACTTCACGGCTAACCACTGCCTACAACTCTATAAGGCTCAGGTTCGGCCGCATATTTATTTATTTATTTAAATACATTTGCACCTTAACAGCTAAAGCCATAACAGCACAAACTTACAAACTTGGTGGTTACTTTACTCTATTGCACTCTATCATAAGACGTCCAATCGGACTCGCAAACAGATCACACTGCGGCGCTGCCTCGATCATGGAGTTGAGCAGCGCAAGCGCGCGCGCGATGGGCGCCTGCGCGTGCTTACGCGTGCGCGTCGCCGGCACCGCTAGTAGCGGGTGCCTTCTAGCTCGAGTGTATCGATCAGGCACGAAAACACACACAAATGCCTCAACAAGGCCTACACAATCTATTTTGTTCCTAATTATATCTACGGCAAACTTTGTCAATTTCAAGTCAAAAACTACGCAATTGCAAGAAGTCGTATCCTAAGTGCCCCTGTAGAAATAAAGTCGGATACATATAGGGGTAGTACCGGTGTAACCTCTTATACAAAGCCCTTAAAAATTTATTTTGGATTTGTTCCAACACAAGAGTATTATTTACTCTCATGCGGACTCCAAACCGCTGCATTCGTTTCAAGTATGCTGCGCACAAGGGCAGCGTACACCACACGAGTGGCGCTCACACTTAAGGGTACGGAGTTACGCAGAACGATGCCTAGTCTTTATTTTGTACGCGGCGTCAGTCAGAGCCTGAACATGATCGCGGAACGTAAGTCCGGGATCAAATAGCACACTGGAGTACTCTGTTCTCATCTCTGGGCTAGGGCACCCCAATATCTTCTTCTTCCATTTGACCAAATACAACGTAGAGCTGCTTGAATCGTCAATGACTCAGTGATCTCCGACCGACTGGATCCCCTCTCTATCAGACGAGACGTCAGTTCGCTTTTCGTGCTGTATAGGATTTATTTATTGATTTATTTATTTAGTGTTCTCAAGAACTGCACGAATTATTGCCGGCCGCAGAATTCCACCATCGTACTTCTCGTCCAAATTCCATCAACATCACCTTGATGAATGGCGTCCTTCCACCGTGCGTTTCACTAGACACTTTTTGCCTCGTACGGTGAAACTGTGGAACCAACTTCCTTCTGCGGTGTTGCGGGCCATTTATGACATGGGGACATTCAATAAAAGAACGTTAATCTCCCTAAAAGGCCGGCAACGTACCGACAACTCTTATTAAGTTGCCGGTGTTCATGGGCGGTGGTGATTACTTCCCATCAGGTATGCGGGTTACCTGATGGGAAGTAATCGTTTGACTCCCTCTTAAAAAAAAATTCCTCGTGATATTTAAATTATAATTGAACCTAAGGCAGATAAGGTAGTGAAAATAATTATTTAGGTAAGTTGATCTGCTGAATGGATTTTAAAAAAACATTCCCTAATTCAAGGTATGATATATCAAAACTGAAATGACGTTTTTATTTATATTTCTCTGAAAATTTTACAATGACGGTAACTTTGTTTATGACCCACCCGGCCCCACGCGGGTGGCACCAGGTGACTACGGCTGCACGACCCGGCTGATATTCTCTTGGTCTTTGACTTCATCTCTAATCACGCCCGTAAATAATAATAGGTCGGGGCAAAAGTATTTTCGTATTTGGACCGTATAAGTTGTAATCAAACCTCTTCGTCTATACTAAATACCTGGCTGGTTTTAATACCATTTAAAGTCAACATTCTGAAATTCAATAAAATTAAAAAAAAAAAACTGGTTCCCGGCATTTTTCAATTGTTTTTAAACTATCAAAATGGACGTGTGTGACAAACAAATTCGGTAAATTTTAAAGTTTTATTACAAAAAAGGCAAAAATGCGACTAATGCCGCGAATAAAATTTGTGCGGTTTATGAACCTAATGCGGTATCAATAAGAGTAGCACAATTGTGGTTTAAGCGTTTCAAGACTGGAAATTTTAGTGTGAAAGATGAGGTTCGCTCTGGACGCCCTGTTACTGATAAAATCAATGCCATCTATGAAAAAGTGGAGCAAGATCGACATATGAGTAGTTACGATATTGCTGAAGAACTGGATATTGATCACAAAACAGTGTTACGTCATTTACAAATTCTGGGTACAAGAAAAAGCTCGATATTTGGGTGCCACACGATCTCACTGAAAGAAACCTAATGCAACGTGTTTCAATTTGCGATTTATTGTTAAAACGAAATAAATCTGAACCATTTCTAAAACGGTTGATTACGGGTGATGAAAAATGGATTACTTACGATAAGAACGTCCGAAAAAGATCGAGGTCGAAGCATGGACAAGCTCCACAGACAGTGGCAAAGCCCGGCTTAACTCGGAACAAAGTGATGCTGTGTGTATGGTGGGATTGGAAAGGAATTGTCCACTATGAGCTTTTGCCGCCTCGTAAAACTATCGATTCTGACCTCTACTGCCAGCAACTCATGAGATTAAAAGAAGCCGTTGAGGAAAACCGGCCGGAGTTAATAAACAGAAAGGGCGTAGTCTTTCATCATGATAACGCCAGACCGCACTCATCTATAGCCACCCAGCAAAAATTGAAAGAGCTTGGCTGGGATGTGTTGATGCATCCACCGTATAGCCCCGACCTTGCTCCATCGGATTTCCACCTGTTTCGGTCACTTCAGAATTCTTTAGGAAGCATAAAGTTAATATCAAGAGAACACTGTCAAAACTACCTGTCAGATTTTTTTAATCAAAAATCTCAGAATTTCTATAGCAATGGAATCATGGCACTACCCACAAGATGGCAACAAGTCATCAATCAAAACGGCACGTACATATTATAAATAAATAAAAAAATATAACTTAAAAAATTGATTTTTTCCTTGTACGAAAAATACGAAAATACTTTTGCCCCGACCTAATATTAGTAGATAGTCCGTGCGTAAGCATATAGTTACGGTATACGAACGGTGGTACGGAGTACGGTGTTAGGTACTATATGATCGCGCTACTAGTATTAAAATCATCATGGCATTAATGACACGTTTTCTTTACGTAGGTTAAGGTACTTCACCAAATGCTAATTCTAAATTATAGTATAACTAGCTTCTGCCCACAACTTCGTACGCGTTGAATTTAGAATTGGGTCCAGAGAGAAATGAAACATGTCGCTACACGCCTTACACCATTTATATCAGGTCAGGACCGGCCTTACACAGTCTTTTCCCTCTGCCGAGTTATAAGATCAAATGATCTTGCAAGTTTATAAAAACTACCCATTTTGTCGATTATACGACATAGCTGCTGTCCGCGACTTCGTCCACGTAGACTCAGGTTCAGTCTTACGTTAAAATATGGAAGAGATGTATTTATTTCCCTAGCACCTGTCAAATTGTATCTCTTGCATGCATGCTAGGGGGCCTGAGGGACAAATAACACTCGATGTGTTCATCTTAGTTGATTAGAGATTTAAAAGACTTACAATAGCCCACGCAGACAGAGAGCGGTCCGGAGTTTCTAGTTCCGCGTTCAGAATTCTGCGTTCTCTACTGATGTACCGGAACTTGGAATTCTGGATCGCTGTTCTCTGCT
Source organism: Tortrix viridana (assembly GCA_963241965.1). NCBI lineage: Eukaryota > Metazoa > Arthropoda > Insecta > Lepidoptera > Tortricidae > Tortrix > Tortrix viridana. Next base: position 23,400,878 of record OY725171.1, read on the forward strand.
CTGTCTGCGCGGGCTCTAACGGTTGTTTACATTCGTCAAGTTGCCAAAATTTAACCTAAAAATGTTTTAACAAAAAAATAAAACCGTCTTCAAAAACCCAATAAAAAAGGTTAAATAAAGACCAGCCTCCTAGGAGTCCTAGGAATTGTCTATTTAGTAGGTACCTAATAGGACCTCAGGAATATACTCTTTCGAATATAAAAATAATTTTGAAAAACGGTCCACAGTTGACAGAGAAATGACAGATAAACATAAATAAAATAAAAAAAATACGAACAGTGGAACATAGAACCTCTTCCTTTTTTGAAGTCGGTTAAAAAATAACTTTGGAACAGTATAAAATTGCTCCACATCACTTTATCGTAGTACAGACTTTATTTGTCTGTATATATAAAATTCAAAGTCCTGACTTACTGACTGACTGATATATCAACGCACAGTCTAAACATCTGGGTCTAGAGATTCCAAATTTGGCATGTACGTTCCTTATAAGGTTTAGGGGTATACTAAGTTTTTTTTTTTCAAACTTCACCCCCTGAGGGGGTAAAAGGGGGGTTGAAAGTTTGTTGAAAGTCGTAAATTTTTGAAGATAGAAACGAGGATATTGGTATATAGGCCACTATTTACAAATAAAACAAACAACTTTCAGCGATTTTGGATAAACTTCCCCTAAGGGGTTGAAATGGGGGGTTAACGTTTGTATGGGAGTTTGGTCATTTTTGAAGTTTGGAACGTGGAAATTGGTACATAGGCAACTGATATCAGATTAAAAACTACTACCAGCGATTTTTGGAAAAGTACCCCTAAGGGAATGAAATGGTGGTGGTAGTTTTAATGGGAGATTGGTCCTTTTTGAAGTGAGAAACATGGAAATTTGTGTATAGGCTACTGTAAACAAATATAAAATAGGCCTTTAGGTGATTTTGGATAAATTACCCCTAAGGGGATAAAATGGGGGGTGGTGGTTTGTATGGGATTTCGGTCAATTTTAAAGTTATAAACGTTGAAATTCGTATATAGGTTACTGTTAACAAATAAAAAAACTACTTTCGGCGATTTTGGAAACACTGCCCCTAAGGGGATGAAACGGGTGGTGAAAGTTTGTAACTATGAGAGTTTAGTAAATTTTGATGTTAGAAACGTGGAAATTGTTATAAACAAATAAAAAAACAATTTTTGGTGAGTTCGGATAATTTCCCCTAAGAGATTGAAATGGGAGTGGTAGTTTGCATGCGATATTGGTCATTTTTTAAGTTAGAAACATGAAAGTAGGCTACTGTTTTCAAATAAAAAAGTAAAATTTTTGGTGATATTGTATAACTACCACTTAAGGTATGAAATGGCAGGGTGGTAGTTTATATGGAAATTGGTCCTTTTTGAAGTATAAAACGTGGACATTAGTATTTAGGCTAGTGTTAACAAATAAAAAATACTACTTAAGGCGATTTTGCAAAAACTACCCCTAAGGGTATACAACTTTTAGTTTGTATAGGAGTTTGGTAAATTTTGAATTTAGAAAAGTGGAAATAGGTAAAATACTTCTTTCGGTGAATTTGGATAACAACCACTTAGGTACGAAATAGGGGGGGGGTAGTTTGTATGGAGGTTGGTCCTTCTTTAAGTAAGAAACGTGGAAATTAGTATGTAGGCTACTTTTAACAAATTAAAAGACCAGTTTTGGATAAACTACCCGTAAGGGGATAAAATGGGGGGTAATGTTTGGCCAATTTTGAAGTTAGGAACGTGGAAATTGGTATTGGCTACTGCAAACAAACTAAAACTTAAATACTATCCCTAAGGGAAATGCGTTTCTAGACTACTTAATATAAAAAATATGAGTTTTGGCGTTTTTAGAAATTCTACCCCTAGCAGGGTGAAAAGGGATTAAAAAAATCGTATGGTTAAATTTTTTTTTCTACCCCATCATGCATGATACGTACAGTCAAGTTCATAAATATGTATACACTTTAGTACCTTGTCTCTTTAATGTCATGTTTAAACTGCCATATATGGAGGTCACAGCGATTAAAGTGACAAGGTACTAAAGTGTATACATATTTATGACCTTGACTGTACGATAATTAAAACTGTATCTGTACTTTTTAACAAAGCTACTGACTCTCCGCAGACAAAATAGCGGGCGGAAAGCTATAATATTAAAAATGAGAAAGTTTGTGTGTTTGTTACTTCTTCACGCTTACATGGATGCACGGATTAAGATGAAATTTGGAATGAAGATAAATAATACCCTACAATGACACACATGCTACCTTTTATCCCGAAAAAAAAATACTGTTCCTGCGGGATGGTAAAATTGCTGATTCTACGTGAACGAAGTCGCGGACAGCAGCTATGTCAAATAATCGACTAAATGGGTAGTTTTAACGTGCAAGATCATTTGATCTCATACCTCGGCAGAGAGGAAAGACTGTGTAAGGCCGGTCCTGACCTGATATAAATGGTGTAAGGCGTGTAGCGACATGTTTCATTTCTCTCTGGACACAATTCTAAATTCAACGCGGGCGAAGTTGCAGGCAGAAGCTAGTTATACTATAATTTAGAATTAGCATTTGGTGAAGTACCTTAATCTACGTAAAAAAAATTTGGCATGGTGATTCATGGTGATTTTAATACTAGGAGCGCGGTCATATAGTACCTTACACCGTACTCTGTACTACCGTTCGTACACTGTATATGCTTACGCACGGGCTATTTACTCAATGATTTACGGGCGTGATTAGAGATGAAGTCAAAGACCAAGAGAATATCAGCCGGGTCGTGCAGCCGTAGTCACCTCGTGCCACCCGCGTGGGGCCGGGTGGATCATAAACAAATTTACCTTCATTGTCAAATTTTCAGAGAAATATAAATAAAACGTCATTTCAATTTTGATACATCATAACTTGAATTAGGGAATGTTTTTTATAAAATACATTCAGCAGATCAACTTATCTAAATAGTTATTTTCACTAGCTTATCATCCTTAGATTCAATTATAATGCGTTAATTTAAATATCACGAGGATTTTTTTTAAGAGTGAATAATATAAATTTTCAAAAAACGATTTACTGCTAAAAAGCAAAATTAACGAAGTTGGCATCTTTACAAAATGTTTTTTGACATCGTCAGCTGACTAGCCAAAATGCGTGGGAGGGTCGATTTTTTTCCGCGATTTCAGGATTGGTCCCATAGTGAAAGTTGGTCAGTATGACTTGCTGATTTAACCCCCCAAAATTTGGACACTGAATTTAATTTCATCCTGTTTATAGATATAATTCTAACCAAATAGAACATATTGATGAATACATAATCTAGGCCAAATTATTACACCGGAAAACCAAATGCAGAAAGAAATAAACATTAGAATGTGTAATGCTTAGTCGCGGGCGGAAAGCTAGTAAATTATATAAAAGAAGAAACTGACTGATTGACTGACTGACATTGTGCCGGTCGTCACGTATTGTTAATAAATCACATCTAGGATATGAATTTTCCATACGTGTTAGACGTGTTATAGGTTATCAAAATTAGTCATGCATTAGATTTGTTAATCGTGTATATATGTCTTCTTACCTCAGTGATAGAACACAAACGGTTGTTGTAAACAATACGCAGTCTGCTGGCGCTCCAGTTAAATTAGGTGTGCCCCAGGGCTCTATATTAGGTCCTTTCTTATTTTTGGTTTATATAAATGACTTACCACCCATAGTAGATACACTTTGTGATATTGTACTATTTGCTGATGATACATCACTCATTTTTAAGGTAGACCGAAAATCCGTCGACTACAGTAGGATAAACGCCGCGCTTGTTAAAGTACTTAATTGGTTTACGAGTAACAGCTAACTACTCAATGCTAAGAAAACTAAATGTGTTAGGTTCGTTTTGCCTAATGTTAAACCGGTAAATTCTAGTATTTTTCTTAATGGCGAGTGTTTAGAAATGGTAGATAAGGCACTTTTCTTAGGCATAACTATAGACAATAGTTTGCAATGGAGTCCCCATATAGCAGTTCTAGCAGGCAAATTAAGTAAGGCCGCTTACGCCGTTAGGAAAATTAGACAACTTACCAATGTTGAGACAGCTCGCTTAGTTTATCATAGTTATTTTCATAGTGTTATGTCATACGGTATTCTGGTTTGGGGAAAAGCAGCTGACATACAAACTATATTTGTGTTACAAAAAAGGGCCATTCGCTCTATATATAACTTAAATTCCCGTGATTCATTAAGATAACTTTTTAAACAAATTAATATTTTAACAGTAGCATCCCAATATATTTATGAAAATATTATGTATGTTATTAAGAACCTAGACTCTTTCGTTAAAAATCTGATATACATAATATAAATACTAGGAATAAAAATAAAATTGCCATAAAAAAGTTTCGTGTCCGTAAAGTATATAAATCATTTGTAGGTCAATGTATTCATTTTTATAATAAATTACCCGACGTAGTTTTAGAGTTACCCCTTCCAGCACTTAAAAATTACTTGAAAAAGTCGTTGATGTCAAAGGCGTACTATAGGGTCGAGGACTATCTAACGGACAAAAATGCTTGGCCTAAACCAGAAAATTAACTAATGTTTAATGTTCAATAGCTTACCTACTACTCGTACATACCTCATAAAAATCACGTAAACGCTGTATCTTGTCTAGGGGACACGGTTTATGTAGGAAGACATGTCAAAACTGTTTTGTGTGATATATATATATAAATTTTCTCGTAGTCATTCTGACATGTTTTCCTGCAAAACTACGCAGATATTTAATATTATTTTTACAGTTTTATATAATGCTAGAATAAGTAGTGACATTGTTATATTTTTTATTAAAAAAATGACTAACTGTTGAGTTTCTTGCGGCGCTTCTTCTCAGCAGTGGTCTCCTCTTGGGAAGCGCTAGTAGATTTTGACGAGTAAAATTGCCCGTGCGGCCTACTTACTGAATAAATATCTTTTATCTTTTATCTTATCTTTTATATACTTCTGCTTTATTGTAATTAAATTAGATTGTAACTGACTGACAAAGTGGTTTCCTTTCTCACCCACCAATATGGCAATCTCATCCGGTAAAGTGGTGACCGCGACTGAACAAGCATCGCCGTTGCCCTGCTCGACTGGGAGCAGTATCGTCGTTACCCTGCGCCACTAAAGAACGTCATGCAGATACTCTGCCCGACTGAATTTCATCGCTGATACCCTACTGGACTGGAAGTTTTACCGCCGTTGCCCTGCTGCAAGAGCAACAATCAAGATGAAGCCGGCGCCTGCAGGAAAGATACCAGTTTCTACATCTCTCATCGAGTCAACGGGAGTCGTCAACATATACCGCATTCCAGAGTACGGGAGGACTAGGCTCGATTGTGATGATTGCGAATGTGATGAACTATTCGACATTGATTGTTAAAAATAATATTAAAGTATTTCGAAAATGGACTCCGAAACATGCCGCCAGGAACAATTCTACTGCACCGGATTAAAGCAACCTGTTCCGGCCGCCACCTCAATTTGGATCCGCGCCGAATCAGGAACATAGAAGATTTCCGCAAACTAGTGTTAAAACCCAAATCGACCACGGTATGAAACATTCAAACTGCATACTTAATCAGCTAACAGGGTCATATCATAGCAAATATGTGCATGTCAGCACGGTTGGCACATGTCGACGCAGCACTCGGCATCGACGGCAGTAAGTACTCTCCAAGGTCAAGTTCGAGAGAAATCAAACGATTTTAGCACATTACGGTACCTATTTGTTACTCGTATTTTGTTTTTGTTAATATTTATATGGTTGACTGTGTTATTGTTTTGATGATACTTATTTTAAGTTTTTTTGCCTTCATGCATAGCCTTGGTAGCTCATGAAGATTGAAGCGCCTCTTATGCGAATTGATCTCTTTGGTTGTCAGACAATGAGCCAAGAAATCCGCTAACTGAGGATATTACGCGCTACCCCAAGCCAGAGACCGTAAACGAGTCAAGTAATTTCGGGGTAAAGTATTTGTTACTGCCCAGAGCGGCACGTGCACACGCGCACACTCGCACACACACGCACACAGTCATGCCATTATAAATATGTTTGCATCAGTAGGAACTTATATGCTGTAGGGTCATTTTCTTTATACTTTCAATTCTTTTCTCTTGGGGGGAGTACTGTGCCGGTCGTCACGTATTGTTAATGAATCACATCTAGGATAAGAATTGTCCATACGTGTTAGACGTGTTATATGTTATCTAAATTAGTCATGCATAAGGTTTGTTAATCGTGTATATATAAGTACTTTTGCTTTATTGTAATTAAACAAGATTGTAACTGACTGACAAAGTGGTTCCTTTCTCACCCACCAACATGGTCCTCTCTTCCGGTAAAGACATATCAACGCACAGCCCAAACCGCTGGGTCTAGAGACTCCAAATTTGGCACGTAGGTTGGTTTATAAATAAAATAAAAATAAAAATTAAAATTCTTTATTTCAGACCTAGATCCATAGTATGTTAGTAACAAATAGCTTAAAACTAAAATTAGTAATACTTATAACTAAAACCAGGGCTTTTAAATAATAAATTGGGCTACGCCCTTGATCTATCCAATCCAAAAAGATAGAATTGGACAATCAAACCTTCCTGCTATTGCATTTAGAATGCTGTTGTTGCTTGCCCTCACTCTGCCTAACAACGAAGCTATCTTTTTGCGCATGATCGCCTGGAACCCGTCGACACGGGCTTCTGCAAACATGCCCGAGGCACTACACCTCCTCGACAGCCCCAACAGCATTCTAAACGCATTATTGTATTGGACGCGCAGGGCGCCATAGGCTCGCTTTGTATACCTAACCCACAGGCTGCTCGAGTAAAACGATTGTGTATAGGCTTTAAAAAGCGTTATTTTTACTTCATATGAGGATCGAGCAAACCTGCGAGCAAGCATGTTACTACGAACCGCTAACGCCCTGCGCTCCTATATCAAGATCATCTTTCAGATCGCTCGTTATAATGTGTCCCAGGTATTTGACCTTATCCACGACCACCAGCAGACTACCACTCAAACTAATTGGCGGTACATAGTAGGGTTTAATTTTTCGCTGTAAAAACCATGACCTCACTTTTAGTGGGGTTGTACACTAGTCCATGTGCCCGGGCATACGCTTCGCAGGTAGCCAGCAGTTGTTCAACTACACTTACAGAAGGGCCGAGCAGCACCATATCATCAGCATAGCTTACATTGTTAATGCAAGTGCTTCCAACGTAGCAACCAGCATGCATGCTGCTCAGCCCTTCTATCAGCTCATTCACATACACGTTAAACAGCCTCGGAGACGTGATTCCTCCCTGCCTAACCCCGCATTCCAGCCTGTACTCGCTAGATAGAGCATTAGCCCACCTAACCTGATTAGTCTGATTGTTGTACCAGTGTCTCAAGACAGCCACACATTCAACCGGCAAACCCGTCTCTCCCAGTTTACGCCATAGCAGCTCATAGTCAACTCTATCAAATGCTTTCGATAAATCAAGGAAGCAGGCATAAACTGGTGTTTTTCTGTCCGTATAATACCTGTACAGTATGCTTGAGGCAGAGTATCGCACTTTCTGTGGACAAACCGGGTCTAAACCCAAACTGAGCGTCATGTGTCCTCAGATGCTTTTCTAAAACCCCGTCAAGCATACTGTCAAATATTTTAGCGGCAGTAGTGGCAAGTGAGATAGGCCGATAATTCGTTCTATTTGACAGGTCACCTGTCTTGTCTTTAACCACCGGCACAACAATCGTCCTCATAAGAGCCTCCGGCAGATATGAGTGACCTAAGCAAAAATTATAGAACATTGCCAGAACTCGAGGTAGGTGAGCACCCGCATACCTGAAGTGCTCGATGCTGAGACCATCGTGTCCGGGCGATTTACCTCTCTGCATTTTTTAATGACCATCTGGATTTCTTTAGCAGTAAAGTAGGTATCTCTCCCAGTCCGCGGGGTCCCAGCATCGATCACCTCAGGAGTAGAACGCGTCCCCAACAGTGATTTCACAGTGAAATGTTCTTTAAACAATTCGGCAATCTCTCCCTGTTTAGTTTTGCCCTCCGTACTCACAGGTAGGCCAGGCTTCACATTCAATCCTCTTGTACCTTTCCAAAAATCCTTAAATCTTTTGTTATTATGGGCCAGAGCCAGCTTATCCATTTTTAACTGTTCCTGCCTGTCCTGGCACCACTTTAACTTAGACTTAAAGATCTTTTTAGCATTTTGCATTTGCTAAAACAACTTACCACTTTTGTGTTTACCTGTCAGCACCCAGACTTGAAAATGCAACCTGGCCTCCCTGTGTGCTTCAGCAACAAATTTATTCCATCCTATAATATATCCGCCTCTCCTACGCTTGTTACATTTACATGTCGCTACAGAAGCAACTGAGAGAGAGGTGACAATATTATGATACATATCATCAATAATTTTGAAATGGTCCCTATTGCAGCACACATTATCACAGCAATCTCTAAGAGCTTCCGGGAAATCGATGTTTCTTAGGCTATTTTTACAATGCTCCTGATATTCATCTATCTGTTCGGGCTTTCGTTCACCCCATACAATTCCTTTAGTAACATGGTTATTTTCCACAGGGTTAACATCTCTTAACACTTTAATATCACATTCCACAATCATGGGAAAATGGTCAGACCAATAAACATCGTACATAACAGATATTTTACTAATGGTATTCCACGCACTTTTCGTAACAATGCAGTGGTCCAGCCACCTTCAACATTCATTTATGAGGTCTTAGGGTGCATTAAGAAAGGATTTTTCAAAATATACCCCCTAAGGGGGTAAAAGGGGGGTTGGAAGTTTGTATGAAAGTCATCCATTTTTGAAGATAGAATCATAAGAATTGGTATAAAGGCTACTATTTACAAATAAAAAATACTTCCTTCAGCGATTTTGGATAAACTACTCCTAAAGAGTTGAAATGGGGGGTTAAAGTTTGTATAGGGGTTTGGACATTTTTGAAGTTAGGAACGTGGAAATTGGTATATAGGCTACTGGTATCAAATTGAAAAAAAAAATTTGGGCGATTTTGGAAAACCTACTCCAAATGGAATGAAATGGGGGGGTGGTAGTTTGAATAGGAGGTTGGTCCTTTTTGAAGTTAGAAACATGGAAATTTGTGTAAAGACTACTGTTAACATATAAAAAATACTACTTTAGACGATTTTGGATAAACTACCCCTAAGAAGGTAAAATGGAAGGTGGTGGTTTGTATGGGATTTCGGACTATTTTGAAGAAATAAACGTGGAAATTTGTATATAGGCTACTGTTTACAAATAAAAAAGCACTACCAGCGATTTTGGAAAAACTACCACAAAGGGAATGAAATGGGGGGTGGTAGTTTGCATGGGAGTTTGGTCATTTTTGAAGTTAGGAACGTGGAAATAGGTATATAGGCTTTTGTAAACAAATAAAAAAATACAATTTTTGGTAATTTTGGATAACTACCACGTAGGGTATGAAGTGGGGGGGGGGGAGTAGATTGTATGGAGGTTGATCCTTTTTGATGTTTAAAATGAGGATATTAGTATGTAGGCTACTGTTAACAAATAAAAATACCACTTTAGGCAATTTTGGATAACCTACCCCTAAGGGGATGTAATGGGGGGTAATTTTTAAGTTAGGAACGTGAAAATTGGTATTGCTTACAAACTAAAAGTATTACTTTCGATGATTTTGGAAACACTACCCCTAAGGGGGTGAAATTGGGGGTGGAGACGGTTAGAAATACGTTTTTAGACTACTTAACATATAAAATATGAGTTTTAGCGTTTTTGGAAATTTTACCCCTAGCAGGTTGAAAAGGGTTTAAAAATCGTATGGTTTAAATTTGTTTCTATCCAATCATGCATGATACGTACGATAATTAAAACTTTATCTGTACTTTTTAACAAAGTCGCGGCTGTAGGGTGTGTAAAGATAGTGTATAGGTATATATTTGTACTCAGTTCACGTTCTCGAAAACGGCTCTAACGAATTCCCGCGCAATGGTTCGTAATTACGGTGCGGCTGCCCTGTTAGAGCGTTGGCCTACTACGCAAAGACCGCGGGTTCGAACCCCAGCTAAAGACTTTTTTTTGTTTTTAGGGTTCCGTACCTCAAATTAAAAAAAACGGAACCCTTATAGGATCACTTTGTTATCCGTCTGTCTGTCTGTCTGTGTGTCTGTCAAGACCCTTTTTCTCAGGAACGCGTAAAGGTATCAAGTTGAAATTAATATCAAATACTTAAGTCTTCAATCCCTTAGATCAGTAAAAAAAACAAACATCTAAGTCAACGCAATCAATAGGGTACTTCCCGTTGACTTAGAATCATGAAATTTGGCAGGAAGCAAGGTCTTATAGCACAAGTACAGGAAAAAATCCGAAAACCGTTAATTTAAAGTTACATCACATAAAAAAAAAGTCCAGTATAAACTGACACTCAATAAGTACTAAAGTGCATACTTATTGCGTGCCAGTTTATACTGGACTTTGTTTATATTGTATTCCCGTGATTTACGAACTATTTACATGCTTACAAGTTTGTGCGGAGCCCTCGGTGTGCGAGTCCGACTCGCACTTGACCAGTTTTTTTTTTGTTTTTGTATAGAAAATGGATGAAAATTTGGTTTCAACCCGAGCGACGACGCTAAATAAAGTTTGTATGGATGTTGCGATGTTTTTTTCAATCACGTCTAAATAGTTGAACGGATTTGGATGAAGTTGTCACACGGATAGTTGTTATCCTGGATTGACACCTTTTTTTATCCCGGACAATTTGATAGTGCCAGGGGTAAAAACGATAAACGACTTCTACGGGGACAAAGTCGCGGGCAAAAGCTAGTATCTTGTAATAAGACAAATTAACGTCTAGATACTTTTTATCACTCAATTTTTTTTAGTTACCGGGGTATACACGATAAACGACTTCCACGCGGACAGAGTCGTGGGCTATTTTATAATATGTAGTGATTTTTCTTTCTGTTGACATCTCAATGTAATTTAGTTTATTTTGACATGCAATTAAATAGGTAGGTATTCTAACATTACATTGATGAATATATTTAAACTCAACAATGTATTTCGAAAAATTACATTTATAATAACGCATTTTATTGCCGACTGTACTTACACTGATGCTAATCTCGCTATAAAAAGACGAGTCAGACGAATCGAAACTCGTCGATTAGCCGTGGATGACTTCCTATGACCATCTTCCGACTCCATCATCATACCAGCTCGATAGTACCATATTAGTATTGTCATAGGGATAAACCTATTATGATCAATAACATTTTTTTATTGAAAACTTGTGTGGGTACAGTGACGAACGTTAATTTGGGACCCACTAAAGTCCAAAGGTCCAAAGTCAATCTGACATTCTACAGCAATAAGTTGGAGTTTCCTTTAAGTTACAAATGACTTGGCATCTTTAATGACATTGACAACTTCAAGCAATATTTTTTTTAAATGGGTCTCAAATTAACGTTCGTTACTGCACTTAATACCGAATATTCTACTTATAATAGTGGTAAACTCCGAATAATTTCAATATATACTAATTGTAACGCTAATAGCAGTAAAAGCGTATCAATCTCGGAAGGTTATATTTATTGGATTGTTCATAACTAGAGCACTGTCCGTAACAGATGCTTTTACCTTACTAATGCAAAAGTATGCGAAATTTCAAATCAATCCGACAATAAAAAGTAGGTTAAAGTCGACTTGCAAGATTTTATTACATTGTTAGTTAGTTACAAGTGAAACTAATATAACGTGCGGCCGTTAACATGCGGCAGAGATGTCAATTAACTTTTAAGTTTGATTTAAGTTGCTGCTGTCACTAACTTTCTTTGATATAGCAATAGAATAAGACGCAGCAACTTTACTCAAACTTAAAAATTAATTGACGTCTCTGAGTGCGGCAGTAAGTGTGATAAAAAATAACTAGTTTTAATTGAAAATATTTAATAAACCATAAGTGCATATATGTAATAAATATTATGCGCCAAAATGCCCGTTGCTGTCTTTTGGTTCTAAAACTTTAAAAATGAATAAACAAATATCAAAGACAAAAAAAAACACAAATAACTTTTATAAAAAATCTGAAAGTTAATTTGGGTGAGTAAGCTTTTTACTTTAAATGGTTTTTGAATAACTTGAATTACACTACATTGCAAATGTATTATTGTGGTCAAGGCCAACATACATTCGAAACAACTACAGATGCATAGTGTTGCCGATGCAACTTTTAATCACTGGTTTTATCTTGAAAAGTGGACTGTAAATTTCTGATGAGGAGCAGCATAAACCCTTGCCAAATGCGAGTGTATGAAAATCCCACTAACCTTCCGGCACCAGCACCAGTCCAGCAGATGGGTCACTTCGCGAGTAGCACGGCGTAGGGCACTATGGGTTTGCACCTGTTCTGAGGGTCTTGGAGCTACGAGCTCGAAAAAACAATACAGCACGGCTGTTCTTAGATCAAAACAGAAGCCGTCACGAGGGTTCAGTCTCCCGGAAACTCACACCAGGCATTCGCGTCAACGGAACGTCCGCACGGTAGCCTCTCCAGCGCAAGATTGCCACCACCAAAAAGTGAGAAGCGCCGTCAAATTAGTAGGGACAAAATTCATCTACCCTCATTTTTAATTTATTTATACCGAAAAATAGTGAACCAGAAACCCTTGACCAGTAATTTGCTTATCATAAAAGATGAACTAAGTACCGAAATGCTCATGCGACCTACTTATTCTTCAGAACAGTCTTCAATCACAAACAGCGAAAGTTCACCTTAACGTTGAGCGAATTGACAATTATTATAATTTGCTTGTATTCGAAGGGGTTTGATGCAAGGAATGTTATTTGACGCGTTCAGCAAGCATTATTAAACACTAGCTGTCCGCCCGCGACTTCATCTGCGGAGAGTCAGTAATTACGTTAGAAAGTTGGTAGGTACAAATAAAATTTTCATTAAGTACGTATCATAAAGGGACAGCCATTGCAAAAAAATAGTAATGATTCCTAACATTTGTTCTCTTTTTAGTGTTTGTTTAATTGTTATGTGATAATGTATTACATGCAGCACATATACACTATATTCATGCCATTAATGCTTATTGCCAATTCTTCATCACTCTTGACAAAATGGGGCTATCCAATATGCAGGGACATTAATCGCTGAAGAACTCTCCTGGTACTTGGCGAAACTTCCATTTCACCACATTCATTAGGGGCTGTTCATTTATTACGTAAGACAATTTTAATCAATTTCTGACCCCCCTCCCCTACGTAAGAAAAAATAAGAGTTGGATAAACCCCCTCCCTCCTTTTTAATCTTACGTAAGATCAGTATCTACCAAAATTGCAAAGAAAAAGTAGCAAAAATATAAAAACGCTTTAATTTTTGCTTGCTTTTGTGATCTTACATAAAAACATCCTACCCCCATGTTAGAAAAAATAAGACTTGTTCAGACCCCTTCCCCCCTAAATCGTCTTACGTACTAAATAAACAGCCCCTTACAAATGATGGGCAAAAGTAGCGTGTTGTGAAATACCGTTCCGTACCGAGATCCGATGTTCATGTCTGGTCATTATTTCACACACATTCACTTTACCAAATGGTGCTTTTGGAATGTAAATGTTCTTACAGAAGTTTGAAAATCGTTGTATAAGTCCTTTAAATGTTTGAAGGGTTCCGTCAATTTACCTGGGATTCCATTATCAGAAAACTCGTACTTTATATTTAGTAGTCTAGAAACCAATTTTCATATATCTAACTTCAAAAATAACAAAACTCTCTTACAAATTGCCACCCCCATTTTCACCCCCTTAGGGGTAGTGTTTCCAAAATCACCGAAAGTACTCTTAGCTTATAGCCAGTAGTTTTAAAACCAACTTCATTAACTTCAAAAATGACTTCATTCCCATTTAAACTTTCACCTCCCATTTCACCCATTTAGGGATAGTTTTTTGGAAATCACCAAACGTTTTATTTTTTAATTGTTAACAGTGCCTTTTATACAAATTTCCACGTGTCTAACTTCAAGAATGACCAAACCCACATACAAATTTCAAACCCTCATTTCAGCCCCTTTGGGGGAAGTTAGTCCAAAATCACTGAAAGTGTTTTTTTTTATTTAACAGTAGCGAATATACCAATTTCCACGTTTCTAACTTCAAAATTGACCGAACTCCTATACAAATTTCTACCTCCCATTTCACCTTTTTAGGGGTAGATGTTTCCAAACTCGCCAAAAGTTATATTTTTTATTTGTTAACAGTAGCCTTTATACCAATTTCCACGTTTCTAACTTCAAAATTGACCAAACTCTCATACAAATTACCACCTCCCATTTCATCTCTTTAGGGGTAGTTAATCTAAAATAGTCAAAAGTAGTATGTTTTATTTGAACAGTAGCTCAAATACCAATTTTTACGTTTCTAACTTGAAAAACGTCCAAACTCCATTATAAACTTTAACCCCTCATTTTATCCTCTTAGGGGTAGTTTATCCTAAATCGCCAAAACTTGTTTTTTTTGTTAACCTATGAGTATTCCAATTTCCATATTTCTAACTTCAAGAATGACCAAACTCCCATACAAATGTTAGCCCCCATTTCATTACCTTAGGGGTAGTTTATCCAAAATAATTGAAAGTTATTTGTTAACAGTAGCCTTTTTACCAATTTCCACGTTTCTTAATTTAAAATTGACTTAACTCTCATACAAATTTTCACCCCCCATTTTACCCACTTAGGGGTAGTGTTCCAAAATCGCCAGAAATTGTATTGTTTTGTCATTTAACAGTGGCCTATGTACTAATTTTCACGTTACTAACTTCAAAATTGACCAAACTGCCATAAAAATGACCACCCCCCATTTCATCCCCTCAGGAGTAGTTTATCCAAAATCGCTAATCATTTTTTTTTTAATTTGTTAACAGTAGCCTATAAGTATACCAATTTCCGCGTTTCTAACTTCAAAAACGACCAAACTTCTATACAAACCTTAGCCCCCCATTTCATTTCCTTAGGGGTAGTTTATCCAAAATCACCGAAAGTAGTGTTTTTTATTTCATAATAGTAGTCTCTATAGCAATTTCCACGTTTTTAACTTGAAAAACGTCCAACCTCCCATACAAACTTTAACCCCCCATTTCATCCCCTTAGGGGTAGTTTATCCAAAATCACCGAAAGTAGTGTTGTTTATTTGATAACAGTAGTTTCTTTTCAATTTCCACGTTTCTAACTTGAAAAACGACCAAACTCCCATACAAACTTTAACCCCCCATTTCCACCCCTTAGGGGTAGTTTATCCAAAATCGCCGAAAGTAGTTTTTTTCATTTGTTATTTTAAGTATATGTGGCAAGTTTCAAAGGTCAAACTTCATTGGTTTTCATTTTATAGTTGTATGAATTCCAGTAATTGTCAACATAAATCCCCCTTTTTTTCATTTTTAGATGAAATTAAAAAAAAACTCGTAAACAGGTATTTTTTTATTTTTGTTAATAAGTATTTATTCTGAGTTTCATGATCCTAGAACAATCTAAATTTGTTTTTTCATACAAACTTTACCCCCTCTTTTTACCCCCTTTTTCTAATATTTTCCAAAATGTCTACGGCCTAAATGTTATTCTGATTTTATTTAAATAGATTTATGAAAATTATATAAATATCCGTTCAGTAGTTTTTACGTGATGCTCAGTCAAACAAACAAACAAAAAAAATAATTAAAAATGGTTTTAATATGTTCAGTTACTTATTATATATAAGTCACCCTGAACGGTTTTTTTTTAAATCTTCAATGTACATACTTTTTGGTCTTAACGATTTTATTATATGTATAGATTATCGTCAGTAGGTACGTAATTAGAGCGATGATCGATGTCTCAAGTAAGCCTTTAATTGATAAGATAATGGTTTGAGCGCATTACCCAGTCTGTTATCAACTATTTTTATTATTAAGATACGAGTACATATCGTAAAAATATTATTGGATACCTAGATATAAAGTTTGTAATAGACTGCGAATAAATGGAAAAGCCCGAACGTACGCTGAGATCACCCGAAGCACCACTGAACGAGAAAACTGATGAGCGTGTGCGCTGCACTAGACCGGGTCTACGAAAATGTCGTTTTTAATTGAGAAAAGAGCAGAAGCCGACTTTTAATGTTTGTGGGGGCTTGTGCACTGCATCCGTATGTCGTTGCGCAACAGCAAGGGAATATCCCATTAGAAATATTTCCGGGAATGGGATTGTTTTCTCGACCCGTCACTGATTAGGTGACTTACGTCAAGTCTACGACATTCGTTTAGTTTAGTTTAGTTTAGTTTAGTTTAGTTTAGTTTAGTTTAGTTTAGTTTAGTTTAGTTTAGTTTAGTTTAGTTTAGTTTAGTTTAGTTTAGTTTAGTTTAGTTTAGTTTAGTTTAGTTTAGTTTAGTTTAGTTTAGTTTAGTTTAGTTTAGTTTAGTTTAGTTTAGTTTAGTTTAGTTTAGTTTAGTTTAGTTTAGTTTAGTTTAGTTTAGTTTAGTTTAGTTTAGTTTAGTTTAGTTTAGTTTAGTTTAGTTTAGTTTAGTTTAGTTTAGTTTAGTTTAGTTTAGTTTAGTTTAGTTTAGTTTAGTTTAGTTTAGTTTAGTTTAGTTTAGTTTAGTTTAGTTTAGTTTAGTTTAGTTTAGTTTAGTTTAGTTTAGTTTAGTTTAGTTTAGTTTAGTTTAGTTTAGTTTAGTTTAGTTTAGTTTAGTTTAGTTTAGTTTAGTTTAGTTTAGTTTAGTTTAGTTTAGTTTAGTTTAGTTTAGTTTAGTTTAGTTTAGTTTAGTTTAGTTTAGTTTAGTTTAGTTTAGTTTAGTTTAGTTTAGTTTAGTTTAGTTTAGTTTAGTTTAGTTTAGTTTAGTTTAGTTTAGTTTAGTTTAGTTTAGTTTAGTTTAGTTTAGTTTAGTTTAGTTTAGTTTAGTTTAGTTTAGTTTAGTTTAGTTTAGTTTAGTTTAGTTTAGTTTAGTTTAGTTTAGTTTAGTTTAGTTTAGTTTAGTTTAGTTTAGTTTAGTTTAGTTTAGTTTAGTTTAGTTTAGTTTAGTTTAGTTTAGTTTAGTTTAGTTTAGTTTAGTTTAGTTTAGTTTAGTTTAGTTTAGTTTAGTTTAGTTTAGTTTAGTTTAGTTTAGTTTAGTTTAGTTTAGTTTAGTTTAGTTTAGTTTAGTTTAGTTTAGTTTAGTTTAGTTTAGTTTAGTTTAGTTTAGTTTAGTTTAGTTTAGTTTAGTTTAGTTTAGTTTAGTTTAGTTTAGTTTAGTTTAGTTTAGTTTAGTTTAGTTTAGTTTAGTTTAGTTTAGTTTAGTTTAGTTTAGTTTAGTTTAGTTTAGTTTAGTTTAGTTTAGTTTAGTTTAGTTTAGTTTAGTTTAGTTTAGTTTAGTTTAGTTTAGTTTAGTTTAGTTTAGTTTAGTTTAGTTTAGTTTAGTTTAGTTTAGTTTAGTTTAGTTTAGTTTATTTATTCATCAATGTAATATTACAATATATACGCATTGCATGTCAAAATATTGATATTACATTGAGATCGTCAACATAAATAAAATAAAATAATTTATGAATATTATACTATTGGCCCTCGATTCTAAAATAATTAAAATAGCGATCAATGTTGATTTTATCTAAAAATAACGATTACAAGTAAATAAATCAAACTATAATAAGTACTATTATTCAAAATAATATTCTTAGAGCTTGTTCCTTGAATAGTACTATATATAAAATAAGTAACTAAAAATGTGATTCTGTTATAAAATTGCAATGGATAAAGTCTCTCGAGAACAGAATAATGAGGCAAGTCAGAGTGTATGTAATGAAATGTGTACCTAAATAGAGGATATAACAAATCTGCACCTGCTAATACCACTCACTCGCTCATTGCAGCATCTTTCCTACAATAAAAAATAAATTAATTTAATTAAGTAGGTATAAATATAAGTCAAAAACCGGTCAAGTGCGAGTCGGACTCGCGCACCGAGGGTTCTGCATTTAAGTCTGTAGGTAGTTCAAAAACATACCTTTTTAACCCCAGCCGCAAAAAGAGGGGTGTTATAAAATTGACATGTGTATCTGTGTATCTGTCTGTGGCATGTGGATGGACCGATTTTGATTTAGTTTTGGTTTGATGAAAAGGCTATAGCCGGGTTTCCATAGTAAGTCGGCCCTTACAACAAATGGGCTCGGGGATTTTTTTGTGAGTACATATTGTAATGAAGAATATTTTAACCGAGTATGAACATCCTACTTGTAATAGTTTTTGACTTATGATTTTTTCAAGTTTTTTTTTAATGTTTGTTTTTTATGGATGTATTCAAGCGATTTGCTTCAAATTTTGAAATGATGTTCTTTAGATAGATTTGCATCGCCACCCAAAAAACGAATACTAGTTATCATATAAAAAAAAGAAAATAAAAACCAATTTAAAAATAAACATTTTTATTTATGTGGTTGTGAAGTAGTGACACCTCTAGATTTTTTTCTCAAAATAGGCCATACATTGGCCTACTACTTGCCTAAGTATAAAATTTTTCTAGGCGGTACTTCCTACAAAAAATCAGCAGAATGTGTGGCCAAGTTGTGTATTCAATCGGTGTTTTTCAATGTAGTATTCAAACTCTTCGATTATGTTTGAGTTTTCTTATCAGTTGGTCGTATTTAAGAGTTAAATGCTAATGTCAACTTAATGTCATCGTGATGCAAGATGTTTATCGCATTATTTATCGGCATTATTCATTGACTTTATTTGATATATATTTACTATATTGATTGATATAAAATAAACATTTTTTTATGTGGTTGTGTCACTACTTCACAACCACATAAAAAAAATGTTTATTTTTAAATTGGTCTTTTTTTTCTTTTTTTTATGAGATAACTAGTATTCGTTTTTTGGGTGGCAATGCAAATCTATCTAAAGAACATTATATCAAAATTTGAAGCAAATCGCTTGAATACATCCAGAAAAAAACAAAATCGCTTGAATACATCCAGAAAAAAACAAACATTAAAAGAAAAACTTGAAAAAATCATAAGTTAAAAACTATTTCAAGTGGGATGTTAATACTCGGCTAAAATATTTTTCATTACAAGAGGTACTCACAAAAAAAATCCCCGAGCCCATTTAATGTAAGGGCTGACTTACTATGGAAACCCGGCTATAGCCTTTGATAAGCCGTTTAAAAGTTATGAGCTCTGAAAGCGATTTTGTCGGGAGTTTTTTTACTTGAATTCCTGTAAGTTCGTCCTGTGACGTACTCATACGTGCTCGGAGCCCGTTGATATCTTTGTCAGACGTGACGACGCTTGAATCAAAATATTACTAGGTACTGATATTAAGCTTTAAGGTGCTTTTCCACCGGCGAGGCGAGACGAGACGATGTGGGACGAGAATTGAAATTTATATGGCAAAATTTCTATTCTCTCCTAGCGCATCTTCGATGGAAGCAGTACGGATTGGCGAGGATGTGCGAGACGAGAATTGAAATTTTTGTAATTATAATAATGAACCGTATTGCTGCGTACATAAAGTGTTTATTTACTGTGCAACGAAAACACGATTCTCGCGTGTCATCGGCCGGCCCGCGCGATATCGCGCTGTCTCGCGCTGTCTCGCGCTGGCTCGCGCTGGCTCGCGCTGGCTATTTAATATCAATCGCGAGACCCACAGCCAATAAAAGATCCATAGATACTAAATAGGTACGTCCAAAGCTACAAAAATATATAACCACGACCTTATAAAGTACAGGGGCCGTAGCAAGCTAGAGCCAGATAAAATTTGACAGGTGTTAGGGAAATTAATACATCTCTTCCATATTCTAACGTAAGACTTAACGCTTAAGGTTTAGATGAAAGTGTCCCGTTCTGACTTTTGTTACCTTTTATTACTAAGCGGTTTTATCCGGTGTGGCTAGAGTAATGAAATAAATCGTTCAAATCTATTAAGCTGTTCGGAGAAGATCACGCAACCATAGAGAGTAAACACATAGCCATTATAAGCCTTAATACAAAATAAGAATAAGTACCCTGCATAGAAACCGGACTATAAGAAACAGCAAAAGACATATGTTTGACCTTTTTCTATTTATGGCATTCATAACGAGTTAGAAAGAGATGTCCTAATAGGTATTCATTCGTTTTCCTTTGTGTTGTTACGAGGATCTGTCGACGCTAGTGTTATTGCTGAGTCAACAATATTATCGATATCGATTCAATTTCACAGTTGTAATTTGTTCTAAAGGCAAATTTTTCTAATTGCCAAATCAATCTTTTGTACCACATTTTTTGCAAAATAAAGATATTTGTATTTGTATTTGTAAGCATGTGGCAGTAAAAATTACCTACTTTCCTTTTTTTACAAGTGTTCATTTAACTTGCAACGTTCCAATGTAAATAATAATAAGTAACTTGTCCGTTTCAAAATTTGCAGACCATTTTTCATCTACTTCCCTGTGTTTAATTGAACTGAAGTTTGGAACACTTATGTAGAATCGATGACAATGTAATATTATTGTGTCAATGTACAGATGATAGAACCGGAAGGTGGCAACATGATCCTCAGCTGTACTTAACGTAGACCCACCGAGATGGGGCTCTTTAGTTTGGTCTCGATAATTTGATAATTCCATTGAAAAAAAATACAGTCGTCAATAAAAACTTGGATCATTGTATATTCATTTGCTGACGTAGTTTGTAAATTATGTATAAAAAACGCAAGTGTAGAATCAAGTTCAATTCTTTGTTTACTTTCTCCGTTTCTTGAGGAAGATAAACTGACAGTGACATTAGTTCTCTATGGTTATTTGCTCACTTTAAGTGCGTCACACACGGAGGTATAATTTATATTTTGGTATATTAATATATATTATAGCCAGGCATCTTACGATATATTTTCGTATAGTTTAGGTGTATTTTCCGTACTAGTTGACAGAGTTATAGGTGCGTGTGTGGACTCTTGTCAACTAGTACGGAAAATATATCGTAATATACCGACCTATAATATATAAATATATTATAGCTCCGTGTGTGACGCGCTTTACGCGATCCGCCTGATCGTCTCCGAACATCATAATAAGTCTGAAGAAAAATAATATTTAATTACTCTAGCAACGTTTTATTCGTGCTGTCATTTTATCTGTGACCTAGCTTGCTACGGCCCCTGTAATTAAGTAAAGTATTAAACTCGCCATGTTCATTATGATGTTATTTAATTTGATTTCGAACCCAATAACATGATTTCGTTTTCTCATATGAGCTATGAGAACAATCTCATCTTGTTACAGTATCGTCATCTGATTCTTCTTCCAGTAACATATTTTATCTTCACACATATCACAAGTCCTCTATAATGCGTTCAGAATCCGTTGGCAATGACCAGCATAATAACAATCAATTTTACTGAATACGATAAGAACGTCCGAAAAAGATCGTGGTCGAAGCATGGACAAGCTCCACAGACAGTGGCAAAGCCCGGCTTAACTCGGAACAAAGTGATGCTGTGTGTATGGTGGGATTGGAAAGGAATTGTCCACTATGAGCTTTTGCCGCCGGGTAAAACTATCGATTCTGACCTCTACTGCCAGCAACTCATGAGATTAAAAGAAGCCGTTGAGAAAAACCGGCCGGAGTTAATAAACAGAAAGGGCGTAGTCTTTCATCATGATAACGCCAGACCGCACTCATCTATAGCCACCCAGCAAAAATTGAGAGAGCTTGGCTGGGATGTGTTGATGCATCCGCCGTATAGCCCCGACCTTGCTCCATCGGATTTCCACCTGTTTCGGTCACTTTAGAATTCTTTAGGAAGCATAAAGTTAATATCAAGAGAACACTGTCAAAACTACCTGTCAGATTTTTTTAATCAAAAATCTCAGAATTTCTATAGCAATGGAATCATGGCACTACCCACAAGATGGCAACAAGTCATCGATTAAAACGGCATGTACATATTATAAATAAATAAAAAACGATAACTTAATAAATTGTTTTTCCTTTGTACGAAAAATACGAAAATACTTTTGCCCCGACGTAATATGTATGTAGATAAAATAGTGTTTGTAACTGTACATAATTAGGCATTAAAACACTCGTGTGATGCTATTATGAAACTGGCCTGTCGGCTCGTTTCATAAACACACACTCTTGTTTTAATGCCTCTCATTATGCACCAGTCACATAAACTACTATATCACTACTATTTCACGAGACATAATGTTGCACCCGCGTGTTTGTTGCAAGACGAACTGAACAGTAATGTATCTTTACTATACATAGCCCTCAATATGGACGATATCGCGCGAGATCGCGCGGGCTCGCGCCGGCTCGCGCTGGCACGCGCCGGCAATTTTTGGTGGAAATAGGTCGGCGCGATTTCAATTCTCGGCCCACATCGTCCCGTCTCGCCTCGCCGGTGGAAAAGCATCTTTAAGGGCCATATTATTTATTTACTTTTTAGAGTTTTATTTCTGTGCTGGGGGTTTCTTATTTTTTTTATAAATATGTACTTTAATTCGTATGCCATAGACCTTCTATTTTAGATTGTCTAAATTTAACACAAATTTTCAAAGTATTTTTGTCAATTGCTCAAAAACTATAAATTTTGAACACTTTGTTTTGTTTATCCCGTTAAATATAAGCAAATATCTAGAGGTAATTTTTTTTTCAGATTTTTCGATTTATAAACTCCGGAGAAAAGGGGGGGAAACGGTCATTTTTTGAACATTTTTGGTTATAAATCAAAAAGTACGTCGCGGAAAATTATAAAAAAAATAGTTTTTAAATGTTCAGATTAAGCCCTTTGATATGACACCCCATTTGCTATAATCAATTCACTTTCATTTTTTACCACCCATTCTAGACCTCTTTTTAATTACTTATAAAATTAATTTCATATTTTATTTACTACAAACAGATGCGGGCAAGCAAGTTATACAAATATACCAAATTTCGAGTCGATAGCTTGTGTAGTTGCTGAGAAAAACTGTTGTGACATACAGACAGACAGACAGAAAACGAAGTCTCACCATAAGGGTTCCTTTTGTACCATTTTAGTACAGAACCCTAAAAATGATGTGCACTGCAGTCCTCTTATGTCCGTTTCCAATATTTAAACCGAGGAAGATAGATTATATTACTTGGAGTTAAAATTACACATCTGCTATGTACAAAATGTACCAAATTTCAATTTAAAATAACCTAGCAATTTTAATATTGTGAAAGAACATAAGTCCGCTCGGATGGGAAAGGAGTCCAAATGTCGAAAGGTGATTTTAAAATAACGCGTGCGGTGCTGCGGCGAGGTTTGGTAAGAAAGGTGGTTTTTATAAAAGTGTATATAGTTAAGGACTAAAATTAAGAAACGGTAACTTTTCGACTACGTCACGAAAATTAACTAAATGCTATAGACAAACCTCCTTTAGCAAGTGCAACCATATTATAACGGGTGAAGATTCAATACCGCCGGAGATACCGCCTCTTGGCGTATGATGGCAGTATATATGTATGAATAATTTTCGTGACATAATGGAAAAGTTACCGTTTCTTAATTTTAGTCCTTCACTATGTACACTTTTTTTAAAACCGCCCAGAAACTAACTATGAATATCGCTAATATTGTTTTAGGATACAACATACAGTTAGTTTAAGTATTTTTGCATAATCCTTCCCATACCTAATTATAAAAAAAACCAGCCCCTCGAACCCAATTCTACTTTTTTATCTGAAAACGAAAACCTCGGTGCGCACTTAGCCTGTTTTTTTTTTATAGCCCGCCGATGCTATAATTGAAAAAGAATCTATATTGATTGCTCTAAACAGGAAAGTCGCGGCTTCGCTTTATTGTGACACAACAAATAATATCAATATTTTTTTACCTCAAAAATTTCATTGGCTTATATTTATAATTGTATGTCTCAATAATCCTCCAAAATTTGTGTTACAGGACAGGGCAGCATTTGAAAAGAGCAGAAGGCTTATTTGTGACACTGAATATATATGTAAGTAGGTATATATATACCGAATACATATAAACATTCTGAAAGGTCTGCTTAACAGATTTAAAAAGTTATTTACAACCAGAATTGGATTGGTCATACGTTTTTAACATCAACACGTAAATCTTTTAGTAGATATGTATTTCTGATAGGAGTGTTTGTACGCAAATTCATACTACAAACTAAAGTACCTAAGTAACAAAAGAGCGCCTACTGCTAGAGTATCATAGTCAATATTATCTTAAGAAAAAATAATTATCAGCGTAAGTAATAAAATGCAAATCAGCAGTGGTTGATCTAAGGCACTGCTGTGTGCGGTGCGACCACACCGCTGCTTATAATACGGTGACGGTATGGAATCGCAGTGAGAGAGAGAGATTGAGAGATCCGGTGAGGACGGTATGCGTTAGAAACGTGGCGTATACGTCACGTCACTGCGTCACCGTATTTTGAGCAGCAGCGGCGTGGTTGCTTCTTTAAATGACTGTAATGGCAATAATTTGCCCTATTGTGACTTTTTGGTAAGTAGGTACATCATTTTAGTCAAAAACATTATTTAATCATGGTAGTGTCATCTTTATCATCCTTACAGTCGTCTCTTTGGAAAATTTAAAATCTACGTACCTACTTAATTAATAAAGTAAATTGTATTTGCAGCCGTCAATAATGTCACAATATAATAATATCACAGCGTAAATAACAAAATAATAAAACCGTCTTCAAAAACCCATTAAAAAGGTTTAAATAAAGGCCGGCCTCCTGGGAGTCCTAGGAATTGCCAATTTAGTGCCTAATAGGTACATGAAATATATCCGAGCCGGTGTCAAGTAGGTATACACAATAGCAATGACACCATGATTCTTGCCACCGACTTCAATATATTTTTTCGGTTTTTAATGATGCACCTTATTTTATTATGTGATAATGATAAAGCAAATAAACATCACGTTAAGAAACAATAGCCTAATACCAATTTGTCATCACCCTTAACCAAATGTCGCTGTCCAAGATGCAGGGCTGTTAATCATTGAGGAGTTCTCCCAGTACTTCACCATCAGTTGCACCTCACCACATGCATTATAACGAATATAAAAGTAGCTTCATGTTCTTAATAAAGAAATGTCATTGCTGGCGTCAATCACTTACGACTAAGGAGTTCCGGTGGTCAACTCTGGTCTTCATCATCAGTTCCTCTTCACCAAGAGGTGCTTTTGTAATGCAATTTCTTAAGGTCTTGCAGGTAATACCAAAATCGTTGTATGTGTGCCTACTTTTGAGGAGTTCCCTCGATTCCTCATGGATCCTATCATCAGATTCTGATTTCATGACAATGGGACCGCATGGGAAGTAACTTTCAAACAAAAAAAGAATTTTTAAAATCGGTCCACAATTGACGGAGTAATCGTGTAACAAATAAAAAAACAGACGAATTGAGAAGCTCCTCCTTTTTTGAAGTCGGTTAAAATATACAGATTCTTTTTGTTAGGTTGTTAGGCCTAAAATTAAGTCGAATTTTAGAATTAATTTTAAACATTTCATAAATTGACAGCATGTCTACTTACATTGTGGATATGACATTTTAAACGATAATGCGCATAAAACACTTAGGGCCTTTTTCACAATCGACAAGTAAATTTATCTGCCACATAAAGTTAGACCTCTCCTTGTCTATTTTCAAGTATACGAAAGAGAATGAGCTTAATTTTTATGTGACAGATTTGCTTTACTTCACGATTATGAGACAGGCGGTTAGTGCTGGTCATGAACTAATGTTTCTTTTCTGAAAAACATGTCTATCTAAATGATATACGAAAATGGAAAATATGCTGAAAATCCCTCATTAGAGATGGGCGCTACGCGCGGAAAACGTTATGCCGACACATGCGTGAGGCGGGCGCGCCGGCCAATCACGCGCACGCACCCACACCGACGCACTGAGTGCGCCCCTGGCTCCGCACCCCGCGCACCTCCGACGCCATGACACCTCGAAAAGCTTCGCACACCTGGAAAACTGACATAGATCATAGCGCCCGAGACCAGAGCAACGCCCGCGCCGCGGCACTCGGTGCCCATCTCTCGGATAATAGATTCGACGATTTTGTGAAGTGATAGTGATACCGGGAAGATGCCGCACTAGTTCCAAAGTTGCACCAAACATTTATTTGAGTTGGTAGATTATTTCATTTGCTGTTACGCTAGATAAAGGTGAGTGTCACAACACTATTCCCGGCGCTGGTGATTTTGATTGTGTTTAATTTAATTTATAATATTATTTATATAATTATAACGTTCGTCATGTGTAATTTAAGCGTTTTAATAAAAGCGATAATATGAAAAATAATTACCTAGGTAGACTCTGTACTAATGTGTGTATTAGGTACAAGTTCCGTATAAGTTCTATAGATCCACTTATGGCGGCCGATTGCGTTGAATTCCTGTACCTATTTCATCCTAATGTTTTTTTTCGATACGTACTATAGCGAATGAGTTGTATCTGCTAAAGCGATTTTGCAAAATTGCGAGCTGTAGTGCCTATGGAATCATTTATTTTCAATGTAAATTTTTAAGCTTCTATAGTTATTTAAGAATCATATCAGTTAAAATTACATATTTATTTACAAAAAATAGGTGGACGTTAAGTCAAACATTTAAATCTAGCGCTCCGACAGTAATCTTCCCTGATCGAGTACCAGCCAAATACAATCGCTCCACTATGGGGAGATAGACGAAAAAAGATTGTCTTACTAGGTGGGACCTGGCAGTTTGTGTACATCTCAATACTCAATATTTTATGGCAATCATAATGTATCTACAAATATGGAAATAGATAATAAATGTTTCATTATGAAACTTGATGGGCACAGCTAAATGTAAGAAACATTCGCTCGCGTATATTATTTTAGTATAGGTAGGTATATTATGTGTAGTGCTACACTGTAGCACCACTGTAGAAACGCTTGTTGTTGACTAAGTGTCTAGATTTAATTAGCGACATTCGGCTGAACTGATGCTGTTCAAATCTAACAAAAACTTAAATAACTTTCGAACAGTAGAAAATCGCTGAACACACATGGGGGTGAAATAGATAAGTCTTGGTATCATCTATCGACCAGCTTCGATTGGACCTCGACCCTGTTCTTCAAATACATATTTTACGTTATAAAATTTATTTTGTTATTTTATTGAATCATATCGTGGATTTAATTATAACAGTGAATACTTTAGGAAAATGGGATAATCTAGGTGTCCTGACTCATTTGTGTCATCTTTTCACTAAAACGGTTTAGCCCAAATCACCAAGTTTGTTCAGAGAAACCGTAAAACGAGTTGTCAATACTGATCGATTTCCTCTTTTTATTACAACAATTAAGGAATTTGATCAAATCACTTGGTTTTTGTAGGAAAATTATCTACAGAGACTTGATTATTTATTTCCCTTGATTAAATAACCGTTCTTATATCGGATAAGATATCCCTACTACATATAAAATTAACCAAGAGCGGATCCAAGTTTTTTTTCTGGGGTTACAAGGGGCAGACGGGCTAGAATAATTAACAACTCTGATAATTTGATTTGCCTATAAGTAAGTACTGTGTACTGTGATGGAAACTCCACAACCGTGTCGCTGTGCCCCCCCCCCCCCCCCCCTCCCACAAAAAGAACTTCTAAAGGGGGCTGTAAGTCCTTCTAAACTTTAAGTGTTAAAAAAGTGATAGTTATACGATTGACGTTTGATCCATGCAGAATGATTGCCATACACAATGATGATGATGAGGGAATCTCAAAGGAATCAAAACCTATAGGGTACTTCCCGTTGAGTTAGAATTATGAAATGTGGGATGAAGCAATATCTTATATCTAGCACGAGTAAAGAAAAAAATCGAAAACCATTAATTTGTAGTTATATCACATAAAAAATCTGGGCCAGTTTAAACTGATACTCACTAAGTACGAGAGTGCATACTTAGTGCGTGACAGTGTATACTGGATGTTGTTTCTATTGTATTCCCGTGATTAACGAACTATTTACATTCATACCTACAAGTTTGTCCGGAACCCTCGGAACGCGAGTCCTACTCGCACTTGATCGGCTTTTTATATATTTAATTGACTTTTCCTGTGATTGTTTTTCAACGGAAATCCATAGGTAAAAGTATTTTTATTGCTACGCCAAACATTTTTGTAATCTTAACAAATTTCACGCATTGTCTTTAAACCTTTGGCAGATATCGACATTTTATTTATTTCCGGAAGATTGTATAGGCAGTTACTTACTTAGTTCCCAGAGGAATTAAAGAGCGCGGCTGGCGCGATCTGCTGTATTATGCTTTAGTAGAATTGGTGGGAAATCAATCTTGACCTTCAATTAAACCCTATTACCCCGGAGTCGCAAACTATTAAATAATTTTAATTTTGGCTTTTTGTACTAAGATTCTGCTAGACCTATATAAGTATTATTTCCCGCCTCTTAAAACCCTACTTAGTGTGATCTTCAAGATTTCATAAAAATGTTTTTGTGGTTTTGGAAATTAGTTTGTAAATCACAATCATTATCAGCTGCAAGACGTCCACTGCTGGACAAAGGCCTTCCCCAAGGTTTTCGACAACGATCGGTCCTCTGCTGCTGTCATCCAGCGGTTTCCCGCGACCTTTATCAGATCGTCGGTCCACCTTGTGGAAGGCCTGCCGACACTTCGTCTCCCGGTTCGCGGTGTCGCCACTCTAGAACTTTTCCGCTCCAACGGCCATCGGTTCTACGAGCAATGTACGAGTTTGTAAGTGCCGCAATATAAATAAATAAAAACAAGTCTTAGTTTGCCGATTTTCGTTTTTCGGCAATAACTCAAAAACGTTAATATCCAATCATGTTGAAAATATTTTTTCTTGGAAGTATTTACTAAACGATACCTTTGTAATTTTTATTCATGTCTTTAGGAAATACGGTTTCAAAGATAAAGGGGGGGACACAACTTTCGGAACGATTACTTCCGAAAATATTCACTTAATAAAAAAATGCTTATAATCCTTAAAGTGTTTTTAAAATAACTGTCGAAATATGTGCCACACTTTGATGTTTGCTGAAAAATTTTATTTTCAGGTTCTGTTACATGTATGGAACAGAAATATTTATATTTGTTACTAGCTTTCCGCCCGCGACTTCGTCTGCGGAGAGTCAGTATTTTCGTTAAAAAGTGCAGATGAAGTTTTCGTTACGTATCATGAAGGAATAGAAGCTTTAAATCATACAAAATTTCAAACCTTTTTCGCCCTGCTAGGGGTAGATTTTCCAAAAACGTCAAAACTCATATTTTATATTCAGTTGTCTAGAAACGAGTTTCCATTTAACTAACTTCAAAAATGACTTCACTCTCATACAAACTTCCACTTCCCATTTTATCCCCTTAGGGATGCCATCCACCTTTTAGGGTAGTTGTAGTTTATCTAAAATTGCCAAAAGCAGTTTTTTTTTATTTGTTAACCAATACTAATTTCAACGTTTCTAACTTCAAAAAGAAAAGTTACTAAATTGTATTGACTCAATATTTAAGGACTCAGATCTAAAAATTAATGTCAGTAAAACTAAAATCCTAACTGCTTCAAAATCGAACTCAAATAATAGTAGACCCATCAAAATAAATAACATTGTAATAGACCAAGTCCAAAATTTTAAATATCTCGGAAGTATTATTAACAGTGACACTAGATGCAGCCCAGATATCATCACAAGAATTGCAATAGCCAAACAAGCTTTTAACAATAAAAACACATTTTCAGATCAAAAATTTCAACTGGCATTAAAAAGCATTTCATTAAATCATACATCTGCTATATGCTAGTTAAACGTGGACACTGATACAAAGAGATAGAGAGAGATTAGAGGCATTTCAAATGTGGTGCTGGAGAAGAATGGAGGGGATAAGTTGGACGGAATGGATATCGAATGAACAAGCGCTGAACGGAATAAAAGAAAAGAGGAATTTGCGTCAACAATAGAAAATAGAAGAGGAATCATGATAGAACACGTCCTACGACACGACCTTTTCCTTAAAAACATCATAGAAGGAAAGATAGAAGGAAGAAGAGGCAGGAGAAGACCAAGGAGAAATTACTTTGAGCAAATAAAAGAGAAGGTTAAAGTCGTGTCGTACCAGAAAGTCAAGCAGTTGACAAAAGACCGGAACGGTTGGCGATTACTCCACCGACAAGAGCTTGGCTCTTAAATAAAGAGAGAGAGAGAACATAAAAAATGAATGACTATCAAACAATAATCCCGCCCCCCCCCTTTTTAACAACTTGGGGGTTGAATTTCGAAAAATCCTTTCTTATTCCTCGTCTACGTCTAAAAACAACACATATGAAAAAAATCAGCTTTCTAGGTCCAAGGTTAAGGCTGGGCGTTTATGAGTCACCCGGTCAGGCCTTCTCTTTTTATATATAGACTAGCTGTCTGCCCGCGACTCCGTCTGCGGAGAGTCAGTCATTTCGTTAAAAAGTAGGTAGGTACAAATAAAATTTTCATTAAGTACGTATCATAAAGGGACAGACTTTCCAAAAAAATAGTAATGTTTCCTAACATTTGTTCGCTTTTTAGTGTTTGTTTAATTATTATGTGATTATGTATTACATGCAGCACATATACACTACATTCATGGCATTAATGCTTATTGCCAATACTTCATCACTCTTGACAAAATGGGGCTATCCAATATGCAGGGACATTAATCGTTGAAGAACTCTCCTATTACTTGGCGAAACTTCCATTTCACCACATTCATTAGGGGCTGTTCATTTATTACGTAAGACAATGTAAACCAATTTCTGACCCCCCCTCCCCCTACGTAAGAAAAAATAAGACATGGATGAACCCTCCCTCCTTTTTAATCTTACGTAAGATCAGTATCTACCAAAATTGCAAAGAAAAAGTAGCAAAAATATAAAAACGCTTTAATTTTTGCTTGCTTTTGTGATCTTACATAAAAACATCCTACCCCCATGTTAGAAAAAATAAGACTTGTTCAGACCCCTTCCCCCC
This sequence comes from Tortrix viridana, assembly GCA_963241965.1. Taxonomy (NCBI): domain Eukaryota; kingdom Metazoa; phylum Arthropoda; class Insecta; order Lepidoptera; family Tortricidae; genus Tortrix; species Tortrix viridana. The sequence goes on from OY725171.1 coordinate 23,431,939, forward strand.
TAAATCGTCTTACGTACTAAATAAACAGCCCCTTACAAATGATGGGCAAAAGTAGCGTGTTGTGAAATACTTATTATTAAGGAGTTCCGATGGTCATGTCTGGTCATTAATTTCACTTTGCCAAATGGTGCTTTTGGAATGTAAGTAAATGTTCTTACAGAAGTTTGAAAATCGCTGTATAAGTAAGTCCTTTAAATGTTTGAAGGGTTCCATCAATTTACCTGGGGTTCCATTATCAGAAAACTCGTATTTTATATTTAGTAGATTAAAAACCAATTTTCATATATCTAACTTCAAAAATAACCATACTTAGGGGTCGTGTTTCCAAAATCACCGAAAGTACTCTTGGTTTGTAAGCAGTAGCTTAAATACCAATTTCATTAACTTCAAGAATGACTTCATTCCCATTAAAACTTTCACCTTCCATTTCACCCACTTAGGGATAGTTTTTCGGAAATCACCAAATGTTTTATATTTTATTTGTTAACAGTGTCTTTTATACCAATTTCCACGTTTTTAACTTCAAGAATGACCGAACCCCCATACAAATTTTAACCCCCCATTTCAGCCCCTTAGGGGAAGTTAATCCAAAATCACTGAAAGTGTTTTTTTTATTTCCTAATAGTAGCGAATATACCAAGTTCCACGTATCTAACTTGAAAATTGACCGAACTCCTATATAAATTTCTACCTCCCATATCACCTACTTAGGGGTAGTTGTTTCCAAAACCGCCAGAAGTCATATTTTTTATTTGTTAACAATAGCCTTTATACCAATTACCACGTTTCTAACTTCAAAATTGACCAAACTCATACAAATTACCACCTCCCATTTCATCTCTTTAGGGGTAGTTAATCTAAAATAGTCAAAAGTAGTATGTTTTATTTGAACACAGTTAAGTAGCCTAAATACCAACTTTCACGTTTTTAACTTGAAAAACGACCAAACTCCATCATAAACTTTAACCCCCTATTTCGTCCCCTTAGGGGTAATTTATCCAAAATCACCGAAAGTAGTGTTATTTATTTGATAACAGTAGTCTCTATAGCAGTCTCCACGTTTCTAACTTCAAGAATGACCAAACCCCCATACAAATTTTAACCCCCCATTTCAGCCACTTAGGGGAAGTTAATCCAAATTCACTGAAAGTTATTTGTTAACAGTAGCCTATATACCAATTACCACGTTTCTTACTTTAAAATTGACTTAACTCCCATACAAATTTCCATCCCCCATTTCACCCACTTAGGGGTAGTTTATCCAAAATCGCCGAACGTTATTTTTTCATTTGTTAACAGTAAGTAAGTCATTTGTTAACAGTAAGTCTATAAGTATACCAATGTCCGCGTTTCTAACTTGAAAAACGACCAAACTCCTATACAAACTTTAACCCCCCATTTCATCCCCTTAGGGGTGGTTTATCCAAAATCACTGAAAGTACTGTTTTTATTTGCTAACAGTAATCTCTATAGCAATTTCCACGTTTCTAATTTGAAAAACGACCAAACTCCCATACGAACTTTAACCCCCCATTTCTACCCCTAAGGGGTAGTTTATCCAAAATCGCCGAAAGTAGTTTTTTTTATTTGTTATTTTACGTATATGTAGCAAGTTTCGAAGGTCAAACTTCATTGGTTTTCATTTTATAGTTGTATGAATTCCAGTAATTTTAAACATAAAACCCTCTTTTGTGCATTTTTGGATGAGATTAAAAAAAACACTGAAACAGGTATTTCTTTATTTTCATTATTAAGTATTTATTCTGAGTTTCATGATCCTAGAACAATCTAAATTTGTTTTTTCATACAAACTTTCCCCCCTCTTTTTACCCCCTTCTTCTAACATTTTCCAAAAATTTTATAGCCTAAATGTTATTCTAATGTTATTTAAATAGATTTATGAAAATTTCATCAATATCCGTTCAGTAGTTTTTACGTGATGCTCAGTCAAACAAACAAACAAACAAACAAACAAATAAACAAACAAACAAGAATTTTAAAAATGGTTTTAATATGTTCAGTTACTTATTATAAATCGCCCTGATCGGTTTTTTTTTTAAATCTTCAATGTACAGACTTTTTGGTCTTAACGATTTTATTATATGTATAGATAGCTTCTCCCCGCGACTCCGTTCGCGTAGTATGCATTTCAGGCCACTCCGAAATTACGAACTACTCGTATATTGCGCGGGAAATCTTTTTGCATAAAAATACCCAGCTAGATCGAATTTTCACCCCCGTAAACCTGCATGTCGCAATTTTCATCGAAATCGTTAGACCGTTTTTGAGAACGTGAGTATATATATATATCATCAATAGTTTTCGCAGCGCATGCGATGAAATACATTTTAAGGCTAATTTTTTACAACTTTGGTTACATTATTGAAGTTTTAGTAAGGATCCCTAATTTTTTCTAGTCACAACTATAGCCTATATTACTCAGGGATAATGTAGCATTCTAAGAACTTTTGAAATTGGTCCAGTAGTTATTGAGTTTATTCGTTACATACAAAAATACAAATCTTTCCTCTTTATAATATTAGTGTAGATTTTACTAATTAACTAAGTAGCGACTTATATAAGACACCTACATATACTCCAAATTTCATCATTATAAATCTTGTAGTTTTTGAGTAAAATGCCCGCGACTTCCGGACCGACGGACGGACGGACAATGACGAAACTATATGGGTCCCGTTTTTGCCATTTTGGTTACGGAACCCTAAAAGGAGCTAATAAACGAAAGCGTATAAAATCAATATGAAATCAAATGGGGCCAAAATTGTTTCATTCCATAAATGTTTATAGGGGTAGGAACGAAACCGCTCAACACAATAAGCCTTCGGAAAATACAGGCAACTAGCATAGGGCTTTTAATCTACTTAATTTAAGCCCACTTTTTTTAATATATTGATAGTTTGCTGAAATTAACCCGTGCCGTAATGGAGAAATCAAATCAAGTGCTTAAATTGTCCTTTTGCGTGATGGTATTAATCTTTATTTATTAAACATATAATCCAGTGGCGCTAGCGCAATGTCTGTTTTCGTCGGAAAAAATAATAATTTGTAATTTAATAAATATAAGTAGGTAGTATAAATATAATAATATGTTGATGTTTTAAAAAAAATGTACTTTTTAATTATTTTATTGGCTATATATTGTGAATGTCGTGTACGCCTGTTATTGACATGCATATCAGACTCTTCTCTTATTATCTTAGCTATTGTAATTGTGTTAATATGTTTTTTGTTGGTGTACCTTATTTAATAAATAAATAAATAAATAAATAAAGCAACTACCTTAAAAAAAACAATTTGTTTTAAAGTAATATACACGAGACTCAACATTGATTTGAAATAGTTTTTGGTTGTATCAAAAAGTAACTAATTTTTTTTGTTTTGAAAAGGCTTGGTTAGGCTTGGGTAATAGCTTGGAAATACAAATTCATTAATATTATTGTTTGTTTTATACTTTCTAAATAAATCATTGACAACGCGACTTAATCGCGTGTACACATTATAATTAGGTACCTCGACGGTTCAACCGTGTTGCAACGGTCGTGGTCACGAGTAAACTGAAGAAGGCCGGTCCTTATTTACGTACAGTACGAGCTTACCAACTACCCGCCTGGTCTAGTTTTTTTTTTATCGTAGGTGCTTTACTACACATTAATTATACTACACATTTAATAATTATTAGCAATGTAATTAGTTTGTGAATAACAGTGTTAGAATTTAAAAAAATCGGGTTGTTTACATTATCATTAAATTGAATTGAGGTCTGTACCTTAGATAAAAATATATTTTAATTTATACAATTTTTTTTTTGTTGTGAAAGGTTTACCCTGTTTTAGCATATTTTTGTAAGTAATAACTATTTGTGGCTTAATCTATATTAGCCTGCGCATAAACTGTTATCGCAGAATCTAAATTCGCATAGTTTGATTACGCAAAATTACGTTAGTCCGAATATTATTTCATATTTTTCATGCTCCTAATCATGTATACGCATAAATTGAATGAGCAAAAAATTGTTTTGCCGAAAACTATCGTTGCAGAAATATGTTTTGTCATAACATTCTGCTCAGTAATTATCTGATTTTTCTGGTAGCAGTTAGTTTTTGATAAGGTCACAATTCTAACCTAACCTAACCTACTTGTCTAGTAGCAGTTCGTTTTTCTTATGGTCGCAGTTCGAACCTAACCTAACCTACTTTTCTGGTAGTAGTTAAGTTTGTAAGTATGCCAAGTAAGTTTCGGACAACCAATAATATGCCGAATAAAATCATGCTAAACAGAATTATGCGTTAAAATAGTCGGTCGTAATAATAATAGTATGCGAACTTAATTTCGGACTAACTCATTTTCGAGATGTTACAAATTATGCCAAATAAGGTTCTGTCACATTACCATTTGGCGAAAACCGATTATGCCCAGTCTGTTATGCTAAAACAGTTTCGGACAGTAAAAGTTATGCTAAATAGGGGGAACCCGTTGTAAAAATATTAAGAAGTTTAGTATTTTTTCGTATCGTATGTTAGGTGGGCATTTATATGAATGAATTGATATCAAATGTAATATTATTTATTAGTATATTATAATTGTCTGTAGTTACATATAATATTAATCTTACTGCTTAAACAGTATTTTATGTTCTTTTAAGAAGGTTCTTTGTTCAAGAATAAATTAAAATAATTAGGTACCTATTCTTACAAGTAAAACAAAAACGTTGACTTTTAAAGAAATTAAAAATTAAAAACCACGAGTTAATATCTACGTAATATCTAATCACATTTCTATTTATTTTGGCTTGAAAAAGATTCTTTGCATTAAAAATAATATGAGTATTTCAATAAAAAAAGAGAGAAAGACCTTTATACACATAACATACATCTAAGAAAAGGATAGAAAAAAAAATACAAACCAAGTTATTGACGATGCTCATCTCGTGTTGTGGTTGGTTTTAAGGCAACCGCTGGTCTTCGCTGGTTGGTTTTGGTTTTTGGTTTGGGACCATTAACATTTATTTAAACAATATAAAACTACACCCAGTTTATTCATTCGGCCAATTTAAGCACTTAATCTTAAATCAAAATGCTTTAAAAAGCCCTTAGTACGGTTACGACCCAGCTTATTCCGATGAATAAAGCCTTAATGGCGTTTATTCCGAGAAAAATTTAATAGTCTATTTAAATTCCACGTGGAAGAAAGCTTTAAGAGACATATTTTCGTACTATATTGAAAATAAAATAAAATGTGACTACCAATAGTTGTCTAAGTACATTTAACACGTAACTTGTAAGTTTCACGGCAAACACTTTGCCACTGATTTTTTTAAACACAAGAAACCTCCTGTAAAGTTGACTTTTTGTAGTTGCGCCCTTATTCGTAGGATACCTTATTCTTAGCACTAAATACTACTTTACCAAATATAAATTATACCACAAGGACGAATATCATAAAAACCAACGCGTGTATTTTAAAAGTACCATCTGACTCAAGGGTAATTTGCAAAAATATTGTACATAGTTAAGCGACGTTACGAGCTCAATTAAGGAACTAAACGAATTTCATGTTTGTGTAACGAAAATTAACCATATGAATGTATGACTAATTTTCGTTACACAAAAATGAAATTCGTTTGTTCCTTAATTGAGCTCGCTTAACTATGTACAATATTTTTGCAAATCACCCGCAATGGTAAAGCGTCGCATGGGATAAAAACGTGTAACGTGTACACCATGCGTTAATTATTATTATTCCACCTCATATATTTCGGGTCAGGCTTTAATTAAATGATGTGTTAAGTATTATTATGCAACAGCAGTGTGATGTGTAATTCTGTTAACGTCTCGTCCTTCACATCTACTGAGACGAAGAGTAACCGGCGAATTTAAGTCGCCCGTCAAGGTGAGTAAATGACATTCAATTGCCTGCACATTCATTTAGGCACCGGTTTCATCGGTGAAACGTGAAGGACGAGACGTTAACAAAATAACATGGCAGAACTGCGACGATAACAACATTTAGATAAATAAAGGGAAACAGTTTTTTTTTAATGTTGGTAAATTAAGTACACCTAGTCAAATAAACTAGTTACCTCCCCATTACATTTGTTTGGTTCCCCTAACAGCGACGCTTCGGATGTTTAGTGTGATGAAGAGCTTACCAACAGTTGTTATCAGAAGACGCGAGTCCTGGCGTGGTTATCGCGCCAGCGTGCGAGCAAACAACGCCGCGCCATAAACTGCTGCGCAGGCGCGGGTCGCCTGGGCCGGAAACGCCGCGACGAATTCACCCAAAAATACACCTTAACACCTCATATTTTGTCTCGACTTTTAAAAACTTGCGCAGTATATTCTATAAAAATCAAATATCATCTTTATTAATTAGGCAAAGAGTTCATTTCGTCTTGCTATGCGCTTTATTGACTTGCGCTAAACATACAGCGCCCGAACTTTTCGTCGTTGTACCCGTAGTTGCAACCTCATTTAAATCAGCATAGACATTTGAACTCTAATGTAGAATAGGATTTTAAATTTTACGTTTATTTACAATGCACAAAAATATAATATTATTAATAAACTGCTAAATAAGTCACTGATAAAAACTATGAAATTTTTTAAACTAACGGCCGGACTCAGAGACGTCAATTAACTTTTAAGTTTGATTAAAGCTGCTGCCGTCCCTTTCTTTGCTATAGCAATAGAAAAGTCTTTATTTTAAAATAATACGGATGAACTTGCAAGAACTGAAACCTAGTAGCTGATTTAAGGAAAAAAGAATACAGTGTAAATTAATTATATGATTTGTTTCAATAATGCATATTACATTATGTCTAATAATAAGCAGCAATGACTGTAATATATATTACAAATTCTGCTTGGAACTATGCTGTAACTTATAGCTTCGAGTCAGTGACACGACGATGTCAACAAAGGCCTACGACTGTGCCGGCGCCGCCGCCGCGGGCCGCATGCTATTTGTATTTCCGCGCCAGCGGAATATCCGGCCCAACGCCTTTAAAGAAATTCAAACATTCCTTCTTTGATCTAGAAACATTACTAAGAATAACGATTACATTCTTTGCAGTAGTTTCCAATATGGAGGCCGAGGCGAATGCATCCGGAGGAAACAACGAAAACCAGCAAGAATTACAAGCAGCAGCTGAAGCACTACAACTTGTAAAACACGAAGAGAGGCTTGAGCAGGAGCACTCCAATAAAAGCACGGGTGCTGTGGCCGAGCTTCCCGGGGCTGGGCAGCAGGACTCGCCGCAGCCGCAGTCGCAGTCGGTGATCACGTCTCGCCGCGCCGTGCGCACCATCACGGCCGCCGGCCACATCACCACTGACGACGCTGACGTCACTCCCGAGGACGGCGTTAAAGATGAACCGCCTGAACCGCCACCACTCGAACATGAACATCATCAAATGCACCATTACGCACCGAAACTGGAAGAAAATGACGCACGAAATGCCGCTCAACAACAATACGATGAGGAAAGATTACGTTTAGCCGAAGCAGAAACGGCTCGCTATCTAGCTTTCAAACAAGAACCTTATAGGTCGCTACCGTCCCCTGTTGCAGATAAACGCATGCAAGTGCAATATGCTCGGGCCCCGCAACGTTCTGTTTACGGTAGAGGTTTATCTTTACGTTATGGTGCGCCACATCATGTCATCATAGCTCAAGATGGAGAACCAGAAGATCACGGCCAGGATACCTTCATGGGCGCTAAAGACAAACCCGAGCAATTACAGTACGCGCAAAGTGACGATATCGGTGCACCCGGATCTGGTGACGGTAGAGAATACGGAGCAGTTCTAAGTGACCAAGTTTCAGCACCATCTTCACTTGAAATGATCCAAACGACTTCCTTAAACAGTCAACAAGCAGTTGGTGTCGCTTACCAGCAGGTGAAATACGAGACCAGAGGAGAAAGTGATTTACGACCTACCACATATGCTAGTTTGCAGCCGGTTACCTCTGTGCACGGAGGATATACATATGCCGGACAGAGCCCACAATATGGCGGTGCTGGAACATACGGTGCCTACAGTGGTGGCGGCAAGGAGCTACTGACTTTGTACGGAGGGGGGGCAGGAGCCGGAGCTTCAGGACCCAGAGGAGATGAATCTCCGCCCAGCCAACTTCTCTACCGGAGTGACCCTACTCTTTCATCTTCGTCACTGACCACTCGTGGGGCACATGTCGTGTATGGATCGGTCGTGCCACAATCACAGACAGTATACGAGGCCCCAGCTAGTCCAAATTCACAGCAGGTAAATAATTTTAACGAAATCACCTTTCTCAACTAAAAGTTATAAAAATAAATACAATAAGTACCTAAATCGTTTATTTCAGGTAACATTATACACCCATGGAAATGCAGTACAATACAAGGTAGCCGGCGAGCACTACCTAGGGCAAGGCGGAGGCGTGGAGTACGTCCCGGTATCGGGGTACGAGGGCAGTCTGCTGGTGGAGGGGTACGCGGCGCCGGCGCAGCCCTGGCCGGCTCATAACATGCTCCCCATTGATGACGGCTTTGATCCCAGTAAATATTTTTGTAACGACTCTTCTATTTATGTCACATTTAGTAACATAGTAATGTATATTCAATCGTTACAAAAATGTAATTGTAGGCATGGCTGGGATGGGCGAAGTAAAAGAATGCGTGAATTGCGCCGCGGCTACTACACCCCTCTGGCGACGCGACGGGACGGGTCACTACCTATGCAATGCTTGCGGACTCTACACGCGCATCAATGGAGTCAATAGACCACCGCTGAAAGGACAAAAAGCAAAACCACAACAAACACTGGTAATGTACTAAATAAGACGATCCCAAATAAAAGAAGATAATAATACGAGTAATTAATCATAGTATGAGAGCTAACGCAATTGTGTTGTGCAGCCAACGAACGGCAACCGGCGCGTCGGCGTCACCTGCGCCAACTGCCGCACTTCCAACACAACCCTGTGGCGGCGCAACAACAACGGGGAGCCCGTCTGCAACGCCTGCGGCCTCTATTATAAACTGCACAGCGTAAGTTACTACTTAATTTCCTTTGAATATCACAATTGCTAATCTTGTGATTGCATACAATTTATTCATTAGCCGTGTACCGACTGGGCAAGCAGCCTTGCAAGGCTGCCGCGCGAGGCTAATGCTCGGCAAATGCACGGTCGTCGTCAGGACGTGCCTCGCCCGAGGCAAACGTAGCGATGCACTTCCTGACTGACCGAGCATTTGCCTCGCGCGTCAACTTCGCGAGGCTGCTCGCCTAGTCAGTACACGGCTATTAAATTATTCACACTATCATTCATTGCTAAAGCGTATCGCCATATTAAAACTATTAAAAGGTACGGATTAGCTCGTGATAGCGGGCGCAAAGTGCTGCGCCCGCGACGCGTTATTGATTGCGTGGCGCGATTACGTACGTAAAGCTGCGAACAGGTATCTAATCGGAGCCCAGTGCAGTCGCAGTTATCAGGGAACTCCTCGGCAAATATTAGGTCTGTATAAAAAATCAAAACACAGGGTGTCATCTAATCTCATGAGATAAAACGCGGCCGGGGCTACCGACTGATAGAGAATTATCATCATACGACCACGAATATTCATAATGAGATAAATAATCTTTTATCAATTATCTCTTCGCATGTAGATACGCTTGTTTAAAGGATGATAGGACCGCGTGGCGTCAGATTACGAGGAGTTCCCCCGTCTGGGCATGACAGTTTCTCTGACGGCGTCGCTGGGGTAACATACATGTCCTCATCCAATATCTCTCTTTTTATTAGTTGGTTCTGAATTCAGCTTAATGAAAGTTATATTTTCAGGTAAATCGTCCTCTCAGTATGAAGAAGGACGGCATCCAAACGAGAAAGCGCAAGCCCAAGAGCATGGGCAGCGGGCACGGCGTGGCGCGGCCCGGCCCTGGCGCGCTCCCTGGTACGTGGCGCTAGTGTACGTACCGAGTCTGCGAGACGCGTGATTGGCTGTCGTTTGTTTGTCTGTGACTGGAACGGTAGACTTAAGTGCTTGCCGGACTGCAGGGGATGCCGTTCAGGAGACCGCAACATACCTAGCTAGTAGTTTATTTGTAGTACCTACTCACAACAATATTTTCCCCCTCATTCCCCCAAGTACCTGAAGACGGGCAAATAATATACGGTGTCTGTCGAGCTTTTATAAAGCATAAGTAGAGTGCGTTGTAGTTAGAGCCGTGTTGTGGCCGGCGCCGGCGTGTGTCGCCCGGCCCGTACATTGTTTGCGGTGAAGTCATGTTGCGCGCGGGTGTCGCAAAGCTAACGTGGCGTGTGGTGGTCCGCAGTGGAGGCACACTCGCACAAGGTGCTGCCTCCGCTGTACGCGGCGGTGGAGGGCCGCGCGGGCCTGCTGCTGCTACCCGCGGCGCGCGCTCTCCCCGAAATGTGAGTACCGCCATCGCAGCCGCACCCTGCACTCCAACAACTGAACACACATATTTTCGATTATCACTTTACATTTTTATGTTACACAGTATATAGTTTAGAAAAATATTTTTGTACAATAAAGTCGTAGAAATAAATAATAACCTAAAAATAAGAATAAGAATTATTTATTGCCACACACCAGAAAAAGTACAAAACACAAAAGGGAAAAAAAAACATTTATAAAAACCGTTTGACAAAAGGCCCACCTACCTACCTACCTATGCCTATATACCTATGTCAAAATTAAGTTAAAACGAATATAATAGGGATTTATTTAGGAAGTGATGGTCGCGGTTAATATATAATACAAATATAAGGTATATTATGTTCATGAATAAATTTAATAATACCGATGAAAAAAAAGAAATACGAATGTCTCGAGTTACAAAACAACAAACAACGGTATTTAAGAGGGCTTATAAAGGCGAGCTAACAACGTCGCATTTATTTTGTTTTTAGGATTCCGTACCAAATACTGAAAAACGGAACCCTTGATGACTTTGTTGTTCGCCTTTCCGTCTGTCCGTCGGTCTGTCAATATCCTTTTTCTCAGGAATGGCTGAAGCAATTTGGTTGAAATTTGGAATATAATTACTTATGTAGTATTATATGTAATGAATTTATAAAAAAGTTTTAGGTATAGTAATTGGAAATGGGGTTTAAAAGGGGGATTTAAATTAAAAAGTAAAGCGATTATAGCAAGTGGGGTACCAATATGAAAGGGCTTGATTTGCACATTTCAAAACTATTTTTTTTTTCATTTTTAGTTATGTAGTTTCGGATTCTTGTCCAAAAAAGTACAACAAATGACCTGCCCCTGCTTTTATCTTTTTTTAATAAGTAAATAATCTATATTTTATAGAAACAATAAAACAAAGTTATAAAAACCAACAGTTTTAGAGATATTAACAAAATCCTTTGTGTTAAAATTTAGGCAACCTAAAATGTACTTGAATATGTAGTAAATAAAATGTAACTTTACTAATTTTATTTTTATTAATGGCCCCGACTCGTTGCGTCGAAATAGTAATACTCATAATATTACACTCAACAAACACTCAAAATTGGAAAATAGTTTTCATGCGAACCATATTAAATACGGAACCCTCGATGCGCAAATCCGACTCGCACTTGACCGGTTTTTATTATTGTTAATAATATAATGAAATAGATTCAACATGTCAAATGTAATCTATTAACTCTGTGCAAGTGCATACGGTGTGATCATGAACTATTTAATGCACTATTTTGTCATGGGGGCTTATGTAAATAGGTGTAGATTGGTACATGTAATAGGTATACATTACCTACGCAGGAAATTAGATTGCGCGATTTAGAATTTTTCTTTTCTATTACTATCAAATACATTAATGTCCGGTTCCTGTATACAAACCGCGGATGGATAAGGTTGCTCCAAATTTAAATTTGACACATGTTGTGTGTGGCAAATGTCAAATTTTAACTCGAGGTATCCTTATCTATCCGCGGTTTGAATATAGAAACCGGGCATAAGTAAATAATGGATAGTTTGGTTATAGTATACGTACATCATCCACAAACATTTAACAGCCAAATAACTATTATATCTCATTGGCAGCTAACAACGGCAACAATTAACTGGGTCATACACAACCGCAGAAACAAAAGTTGTCTCTCCTGTTCCAGAAGGACTTTGAAACCAATTTTTTTTGTTTAAGATATGTTCGCGTAACGGGAGCCCGGGGTAGTTTCGGCCTGTGTCAAAATTATATGAGTTAAATACTCCCAAGTCGTTAACTATTAGAAACAGAAGGGACAATGTTGAACCTAAATCTGTGTATAACCCAACTGAGAATCGAAACTAATCGAAGTGACCGTGGTTTTAAATGATTATTTCTCATAAACTAGGTATTTGCAATATAACCATGGTAATTATTAAGTAGGTATATATTTTTGGAAATAACTCTTAAATTTCTAGATTTTGATAAAATAAAAAAAACGATTAAAGAGTAATTTGGGTGCAATTGCGACAACATGTTTTTTGACCTAGCCTAGCCTATGTCACCCGCGATAATTTAATGATTCCAACGATTTCCCGTACGCCTAGGTTCGGTTCGCCTAGGAGTTATGAGTTAAATAAAAAACCTCCCAAATATACATATACAAATATTCCCAAAAGATACGCTCTCACTGCTCAGTCGTGTAAAAACTCCATTGACTATTTAAGCTTCTTTAACAGAAACTACCGTTATTAGTACACATCGCTAACTCGTGGCATTAAGGAGCACTTGACAGATTAGTGATGAGACCAGTTTTCTAAGTGTCTTTTCAGATAAGATAAAATAATAAATTAATATTACCTACACGGTCTTAACATATTTATGATGAAGTAGGTTTGATCACTAGTTTAAAAACATCAATGTCAATATTATGATATTGTCATTCATTTAATAATTATTACGAGACGTGTCACGAAACCTATGATTTTTCCAAATAATCATTAGAGAGCATTCAGAAATCCTACTACAAGGTGACAAGGTAAAATGCACCCGTTGCAATGTTTATATAGTTTGCAAGACATTTAATATAAATAAGCATGTGAAGTCTTGAACTTGTAAAAATTTAGAACAATTATTAATTGTTTATCACGAATGTCATATATTAAATGATTGAAAACACTTTTTTTCTAATTGGTTTCCTTTTCTCGATCGTACAGGGAGAACATTGTCACATCACTAGTCTGTTAGTAACTGTCAAGTGCTACCTAAATGCCACGAGTTAGCGATGTGTAGTTATTAGCAGAGCCCGGATTTTCCACGGCAAAACAAAACACTATCATAATCTACCCAGTGATAGAAACATTATTTTACCGATATCGATAATTGTGTAGTATAAGAAAATAAATATTTAATAAAAAATATATATATATATATATATAGAAACAGATGCAATTTTTTCTTCGAAATCCACGTCAGTACACACAGCAGCACATGGCATTTTATTTAATGTGTAATAGTGATAGGAGTAGATAATCATTACTTTCTCAACATTCTCTGGGAGTAAACAGTTTCATTTATCACTATAAAGCCATTTATGTATACTAAATGTACGTTCAACTTCACTTGACGTCAAGGGAGCAAATTTATAAAATTCATTGTAATCGGTATAATGTTCAGTTTGGATAAGATTTTCAGATATTTCTCGTAAACTTTCATAATCAGGATTTCGTTCGAGCAGAGCTTCAAATTTGCGTATCACTGGTAAAAGTTTACTCCAATTTAGGTAACAACGAGCAGTGTCCAGCTATGTTATTCTGTTAATGTATCGTCGTTCAGTTCTACTCCGTCGATGAATAGCCGGCGAATTTACGTCGTCCGTCAAGGTGGGAACATGACATTCAACTGCCTGCATAGGTATTCATTTAGTCGCTGGTTTCACAGACGACCAGATCGTCTGGTAGGAGAGCCGACTGCAAAATTTCGTACCGACTTGATACCGCGATGAAATGCACAATGGTTTTCCATAAAAGTGATGCTAAGTCCGAATTTAATAGTCTGCCACGGTGGAACTTGCCGAAAGTAACAAAAAGAAAGCCATTTCCGGTGCGAAAAAGGGGGTGTTACTTAACCCATCTGATACTAAAATAATAGTAATGGCGCCAGTTAGAAATTTACTGGTAGATACAGAAAAGCGAAATCTGCCAGTATTTTTTTGCCGGAAGTGCTTGGCAGACGCTCTCAAAGGTGACCATCGGGACCCCTAAATATACCCATCTGATACCACCATGAAACCAATTCCAGTTGGTAGGTATGAACCCTCATTTCAGGAATATATAAGTCTGCCAAGGCTTTTCCTGCCGAAACACCTTGACAGACGAGATAATGTAAGCAACATCCGTGGAACCAGTATTTTGGAATTGTACAGATTACGGACATTTTAATTACTGTAGGCTTATTGTATTGCATGTATAATAATAATTAAGGTTTGTGTTAGCCAGTAAGTGATAAAAACATCTACAGGTGAGTTTTTTTTCACTAGTAGTAGGTATTGGGAATTCCTGAGACAAAAATGAACTAATCATGATCTCGACAAAGACAAAGACAATCATATCGATAAAGACAATCATAAATATAGCGGGCTGCCGAATTTCAACTTAACTTTAAAATTAATAGTTTAAATATACCCATCTGATACCAGCATGAAACCAATTCCAGTCGGTAGGTAGGAACCCTCATTTCAGGAATATATAAGTCTGCCAAGGCTTCTTCTGCCGAAACTCCTTGACAGACGAGATTATGTAAGCAACATCCGTGGAACCCGTATTTCGGAATTGAACAGATTATAGACATTTTAATTACCGTAGGCTTATTGTATTGCATGTATAATAATAATTAAGGTTTGTGTTAGCCAGTAAGTGATAAAAACATCTACAGGTGAGTTTTTTTTCACTAGTAGTAGGTATTGGGAATTCCTGATACAAAAATGAACTAATCATGATCTCGATTTGAAAGACAATCATAACTATAGTGGGCTGCCGAATTTCAACTTAACTTTAAAATTAATAGTTTAAATATACCCATCTGATACCAGCATGAAACCTATTCCAGTCGGTAGGTATGAACCCTCATTTCAAGAATATATAAGTCTGCCAAGGCTTCTTCTGCCGAAACACCTTGACAGACGAGATTATGTAAGCAACATCCGTGGAACCCGTATTTCGGAATTGAACAGATTATAGACATTTTAAGGCTTATTTATTACTTTATACTTGTGTGTATACTATATGTTGTGTGTTGTGTACTATATGTTATTTACCGTCTGTTTTTCGTGTTTTTAGGGTTCCGTACCTCAAAGAAAAAAACTGAACCCTTATAGGATCACTTTGTTGTCCGTCTGTCTGTCTGTCTGTCTGTGTGTCGATCAAGACCCTTTTTCTCAGGAACGCGTAAAGGTATCAAGTTGAAATTAATATGAAATACTTAAGTCTGCAATCCCTTGGATCACTGAAAAAATCAAACATCTAAGTCAACGCAATCAAAAGATACAGCCGTTTATGTCACATATTGAAGGGAATCTGAAGGAAATCAAAACCTATAGGGTACTTCCCGTTGACTTAGAATTATGAAATTTGGCAAGAAGCAATAACTTATAGCACAAGTAAAGGAAAAAATCCGAAAACCGTTAATTTGTAGTTAAATCACACAAAAAAAAACAAAGTCCAATATAAACTGACACTCACTAAGTAGGAAAGTGCATACTTATTGCGTGTCAGTTTATACTGGACTTTTTTATATTGCATGAAATTCCCGTGATTTACAGATGTAGTGCAAAATGATTTTTCTTTGTACTTTATCGGAAAAGTTCGTATTTATCATGCTCTCTCAATTAGCTTCACTACCCATCATACCACCGTAGGGGTAGGTCGCATTCAGCAGCCAATATATATATAGAGTGGCTATTACGCAATTCAAATATTCGCTATAGTTTTGGTAATATTTACGGTTTACGTATATAACATTTGTATTATCATGCCGAAACTACAAAATAGAAGAAAACGCTTAGGTACTCCAGTCCAGGAAATTATATTTAACATATAGCTGTATTTTTTAGAAAATAGCAAATTCGGAAATAGCAATGACTCTCAATATTTTGGTGAAGTTCAACAACGAATTGCAGACGCAACGGCCATTTCTCGGCCAACAATAAGAAAACTAATAAACAAGAAAGAAGGTAACAAGAAAAATAAAAATTCAAATCCAAATAATGTTAACTTAGGTAGACCACGCAAAATTTTCTGTCTAGATCTTGATGACTTTGATTACGCAGTAATACGACGTATGGTTTATAATTTCTATCTGATTTATAAACTAGTTCCTACGATCCAGGCTCTAAAGTCCAAATTGATGGAAACGATGAATTTTGAAGGCTGTGATTTTACATTAAGAAAGATACTTCGCCAAATGGGTTTTGGATTCAAGAAAATTACAAACAATAGAAGAATGCTGATGGAAAAGGATGACGTAAGACTAAAAAGAGTAAAGTACAAACACAAAGAGTAAAGGACTTAATAACAAAGTATAGATTTGAAGGAAGAGAAATTGTGTACACGGACAAAACATATGTTCATACATCCCAATTAACAGGAAAATGCTGGGCGGATTCCACGGATAAAGGAGTGATACAGTTAATTTCAAAAGGCCAACGTCTTATTATTGTACATGCAGGTAGTGCCAAAGGATTTGTTCCGGGTGCTCTGCTTATGTACAAGTCTATTGATAAGACCGGTGATTATCACGATGCCATGAATAATGTAAATTATGAAAAATGGTTACAAAATCAACTTATTCCCAACTTGTCTCCAAATTCTGTATTAGTAGTGGATACTGCTGCTTATCACAATAAATATGTGGAACACCCACCCAAATCTAATACAGCAAAGCCGCTAATGATAAACTGGTTAGAAAAATTTAATATTCCCTTCGATCTATCATTAACCAAGGTACAACTTTATGAAATTATTTGTCGTCATAAACAACTGTAGAATATTCAATAGACAAGATTTTACATCAACATGGACACACAGTGTTAAGGTTACCGCCATACCATCCTGACTTCAACCCAATTGAAAACATATGGTCCCAGATAAAATGTTACGTATCAAAAAGAAACATAGACATGATTATGACTTATATGACTACAGTAAAGAAATTGATTGAAGAAAAAAATAATATGATTGGCCCGGAAGAATGGGAGAAAATGCAAATGTGAAAATAAATATCGCTCACAAAGTCCACTCGATGGATGATCATATTGATAGTATTGTCATTCACTTCAATGAAAGTACTGACGATGACACGTCTGAGTATAACTCAGATTGTGAAATAGAAAATGTTGAAAATATAGATCCAAATATTCAATAGGTAATATTAATATTTTAATATGTAGGTAATGTTTTAAGTGCGTAGCGTCAATATTTCAAAATACGTATGCGTTATTTTGCTGCATTTTATTTAAACGTAAGGAGAGTGTTTCGTTTACGAATGACAATAAAATAACTACTTACCTATGAGTGTATCTCCAAGTTTCTTAGGATGGTTATAACATCTCTATATTATATAGTGCATAATGCTGCCATTTTTCATTTTGACATTTGACACTATAAAACAATAAAGTTCCATATTAATGGATATGAAAACGTCACTCATTTAATTCAAAAATTAAGTCAATAAGTCAATAAACCATAGTATGACCTTCACCTATTATTTAGTCATAGAACTCATTTACCTACTTACTAATAGATTTTCAATATAATGTAATGTAAAGAGTTGCATGTACACAGTGGTTCGAGAGCGACTGTGTACTTTTCCGAAACGAACTACTGTTGACCCTGTCGCCATTTTGGGTTTTAGATCAAACTAGAAGCATACACCAAAGCTGAGGGTCTTGAATTATCAGCCAATACTAAGTCGATTAGACATACTCTTAGACAAAAATATAACTAATTAAAAATCTCGTACGAGTTAAGAAAAAAATTAAGTCAAACTTATCTGAAAATGTAGTTTTGTCAGGGATTAAAACAAAAACGTACGTAACTCGTTCGCATGGCGCCGGAGCGGCTCACTAACTAGTTCGTGCATGATCGGGTACTGAACGCTTCCGATTGATGTAGAGGACAGACATAAAGCTCTTTCCCTTTCGAGTACAGCGCATTCGAGCCACTGTTCCCACCGAGCTACTGTTCCCTCCCTGACCCTATTCTTTCGTTTTCCTTCGTGTAGTCACAAGGATCTGTCAGCGCCAGTGTTGTTGCTGAGTCGGCAATAATATCGATATCGATTCAATTTCGCAGTTATAATTTGTTCTAATGATTTAAGGGCTAATTTTTCTAATTTCCAAATAAAAGCATCTGGCAGTAAAAGTTATCACTTTCCTTTTTGTGCGGAACCCTTGGTGCGCGAGTCCAACTCGCACTTGACCGGCTTTTTTTTATACATGCAAACTCACAGTATTCTGTTACATCACACGCGCACGGTCGATCTCAAAGACGAGTTGAGTGACAGAACTTTATAAAGCTGGCTACATATATATATGCTCATAAAATTACGATGTTGTCTGGTTATTCTTATTCTATCTTGTCATTCGTACCAATTAGTATATAAAATTGAATAAAAGGAGATAGTAATAAAATAACTTGGAATTAGTAACAGTTGTCTTTGATTGACCTCAATTGACAAAAACCATAGCCTAACAAAAACGTTTATTATTCATCGAGATTGGGAACGTCAATTTGTCAACCGTCAAGTCACCGAATTAATTTTTTTCACATAATTCGGTAAATTGGCCACATCCACTGAGTATAATAATCCACAGAATTAGTACTTGCGTAGAAACCGCACTGTAAGATGAACTTTGTACCAGCTATCTATCTCTACTTTTTAGATTACGTATTTCCGTAAAAGAAAGTGAAACAATAAATAGGCTGTTTTTCTTCTTTAACTGTCATTGCCAAAAGGTTTTATACGTCAAATTCGATCGGACCCCCACACGAACCTCCAGTAAGTAATACAAAATTAAAAAGTCGTTATGCGAATAGTTCATTTTGTGTCAGGGTGACTTCTTCCTTTAGTAGCTTTATTAGTTTGACAGTGTTGTGAATATATATATCGATATTTTCAGATTTCCAAAAAATTAAAACGTGATAGTAGAATGGATTAGACGAAAAGGCAGGAACAATTGGATACCGAAGAGATACAACAAATTATGGCAAAGGAACAGACAGTCACGCAAATCATCCTGTACACCTTTTTTGGTTGGTTGCTAACCCCAATGTTCTAAATAAAACATTGTTGAATTATTGAAAATATTTGCTATATCCTTGACCTGCTGTGAACAAAAACTTCAAGTACCTATAACTTTATGCTGCTAAAGTTTAGCATAGCATAATTATAATTATATAATGTTTAGGGCCGATTTTTAAATATCCAAATAACACATTCTGTCAAATAAATTTGAGCTCTCTCCTTTTCTTTCATAATTATGACAAAACGCTTCAGTCAAAAATTTCATTTTGGGACATGTTTTTATTGACAACTGTAGTTTTTTTTTTGCACTGTCACTGACCAAACTAACGAGTCCCACCTCGTTGGGTCTACGTTAAGTACAGCTGAGGATCCTGTTGCCACCTTCCGATTCTATCATCAGATCTACTCATTGACACCATAATGTATCATTGTCATCGGGTATACATACGTATTCCAAATTTCAGTTTAATCAAACACCGGGAAGTCGTTGAATAATGGTCTGCAAATTTTGAAACGGACAACTTACTCATATTATATTATTTTTTAACACAGTTGCTCAAGAAGTGGTACTTTTCGTAGCTGTATATCGTGCGGAAAGTTGGTTTTCGCGAACTAGTGCTTTTTACTTTTCCATTTTTTTTTAATTTATACTTGTTCCAATTCATGACTACTTATTGATGAGTGTTAATATTAGTTTCCTTTAAACATCGTAATCAACATAAAAACCTACTGTTAATGTAAGAATACGAAAAATATACATATTTCATATTTTATTACTTACCTCTTCATCATTATAACACGTTTATTTTTTAATATTGAATATTGAAAAACCGTTCTTAATAAGTTGTCTGAATGGAATGGAATAGCTGCCGAAACGCCTGTCAAAAATTTGACATTAAGAAGAGGCGTTTTTTTTTTAATGATTATGGTCTGGATGCTATGTCCTTTAAGCCATGCGTTTTTTCTTACTGCAAGCATTTTTTAAGTTTCCAAAGACAACATTCGATATTGTTTTTATAAATAAGTATACGATACACAAATAATCGTAAATAACAATATTTAGGTAATAATAGTACAATGTTTTATATTTACAATTGTTTATGTCTTATAGAACATGCATTTGAAAAAAAAACTTTCATTGAAGTGGGTTCAATAATAATAACAAAATCCATTCTAGTCGAATAAAAGCTAAAAAAAGACCTCTTCATAATGTCAAAAATGTTCACTGCGAATGATCGAACTTACAACGAATTTGTTTACCAATCTTAAGTTTTCAAAAAGTTTCTTATAAAATGAGTGAATAAGAGTTTGAAATTGATTTATTTTTTCGCAACTGTGTTAAAAAACGTCGTTCGATACACGTGCGGAAATGTCATTCTTCACTCGCCTTCACTTGCCTACGGCTCGTGGCAAGATATCTCGGTACTCGTGAAGTAATGACATACTTTCCGCACTAGCATCGAAATGTACTATTTCTCAAACATGCTCAGAAAGGATGGCATTTCTTTTGAAAAAAGAAGACGCGAAGCGCCTCATTTTCTTCCTAGGAGTAAAATAAACGTATGAAAACCCATTTTTGTCCGCTGAGATATTTTTTTTAAAGTGCTGTCAAATGCATACAGAATAGAAAGGACCAAGAAATAAATCTCATACAGCCAAGGCAACTACTCGTTTTCGTAGCACAGTGCGTGTGTTTTCTTCTTTTTAAATTTCTTTAAAATTGTCTATGGTTAGAAAAAAAAATTAAATACAAAAACTTATTGAAATTTAAACGTAGAACTTACTGTTGTTGTGTAAAAGCTACAAACATCAAGTCCTCGGCACTTCACGGTATTAAATTTAAATTCTATTGCTGTCAATATTATGTCAAATTCTACAAGTGTGAAATGGTTGAATTGGATCCTTTTCCCTAAGTTACGTCCATTTGTCTACCACAAGCCCTGAAATATCAACATCTCAAATTCAACAGACAAACATAAATGTTCCTGGAAAACCCATAACAATTTCGTTTACAAATTGTCCTAATATTATTAACATCACTTTTAATATTAATTTTACTTTTTACAAATATATTTGTATCATTTCCTCACATGTTTGAGAAAAGCATTATATATGCCTCGGCGGAAACGGGGGGATTGCCTGACTCGTATTTTAGCAGGCCTCGCTATTGCTCGGCCTGCTAACCACCTCGTCAGGCAATCCCTTACTTTCCGCGCCTAGGCAATAATGTACTATTATACGTTAAAATACAATGTTCCAATGTTCAAAAATGTTCTAAAAATGCAAGTGACATATGAGACACAAAACGCAATAGTAAGCTTTATAGGTACGACGGTATCCACAGGCAAGAAATAAGCAACTTAAGAATTTTTCAAACTTATGACCTTTAGCCGGAACCCTCTCATTGTGAGTGGAGGCCTGTGCCCAGCATTGGGACGTATATAGGCTGGATTATTATAATTATTATTATTATGACCTTTAAATTGCCCAGCCGGTTTTGGACTATACAGGGTGAAATTTTGAACGTGATACAAAGTTAATGTTTTCGATACATCTTTCTAAAACTAAAAGCCTCTGCTATAGGTCTCGTGTTATCATAGTAATTAATAAGGTACTTTTAAGAAATCCTATTTTTTTTGTGGTTACTCTATCGCTACAATGATAGAGCAAAAAATTTAATTTGTTTTTACAATAAACACTCACCTCTTTTATACCTCGACAATAATTTGACAATTAAAAAAAAATCTGCCAATTGGTGACGAACTTGTCATAAAAAATATTTCGCTATTTATTGAACATTTAAACTAAAAATGCCTCCGCTTATCCCTATACTCACATTCAGCGTTTAGATATGGTGGTTTTTATTACACATCGCGTAGTACATGCGAACTCAGGCATTATTTAACGGAACATACCGCCGTTTAATAATCGACACTGTCCAAAATTCAAGGGGCTATGGACAATTTACAGTTCCAGGACATGCTCAAGGTCTACCTTAAGCATGTCCTGGTCGCCGCCCTCTAGGGCGGCGACCACGCTACTCGGAAGCGTTCCGTACTCGAGTATTCAATTATTTCCACCACCACCCACTAGCAAGCACAAAAGCAGCCACACGGTTTGGAACATCTCAATTTTTTATTTGGCGGTTTTTGAATGCCGAAGGGCTACACCCACTCCATTTCCAACGAGTAGGTACAAGATAATTGTTCTTGCGGATTACCCTAGAAGAGTACAGTTCTGTCAATGGTTACTACCTAGAACATTTACATTTCAACATCTTGTGGTCAGATGAAGCAACTTTTACCAGTAGACTGTTTAGCATCCACAACGAGCGCTGGTGGAGTAATGAATACCCGCACGTCACACGCAAGGATTCATTTCAAACACGTGAAATTTCGTTTGTGCTTGGAAAACTCAAAGAAAATTTAAAACGGGGTGCAGAGCTATGGCTACAGGAAGGTGGCAGTCATTTCGAGCATTTATTGAAGTATGTTTGAGAAGCACTTTTCTGTTTTTTCTATTAAATAATAATAATAATCCAGCCTATATACGTCCCACTGCTGGGCACAGGCCTCCACTCACAATGAGAGGGTTTGGGCTATAGTTCCCACGCGGGCCCGGTGCGGATTGGGAACTTCGCACACACCGTCAAATTGCTTTGCAGGTTTGTGCAGGTTTCCTCACGATGTTTTCCTTCACCGAAAAGCTCATGGTAAATTACAAATTATATTTCGCACATAAATTCCGTAAAACTTAGAGGTGCGAGCCCGGGTTCGAACCCACGACCCTCTGCTTGAGAGTCGGCAGGTCAAACCATTAGGCTACCACGGCTTTTTATTAAATATTTTTAGTAATATTTTGTTTCTTATTTATTTTATACCAGAATACATAAAAACTAGGAGTTTGAGTTAACTTTGGTATTGATATTAGTATCAGAAATTATTCATTAGATGTTATTCGCCGTGATTAAACTTGCGAAGTGTCAAATGTTATGAATTAACTTTTTGTTAGGAAATTATCAATTTTTAATTAAGACAAATTTTAACAATCGAGTTAATCTATTACATTGTCCTGCATCACTAGAGCAAGAAACACTTAATTTGAATCACGTTCAAACTGTCACCCTGTATAGTATTTCTAATATTTTGCCTACCCTATCCCACTAATATTATAAATCTGAAATGGGGACCAGTGTGCTCCGTTTCAAGAAGCTACAAGTTACAAATTACAAGCGGAAGTCTCTTTCTAACTCCTTTTACTATAAAGAGAGTTCCGCTTGTAATTTGTAACTTGAAGCTTCGTGAAACGTTCCACTGAACTCCACGCGGACAAAGCCGCGAGCAGCAGCTAGTTAATAAATAAAAAGCATATTTGTACTGTATCATATTTTTATTGAATTTCACTGAAATAAAACATATAAACCTTCCGGGAAAAAACCTAAATTATATTGAAAACCGTATCAAAATCCGTTGCGTGGTTTAGGAGGACTTATCGGACAAAAAAGATAAAAAGATAAAAGATACGAGTATTTTTTCAGTGAGTAGGCTGCACGGGTACTATCATACGTCAAAATCTACCAGCGCTTCCCAAGGGGAGACCACTGCTGAGAAGTTGATAGCTTACATCTTATTCCGTCCTTAGTTACACTAACTTATGTAAAGGTCTTTCTAATGCTAAAAAAACGAAGTATAGAACTGTTCACTTTCAACAAATAAAAGACCGTACGTTATAATTTATACCGCATTTTCTTATCTAAATCTTCAACAAGGTAGTTAGATATAAATTAGATAAATTAGCAAGCTTGTACTTCATTACAATGTTTTTGGATGTTAGAGTTATAAGCAAATTATAACGGACGTGTCTTTTACTTATTGAAAATGAACAGTTCTAGGTAATGTTGATAAAGAACTTGTGTACTAAATATTCCATTTTATGGATATCTTGTACGACAGACGAGTGTAAGATCTAATCTTCTTCTTTGAGAAATTTTATCTTTAACATAGTCAATGTTAAAGATAAAATTTGACTAGTTTCGTTTTTAAAGCCTTTGCAGGGTTTTTTCACAAGGCTGTGGTAGAAATTTGAGCAGACGTCTGTATATTCAGGGAGATCTCTTATAAATTGCTAGTGTTGAAATTTAATTTACGTGTCCCACCTTTTTCCATGTGGTTTTTTGATTTAATTAATTTTTAACAGCACTCAATATGATGTTTTTCAAAACCTGCGGCTCCAATCCAACTTGTCCACGTTTATAGATTTGCTAATGATTTTTAACAATTTATTTTCTCTTGGGGAAAGTCTCTTCACCAATTTCTTTTCTCTTGTGAATAATAAAGCAAAAATGAAAAAACAAATACAATCACAAAAAAAAAGAGATCATAGAACCCTAAAAACATTGATAAATTCAAATTTTTTAGGGTTAGTAAATTTCAAATTAATCGGTCCAATACATTCAGAGTAAATTGGCTGTGACAGACGGACGGACAGACAGACAGACAGAAACACAGATACACAAGTGATCCTGTAAGCGTACCTTTTCCTTTTGAGGTACAAAACCCAAAAACATTTATAAATTCAAAATTTTAGGCTCAGTAAATTTCAACTTAAAGGGTCCATTACATTCAGAGCAAATTGGCTGTTACAGACGAATGGGCAGACAGATAGACAGACACACGAATAAGGGTTCTTATTTCCATTTGGACGTACGGAACCATAATAAGAGCACGTGTAAGAGAAATCCCGTTCAACCAAAACCAAAATTAAAAACTATCGAATTTACGGAAATAACTAGCGCCCATGCTCGACTTCTAAGCACCAAGATTTTTTTCTTATGAGGTAAGTGGGCATTTCTCCGAGACAGGCTCATTTACCTGACTTCCATTGCCATTTTTTTTCTTACATTGACATGATGCTTAATTAACAAACTTATTAAACACCTTTAAATATATGCTAATTGATTGGGGGCGCACCTGGATATCCAGCAGAAAGAAAAATATCTAAGCCATTATAGTCAGGGGGCACGGAAATCAGAACTGAGCACGATTTTAAGGAAAAATGGAATGAAACTTGGAATGGAGGTTGAAAGATTTGACCCAAACAAGCGTACATACATACATACTTACATGGCAAGTTGAAAAAGCTTGTAGCATAAATAATAAAATTCATACATTTCCGACGAATTATGACTTCCGTGCACAATTTTCTGAATTCCAATGTATGTTTTCTGACTTCCACGTAACAAAAGTCCATAGAAATACTTGGAAGTTATACGAAGAAGGAAGATATACGATACTCAGAAAAAATTACATATTTAAAAATAACTCTAAAACATTAAGACTTTATTTAAATGAGTTTAAGGCTACTTTAAATAAGCCATTTGATTATATTGTAGTCATTTTTATACAGACAATGGCCCTGACATTTGAGAAATATCGCGACCACAAGATTCAGAAATCAGCCTGGACCAAATCGAAATATTGGCGAATTTACACATGTAGCTCCAACAATCCAATGTGGAGTCGTTGTGTTTTCTGTTCGGCTGATACAACGCGACTGACGCTTTGCGTGAGCGAATAGAGACACCGCTGCTACAATTCATTGGCGACTGGCGAGTTAGGGCGTGGTTTCAAACTGTCACGGTTCTCAGGCGCGACTTGGAGACAAGTTAAAGAAAATACTTTTAGTTATATTTAAGTTATATTTCTTCATAAAATCATGTCTTTTATGTTCAAACAACTTATAACGTATATGTGAATATACATAAGTTGTTAAAATGTAATCTGCTACCATTTCTTGAATTCTGGGTTGGAGACACGACATGGATGTCAGATTTTAACGGTTTAAGATTTTTTTAAAGTAAGAATGTATATAAAATTAATAAAATTTATATGCTCTTCAGTTAGATGATAATGTAATGAATTCACTGCATTTTTTGTATATTTTATTTTACATTAGAAGAAGGCTTTAAGTGCGGGGCCGTGCGAAATTGCGTGCT
Source organism: Tortrix viridana (assembly GCA_963241965.1). NCBI lineage: Eukaryota > Metazoa > Arthropoda > Insecta > Lepidoptera > Tortricidae > Tortrix > Tortrix viridana. Next base: position 23,458,198 of record OY725171.1, read on the forward strand.
CGGAGAAATGCCCAAGTACGGAACTCTAAAAATGATAGGTATAATAAAAATAACACCTGTTGCATTCAATTGCTTTCTTTTAAACCCAACATGGAAAGGGGAATCCTTAAATAGTTCCTCTCGTAGAGGTGGACATCCCTACCAATATTTTAAATGTGAAAGTAACTCTGTCTGTCTGTCACCTTTTCATGCTTAAACCGCTGAACTGATTTAGATGAAACTTGGTATGGATATATTTTGAGTCCCGGGGAAGGATATAAAATACTTTTTATCCCGGAAATAATCCTTGAAAGGAGTGAACAGGGGGGTGGAAGTTTGTATGGGGAATCAATTATTTTTTAAGTAAGGTATATATAATTTATTATTAAGATACTTTGAAACCCGGGGAAGGACATAGAATACTTTTTATTTCGGAAAATATAAGCTCCCGAGGGACCAGCGATAAATGACTTCAACGCGGACGAAGTCGAGGGCAAATGCTAGTAGGCTATATTTTAACTTACGAAAGTACTGATTCTCCTCTGCAAACGAATTCGTGGGTGGAAAGCTAGTAAGTTATATTATAAAGAATGACTGACAGTTGCGTTTCTTGCGGCGCTTCTTCTTAGACTTCTCTTGGGAATCACTGGTAGATTGTGACGTGTAAGTGCCCGTACGGGCTACTTACTGAATAAATATATTGTATCTTATGTTATCATAACCTTTTTATAACTAACTAGCTTTTCCCGTGACTCTGTCCGTGTAGAAGTCGTATATCGCTATTATCGCTGGAACTGTCCTATTATCTATGATTAAAAATACCCTATTTATGTCTCCAAGCTACAAACTATCTCTTTACAAAAATACACATCTATCGGTTGAGGCACTAGACCGTGAACAAGGAACCAACAAACAAACACTTGAATTGCCATGCAGACTTTACCTTTCGACTATGGATTTAGCTGCTTATGCGGATCTTAACGTCATGTCGTAAGGATAAGTATTTACCTGAGAACATGCCTCATGCAGTCACGAGTAGTCGTTTTGCATATCTCCCTTTAGTAAAAACAATTCTATTGGACCATGTGGGCCGAAGGTGTGGTGGATCGAGGCCGAGCAGCACACTAGAGTCGATGGACAGCTGGATGCGAGTAGCATAGGACCGAAAAGGGTGATTTTCACATATTCCTATTAGGTACGTCTAAAGTGAACCATTATATTATAATATCCTCTGCCACGGCCATCGCTGTGATACTGCATTGCACTGAACTTAACGTGGAATAACGAAAATTGTCGCAAATTTCTCAATTTTCTTAGAAACATTTCATCTATTCTTTGGCACAGGTACCTATGTTATTTACATATTGTCATTTTGGCAGCCATTTTTGAGCGGCCATTATTCGTCCCTGAAATTAGTGAGCACTTAAATGGAGAGAGCAAATAGAAGTTGTAGGAGCGAAAACAACCAATCAGATTGTGACGCACACACACACGCAACAACCTAATAGGTTATTTTCGCCGTTCGTCCGAGCTGCTTTTGAGTAAAAACGCAGCCAAAGGCTCTTCACCGAGTCATGGGGCAGCTTTTCAACTGACAGTTGGAAATGTGATATAATGACAGATGTGAGACGATAGTCTGATATTATTATTGTAACAAAATGCCGTGATACAAAGGTGAGACGAACAAAAGTTACAACTAAATCCGTCATCGTCTGTGAGCGCTAGTGTCGATTATACTGTCAAATTCTCAATATTTAGTTGGATATTATGAAGAGATTTAGGGCCGTATTAATAAACTCATCTAAACTGTGATCCCCGTCTCAAGATACGTCAAAGTAAACGTCAATCCATAGAAAACGGGGATCACAGTTGAGATGAGTTTATTAATACGGCCCTAAGAACTGTAAAAGGTAAAATCGACGTGTTTTATTCAATTTTATTCATATACTGCCGTAAAAAGCTGCATAAGGAATTTTGTAAAGCTCCACAGTGGTTCAGGGTGTATGGGAGGGCGGAATTAATTATTTTTATGAAAGGTGGGCGTTTTAACATTCATGAAATGGGGTTTTATCAATAAAAATAGGTAAAATGAATAAAATAAATGAAACAACCATTTAAAAAAGTGTTTGATTTGTATTAAATTAATATAAAACATACTATAAAATACAAAATAATTAATAAATAAATTTGTTAGGTTCATAATTTTATCAAAGTAGGTGTAATAAATATAATATTATTATTTCTGGGATATAAAAAATATAAAAACACACTCTATTAATTATTATTTAAAATAAATTGTTTTATTTCCTCATGGTCTATTTCTGTTTTTTTATTATTATGTTTAGTCCTTAAACTAATAATAAAAGGGTCTGAAGATGTCAAGAAAAATTGTCCTCATAGACAGACGCCATTTTAACAAAAAAAATAATTGAATTAAAAGATATCAAGAGCATGTTTATTTTGTCTTCATTCGCAGATTCCCGTGAGCATTTCCTGAAATGGCACAATATGTACCGACGATAATTCTTATTCCGAGCTTCTTGGGCTTCTTCACATAAGCAGTCCATTTGGCAGAGCAGCATCAGTATTTTAAGAACTGTATTTGGCATATAATACCATTCATACAAGCAAACATTCGAAGCTGAAGGCATTGTATGTATTGAAAACATACCACTGAGCCAATCCATATTTTTGTCAAAAAAATACTTTCTCACCCTTGATGCAGCTTTCCACTTTTTTGTGAAAGTAGGTAAAAATTGTTTACTTAACTGAATACTACTAACACATTTATGGACCCAGAGTCTGAAAATAAATATAGTAATATTAATAATAATAATAATATAGATTTGGCCAAGTATTGCTTCTGAAAGATTTGGATATTTAATCTTCAGGCTTTCAATACACTTATGCACATCCCGGTCACTTGAAATAGCAATTTCGACGAACTTTGCATTTGAAATGCTGAAACTTGCCATGACTATCAATAATAACTATGTTACTTTCTCGAAACGATAATAGTAAATTAAGAAAAAGACAACTACGTACACGTTTTATACCCAAATCAAGTTATTAGTTCATTAACTACCCTCATTAATTAGTTTATCTCTGTCATTATTTTTCCTACATCTCAATAAGCTCATTACTTAAATGGTCATTACTCAAAAGTTTGCAAGAAGTAGCAGCTAGAATCAATTAGATAATCATTTTGGATAATTAAGGTATCATTTGTGCTAGTTTTTGGTGAAAAGGAAGGAGTAGCTTAAAAGTAATATCTAATTGAATGTTGAATGTGGCCATTATAATTACCATGTTATTTTAATCCAAGCCATGCCCTAACCAATACACGAATCACTGATATTATCTATCATAAAAATACCTTAATATACGACACATCAAATAAAAATCTTATATTGGATATTTTAGCGATCGTTTTAAAAATATATTACCTGAAAGAAACAACTTTTTTGACGAAGAATTCGTAAGTGTTCAGCATTACGTGTTTCGTGTGTAAACAATGAAATGCAGTTAACGCTCTTGACTTAAATCTACTTGCCTTAAATCTAAATGGTGTTACTTACAAAATAATAACGATTATAGTTATGGGTGTTTCACGGCGTTTCAACCGCCGTCATTAGTGTCACCAAATATATTGACGAAATCAATGAAACCTACCAGCAACTCTTGATGTAAACCGAAGCAGAACCGGGGATGTAGTTTCTATCAGCATCAGAAGTTGCTGTAGTGTCATTGATTTCGTCAATATATTTGGTGACACTAATGACGGCGGTTGAAATGCCCTGAATTTCACCCTTATAAGTTAGCCTAAGATTGCCTCTGTCTCATCATAAGAAAGATTACGAAGAGAGTTCAAAATCCTCCTTTTAGCCTCGTTTAAGGTTGCACCCTTCAGATTACACTTTTTGGAGACATTTTTATACGCAGATGCCCTGATGTGACTTCCGAAACGCTTTCCGAAACCGGAACGAACTCTTGGAACAGGAAGGTTGAGAACACGTTTTTTGATCAATCCACTGTAGCCCTTTATTGCAGCGGTACAGATTGTGCCATTCCACGAGTTGTTGAATTCTTTGTCGCAGGCTAAATTGCGTGTTAGATTAATTGATTTGGATACGCATTATGAAAAGTTTAGCAATGCGTGTTCGGAGCTTTTCGGAAGTTTAGACAGCAATATAGATGGGACTGAATATAACTACGTCCGACAGCAATCACGAGTAGTCAGAGATATGATCGATGACCTTAAAATCAAATACGCAGAGATTTTCCCTAAAAATGAAAGTGAAGTACTTACCGCTAGCATTCTCGACTCCCAACTAGATTTACCATGTTTGATCCAACCTCTAGCAAGCTACCGGATCTGCCTGTGCCCAAGTTCGACGGCCGGCCAGAATCCTGGATAAGCTTCGTTGATCAGTTCGATAGTGTCGTTGATTTCCAACCACACCTGACCCCCATCATGAAGCTGCAGTATCTACTGGGCGCGTTGTCTGATGAACCTCGTCGCCTGCTGCAGCATCTGCGTATAGAGGCCGGCAACTATAAGCTGGCCCGTGAGTCATTGAAGCGGCGATATCACAATACACGCGTTCTGGCGGATAATTACATAGCTCAAATTCTGAACTTGCCTGAAATAAATTTCAAACTAACTGGATTACGCGCGACATTTCTAAACCCGTTGCTTACTGCCTTCAGAGGTCTCGAACGACTTGAATTGCCTGTAACTCATTGGTCTTACATGTTAGTACACATTGCTTACTGCCTTCAGAGGTCTCGAACGACTTGAATTGCCTGTAACTCATTGGTCTTACATGTTAGTGCACATTTGCTTGACTAAATTGCCTAGCGACCTTAGATCTAGATTTGAACGTCGTCATGGAAATCATACCGAACTACCTAAATTTGACCAAGTTCTGTTGATTTTGGAAGACGAGTGCCGCCATCATGATAACGTTGGAAACGCGTCCCTCGTAGATGCGACTCCGGCCTTACCTCTTAAATCGCGCCCTCGTTCTCCTCTGGTAACCAAGCACGCCTACACTGCCACTGTCCCTGTTGCTCCTGCGAATTCCAACCAACTCACACGTCTTTGTTATCTCTGCTCTAGTGAGTCACACTATTTAAGAGAGTGTCCCGATTTTTTGAAAAATGACCCCCTGAGACCGTTCGTCGTTTGTAAAGGGCGCTGGTTTGTGCTACCGTTGTTTAGACAAGCATTCCATTGCCTATTGTCAACGAGACTACCGCTGTGGAACGTGCCGTCGTAGTACCCACCACACATTATTATGCTTCAACGACCCTCGGTGTCCAGAGTACCCTGACCAATGCAGCCGTCCTGCTGTTTCGTTTCGTGAAGCCAGGCCAGGTACGTACGCAAGAAAGTAAAAATTAACTAGACTTAGACCCGCCGCCTTTACCTTCTTCACGATCTCTTTCCTTATCGACCAATTCTTTCGTATTGTTGCCTACTGCACTTATCCATATTAAAACTCCTACTGGGTACTTTATTGAAGCTCGAGCTTATGTGATACTGGAGCCCAGGGTTGTCTGCTTACATCGGAGATGGCTATGGACCGCCTGAACCTTCCTATTTGCTCAGTGTCAAATCCTGTCAGAGGAATAGGCAATGTGCAAACAATTAATTCTTGCGGAACAGTCCTTTTGTGTTTCAAGCCCGTTAATTCTGAAAAACCCCTTATTAACACTAGAGCCATGGTAGTGAACGCTATAGCGGGATCTTATCCAGAGTTAAAACTATCTAGCAGATTAGTTGCGCTTACTTCCCATCTTCGCTTAGCTGATCCCACATTTTCTCTCCCGGGGCCCATAGATGTGTTATTGAGAGCGGACGTTTTTGGAGCGATCTTTAATTCTGAGAAGCAACTTTTACCCACAAGTCAAATAACTGCCTTTTTCAACCATATTTGGCTTCATCCTTTCTGGTTCTATACCCTATGATGCTGATGATCTTCATCCTCCAATGACAGGCCTTTCGCTATCCCAAATTGTGGAAAGATTTTGGAAAATCGAGGAGACCCCAGAACAACCTAACCCCCTTGACGTTGAGTGTGAGACTCTTTTTCAAACTACGACGACTCGTGAACCTGATGGTCGATTTAAAGTGCGATTTCCCCTACTGTTAGACCGCCCAACTCTGGGAGAATCCCGAACGACAGCAGTTAAGCGGTTCTTAAATTTGGAAAAGCGAATGCAATTCAACCAAGAGTTTCGTGAAAAATACATTAATTTTATGCGTGAGTATATCGCCCCGCATCACATGAGTTTATCCTCGTTTGACCCGTTATGCGCAGAACACTATTTTATCCCACATCATGGAGTTTTTAAGAAATCTGGAGACACCTCTAAAATTCGCGTCGTCTTTGATGGTAGCTGCGTCACTTACTCGGGTGTGTCCCTTAATAATTGTCTTCATACTGGCCCTAAATTACAGAAAGACATCAGCCTTATCTTACTTAACTTTCGTAGACATCCTGTAGTCTTTATCACTGACATTTGTATGATGTTTCGTATGTCCTGGGTCTCTGAAGAAGACCGCTGGTTTCAGCTTGTCCTGTGGCGTGAATCCCCGTCAGCCCCATTACTTACGTATGAGCTTAACATGACCACTTATGGTCTGCGTTCAAGTCCTTACATCGCTATGCGTGCACTTCTAGAGCTGGCGAACCAAGAGCGGTCTAATTTCCCTGAAGCGGCCGCTATTATTGAGAACGACCTGTACGTGGATGACTGCTTGACTGGCGCTGAATCGGTTGCGAAGGCTCGTGTCTTAAAGAGCCAGTTAGAACAAATAATGGCCTCTGGAGGTTATAAATAAAAAAATGGATAAGTAATAAACCTGAAATCTTAGATGATCTTCCCCCCGAACATTTACAGCAGCCACATTCCTTCCACGATCCTGAAAACCCTCAAACAGTTGCAGTTCTGGGAGTACAGTATAACCCTTAGAATGATGCATTTACCTATAAATGTACTTTCGAGACGGAATTTTCCACTACCAAACGCAAGATTCTCTCGTTGATTGCTCGAATGTACGATCCATGTAGGTGGATAGCACCGGTCGTCTTTAAGGCTAAAGTCTTCATCCAGCGGCTCTGGCTCTCAGGTATCGATTGGGATGATGTCATAACCCAAGAGCTCTCCGACAAATGGCAATCGTTTACCCAAGACTTGAGCAATGTGAACCAAGTGGCCATCCCACGTCATATCATCCCTGAGAACCCCACATCCTTTTCCCTTCATGGATTTTGCGACGCGTCAGAGGCTGGGTTCTCGGCCGTCGTATATCTCCGAACTCAAACAACGTCAGGCCTTTTCTCCGTCCACTTGCTGACTTCCAAAACTAAAGTTGCCCCAGTTCGGACGCGACTCACAATTCCAAAGTTGGAATTGCAAGGAGCTGTGCTCCTTTCAAAATTAGTGCATCACGTTGCTTCCTGTTTGCAGAAAACATTAGTGCATTAGTAGTACTTGGACGGACAGCAAAATAGTTTTGGCTTGGATACAGACTCCCCCACATTGCCTTCAGACATTTGAAGCTAACAGAGTGAGCCAAATTAATAATTGTGGGACGCCTTCAATTTGGCGACATGTACCTGGCGAACGGAATCCAGCTGACTGTGCGTCACGTGGCCAGAGTGCTAGTGCTCTTCTTGTAAATTGCCTTTGGTGGTCACCGCCCTGGCTTCTTGAAGATTCTTATAAATGGTCATCCCAAGAAAGCGATTCGCCTACCAATCTCCCTGGACTACGATGTCTGTTAGTGTCAACCTCTTCTGACCACGTTCCGGATCCTTCTTTCTTACTCGAGCGATACAGTTCTTACAATAAGCTTATAGGAGTTACAGTGTTCATTAGGCGATTTGTTTATAACTGTAGAAATCCACAGTCCCGGGTAGTTTCTCCATACTTGTCTCCACAGGAGCGAACTGACGCCCTTCTACAGCTAATCAAACTAACCCAGACTGCTTTCTTCCCAGATATTTTTGAATTCTTGTCCCAGAAAAAACCAATTCGCTCCCCTATCAAACGTCTTAACCCCTTCTTAGACAAACAAGGCCTCATTCGCGTTGGTGGTAGGTTACGTAATTCTGACCTTCCGTTCGAGTCTCGTCATCCCCTGTTATTACCCAAAAATGGCCCACTTGTTTGTCTTATTATATCGCATCATCGTAAAAAGAATTCCCATGCCGGTGCGACAACGTTACTTGGAATTTTAAGCCGCTAATTTTGGATCCTATCCGCTCTTCATGCAATCCAACATATCATTATTAGATGTTTGCCTTGCTATCGTCTAAAACCCAATAGACTTTGAAGGGACCCTAAGTTATCCTACGTCATCAAGTACATGAAATATGCCACTTTGTAGCGAAAGAACTGGCCTATTAGACCCACAAAACTTTGGTCTGCCAATGCGCAGCCTGGCAGGTTCGGTAAAGTCGACGAGAAAATTTGGTATTTTTTCGGCATAATCTACGTCATAGAGTACACGAATGAAACGTTTTCGTAGCAATAGAAGTTACTTATACAAGTAAAAAAAACGGGTCTGCCTTACATCCTCTTGGCAGTTTCGCTAATCGGACCGCATTATGATCACCTAAAAGTACGACGAAACAACGTCATCGAGTACACGAATGGGATTACCGGGACATTGTAGTCTAGACCACCCTATTGACAATACACCAAGTCTGCCAGCGGCATGGTCTGCAAGCCTGGCATGATTTCGAGTCCGATCGAATTTATGTTTCGTAAAGGCCATAGTCGGATTTCCATAGTAAGTCGGCCCTTAGATCAAATAGGCTCGGGTTTTTTTGGTGAGTACCTCTTGTAGTGAAGAATATTTTAGCCGAGTATGAACATCCTACTTGTGATAGTTTTTGACTTATGGTTTTTTCAAGTTTTTTTTTAATGTATGGATTTTCAGGATGTATACAAGCGATTTGCCTCAAATTTTGAAATGATGTTCTTTAGATAGATTTGCATCGCCACCCAATAAACTAATACTAGTTATCATATAAAAAAAAGAAAAAAATACCTAATTAAAAAAACATTTTTCATGTGGTTGTGAAGTAGTGACACCTCTAGATTTTTTTCTCAAAATAGACCATACATTGGCCTACTACTTGCCTAAATATCAAAATTTTTCAGGTGGTACTTCCTATCAAAAATCAGCAAAATGTGTGGCCAAGTTCTGTATTCAATCGGTACAATCGGTATCGGTATTCAATACAAACTCTTCGATTATGTTTGAGTTTTCTTATCAGTTTGTTGTATTTAAGAGCAAAATGCTAATTACAACTTAATATCATCGTGATGCAAGATGTTTATTGCATTATTTTTCGGCATTATTTATTGACTTTATTTGACATATATTTATTTTCATGAAATAAACGAACTTTTTATTAATATAATATGAAACAGATTAATTGCAGTTAAATATTATCGAATTACGCTAATTAAAATCATAAATGGCAAATAAATAATGCAATAAACATCTTGCATCACGATGACAATAAGTTGTCAAGAGCATTTAACGCTTAAATACGACAAACTGATAAGAAAACGCAAGCATAATCGAAGAGTTTGTATACTACCTTGAAAAACACCGATTGAATACAAGAAGTCCGTATTTCACAATTATAAAGAAAAAAGATTTTCTTTTTAATTTCCTTATAAAAGCCTTGAAAAACCACAAACAGCCAGATACATGTTGCCATTTGATGATGTTGCCCTTGTCGTCGGAGTGCGCGGTGGAGAGCAGGCTGGGCATACAACCTCCACCGCCTCAGTCTTTGTTTCGGAAATGTTTTCTGACTATTTGTTATGTTCTTACCCCAAAATCAACCTTGCTGTTATCTCTTTCTGCATAACAGTGACGGGTTGAGAGTAAAAAAGATAGCGCTATTAAGTCCAATTTGCAAGTGCAATTTGAACTGCGTAATCGGGTAACAATGTAATCCTACGGTGGGTCCCAGGGCATGCGGGCATCGTGGGCAATGAGAAAGCGGACGAACTCGCACGAGGAGGAGATAAGGGAACACAGTTTGGACCGGAGCCATTCTGTGGCATCCCCAAAAGCCTAACAAAACTCACCATGCAGACATATTGCTATTATGCAACCATTCAACATTGGAGGGCAACTCCAGGTCTGAACCATTCCAAGGCACTTATAAGAGCATTTAGCATAAAGGCAACTAAGGAGGCCTTAGCGCTAAGTAGGAACAATCGTCGCAACCTGGTTAAGGTGCTTACAGGGCACTGTTGCCTAAATAAGCACATGCAGACGATTGGGAAATGTGACACAGGGTTGTGCAGGCTCTGCCATCTGGCGGAGGAAACACCCTTGCACATTCTCACCGTCTGCCCGACCATAATGCCCAGAGGAAATCAAGTATCTCAGCGCCAAAAAAGTCCTGCAATTCCTTGAATTAACAGGACTTAACGGAGAACTGAAGGTTGTAGCGATCACAATAGATCAACTCTGGTCGCAGTGATACTAGGCTAAGTAGCTTTGAATAGCCGCTCCCTGAATAATAATAATTAGGCATCGGAGTTTTCATAGCACGGTAAGACGTTAGCGAGCTATGGAGTCGACATTAACAATAAAATTCAACTCATATTCATACTCATACTCATTCATTTATTTAATTCTAAAATGCCTTTATAACGATCGTGACTAAAAATCCTGAGCAATTTGTGATTCAAATTATAAATAAAATTCATTTTCTATTAGAATACAAACTCATAGCTTTACCTATTTTAACGTAGCTATGCAGTCTCTGATATACAAACTACATCGCTGTAATACTGGCCGCTTATCAAATTTAATAGTACGAGTATGTGTCATTTACTGACAATTCGAAACGTGTCAGTTATTCATATCTGTAAGCGGTGAATACGTTGTGGAATATTACGTAATATGTCTAACCCAGAAACAACTGCAATTTTGGCGTGGATAGTGTGTGTGAGTTGCGGACTATTACTCACACAATTAAACATACATTTATTTTAAAACATATCAACAATATTCTTCACCAAACCAAATCCAAAGGAAATTCACGCTTTATCCAGAACTGGATAGAACCACATTAGGAGTTAAAATATAATCCCGACCAGTCCGTTGTCATGTCAGGTTGATTGACAGTTCGGGTGCCATCGTATTCCGATTGAGATCCGAGTTTTCCCGAAGTAAAACCATTTTGCACTACATCTGTAAATCACAGATGTAGTGCAAAATGTTTTTCCTTTGGGAAACATTAAATGTGTATCATACGAGGAAATGTTGCTTTTAAAATACGACCAGCTTTAAGCATGTATGCGGCAATATCTGTACAAAGTAAAAGTAGAATAGAATAGAATATAATAGTATTTAAGTACTTTGTATACGCTATCTTTAAAAGAATTTTGAAACAAAAAGATTAATTGGTTTATTATTAAATTAGCTACTGCTTCCCCATTGACCTTGTCTAAAACCTTCGATCCCGAAAGATAAAATTGCTGAAAATATTTTTTTTGCAAAGATCGAATCACCACATTTGACACACATTTTCCATTGAATCTGGTGTTTCGTCCACAGATATCAACAAATAATTGGTTTTATTTTCCTCTCTTACACCCTCTATAGTTTTTTTGTATACAAGATTTAGACTTTAGATTCCTGTAGACTCCGGTAGAGACGCTTTTGAGCACTCGCAACATAAATATTTGTTGAAAAAATTACGAAAGTTATTGTTGTTGACTGTTATCCATGGTATGTTGCATGAAATAAGAAAATTAAATAACTAAATCGAAATAAAATTGGTGTTTCGAATTTGGTTGTCCATAACGGTTATTGTGGCGGTTGCTTTTCAGGTGATTGTCAATATTGCATTTCTTTAGTTTCAGATGTATATCGCACATAGAGCAGTATATAGTCAAGGTCACTTCATTATCGACTAATTCAGGGTGATTCACTGTCCACGTTTTGATCCGAGCTTGCACATTACTCATTTCTACTTTAATTAAAAACTGTTATATTATGGTATTATATGTATTGTAAGAAAATACCCGCACACCGACGCAGCCTCACGCACACAAGGATACCGCGCTGCGTCGTGGTGGGAGCTGGATCATATCGAAACACTCGGTCATTTGCCCGGCGGCCGCCTTACTAACTACCCTCGCGTCAAGCATTCTATTGAGCTCGTTAAATTGTGGTAAAAAAAGAGAAATTAAAGATAGGTAGTAATTAATAATAATCTGGTGTCTTTTAATAGTATATCAAACACGTCGGTTTCAAAGCGTTTTAAGAAATAAATAATATCTAGACGCAATTTATTTATTTATTTATTTATGGAAAACCAACAAACTATATTTATATTTTATCACTGTCATACGTAATGAAATGACATTTAATGTCTTATGGAGTAGTGAGTGTCTGTTATTAACTGAAGTGTCTATTAGTTTCAATGAGGTGGTATAGTCACTTCGTTCAAAGTTGTATCTACCTCTTTGTTGCCCGACTATGGCAAAGCTAAAAGGAAAGGACATATTAAACAAACCCTTAACTTACCACTTGTTTTGCACATTGTAAATTGTAAATTGACTGTCATATACGAAAATAAAATAATGTAAAAATATATCGGCATGTTATTTTTATATACATAATATAATAATACTCGATATCGATAAAACAATGTTTCTATCACTGGCTAGATTACGATAGTGTTTTGTTTTGCCGTGGAAAATCCGGGCTCTGGTTATTAGTTAGCATTATGACTGTATCTAATCATATGTGTCTTACCTACATTATCTCAAGGTTGCTTGCTTTCCGTGATATATGATTCACAGTAATATTTTTTCTGACTTTTTCGGTGTTGGCTTTTCTTATTATCTACTTTACATTTTTGAATAAATACTTTACCTACTGCCTGCGGGCTTAACATGCACGGACGAGACCAAATTTTATAGGTGTTAGGGAAATGAATATACCTATCTATTCCATATTCTAACGTAAGACTTAACGCTTATGGTTTAAAATAAAAGTGTCGCGTCTTGAATTTTATTACCTTGTATTACCTAAGCAACTATTGCGACTTTCACATTTTTATAGCGATCTTATCAAGACGGGACGCTTTTATTTTAAACCTTAAACGTTAATTCTTACGTTAGAATATGGAATAGATGTATTCATTTCCTTAGCACACCTGTCAAATTTTATCTCGTGCTTGCATGCTAGGGGGCCTGGGTGTATGAAACAATCTAATCCGTCGTGCATTTTGCAGGATACCACCGCTAGACCGATCAGCGCCGCACTACCGCCCTCCCTAACGGCTCGGCTCCCCGCACTTACCACACATTACCATCACCAACGTTAACATTAACTCGATTACATGTAAACTATGATTATTTTATAAACAAAATACGTTTCCGTTAACTATGGCAACTTTGCCTATAACCGTTATAATTCCCCCGTCGCAAAAACTCGCAAATATATCGCAACGCAACGCATGATATTATTGGGATTGGAAACACTCTGCATGTGTTTTATTTAGGTATCCAACAAGAGTCAATTAATTATTTCGATGCAAATTATTCCGACAGGGGAATTACCACGGCTAGGCAAAGTTGCCACAGTTGACGGTACTTGTGAATCAGGACCAAGTTTATCATCAACAAACATAATATTATGCTATCAGCCTATCACTGTGATAAATATGTTCCTGATACGATCGTGCTCCTATGCTTAATAAAGCCTTATTATAGGGACCCACTGACTTCGAATTCAAAGACCATGCCGTGTTTTTCACCACATAATGACATGTCATGTAATCTTTCCATTAAGTAGGTTGGTCGTTAGTTTTAGGGTGCAGTAGTAAAAGTAGAAACATTTTATTTTCGTAACTATAGCTTCTAAAGGGTGAACATTATTAAATTGTCGCCTACATTTTTAGGTACTTTGCTAGCGTGTTGCATCGAACCTTTTTTGAATATTCTTTTGAAATTTTATATTTAGAAGGCTCGTCAAATATTAGACAACCATGAAACGTTCATTTGTTTTTTATGTATTCAAATGGCGTTACACGAAAAAAATGTTCGCAAATAAATTTTGCATGAATTTAGTAAAAATCATCATTTAACAACTTTAGATCTGGCAAAATCTTGTCAAACTACGCGGAGGACGTTTCAACGGACCCTAAAATAATTAAACAAAGTGAAACTATTGATAGGAAGTGGCGTGAGGGTCAATCCAACAGAAAATGTTAAGATACAATCAAAGGTATGCAAGCTATTTGATAAGAATCCGACTATCTCTTCCCGGGATGTTGCGAAAAAAGTAGGAACAAGTCAAGCAAATGTCCAAATAAATAAAAAATAAATGCGGCATTACAAAGTATAAGAAGCCAAAGGCTCTGAAGAGAACTGTCGATCAATATAATCATGCTGTTAGACGTTCCAGGTTATTGTATACCTTGTTGATTGAGAAAAAAAATTGCCTAATTATTGACGATGAAACCTACGTCAAGGCAGACTTCAAGTCTTTACCTACCTGGTAACCAGTACCTCTCGTGACATTTCGAATCTTAACGAATCGGAAAAGGTTATCCCAGTAGAAAATTTTGCTATAAAAAATGCCTTGTTTGGCAAGCTACCTATATACCAGTGCGGCATCATTTATCACTACCGGGACAATTAACACCGATATTTATATATCAGAATGCTTGACAAAGAGACTGTTACCATTCATGAAAGCACACTTCCTCAACATTGTTTTGGCCAGATTTAGCAAGTTGCCATTATTTGTTTCGAACTTTGGAATAGTATAAGGCGAATTCAGTCAAGGTAGTGCCTAAGGAGAGTATCCCACCAAACTGTTCCGAACTTCGCCCCATCGAAAAATATTGGGCCAATAATAAAAACTGAACTGCGAAAAACTTGCCAACCTGACACTTCATTGCCAGATTTTTAACGAAAATGGGTTAAATGCACAAAATTGTTAACCGATGATTCCGTGCAAAGTTGAATCACATCAAAAGTAAAGTCCGGGAATTTTCTCGTCGTTCATTCAAATAGTCATAATACTTTTTTTTTGATTATACATTACATAAAATTTGTCATATAAAGAGTTTTAAGCACTTCGGATTTTTATTTTTTCTTCTGTAGCATGTTCGACCTGCAACAATTTAATAGTGTTCACCCTTTATATTTGAACGTTGTTCTTGAACCTTCGAAGT
Source organism: Tortrix viridana (assembly GCA_963241965.1). Taxonomy (NCBI): domain Eukaryota; kingdom Metazoa; phylum Arthropoda; class Insecta; order Lepidoptera; family Tortricidae; genus Tortrix; species Tortrix viridana. Next base: position 23,473,422 of record OY725171.1, read on the forward strand.
TACAAAGCCGAAATTAGGCATAGTCATAGATTATATCGATTAGAAAGTTATTTAGATAAATAATTATTGTAATTAATTAAAAAAATATTTTACCTATAATTGAGTAGCTACCCTTAGATAGATTTTTATGAAGGAGGCCGGCCGAATCTCCAGTGGCACCCACTATTTTTGAGTTTTCCATTAGACAAAAGCATTTCCTCAAAATCAAATAAGTACCATAACTAGTGTGCTATAGTAAATTTTAAGCTATATGACATAACTTCGCATTGTGTACTTATTATCAAGTCTGTTAAGGAAAAAATTATTGCCATTATTGTTAATAATCCTGATTATACGATAATTACTAGTGATCGGAATAGGTAGAGTATATTTACCTAAACTTGACGCTTGTTCATTCATGTGTGAGTGAGATGGGAACACATTATTGAATGAACATGCATCAAGTTTAGGTAAATATACTCTACCTATTCCGATCACTGATAATTACCTACACGATGAAATTAAAGCTACGTTTTGTAGCTTATTAATTATGTTAAGTTGTGCTTAGTTATTATAATTTTTAGATTTTGAGGAAATACTTTTGTCTAATATAAAACTCAAAAAGAGTATGAGGGCGCCAGTGGAGGATCGGCCGGCCCGCACGACGCTCCGCACATTGAGCCCCCCACGTCACGTCGACTGACTTTGATGCAGATTGTGATGCAGATGCTTTATGGCTGAGAGACGAGGTATGTGTAGTTTAGTTACAAAGAAACTTTTATTCATGTGCAAATATCGATTGGCCGACGTGAAACTATGTTGACAATTCGGGGTTCAAACATTTAAATAAATGTTGTGGATACCTTTGCTTTACCACTTAGTTTTGTAATATGTGAACGAATTCACACATTTATTATGAAGATATGGATTGGTAAAAGAAGAGAGAGCCCAAAGTTTGTGCCAAAATATTTGTAATAATGTCCATAAATGAATGTCCAATAAGCTAAATTGAAATAATAAATCCGCTTAGAAACTTTATACCTACCTTTGAACCTTTTAAGGATCGCTTAAATTTCAATACACAATCCTATTGAATATTCTGCACTCGGGATTCTCAGATTCTGTCCCTTATTCTTTTTATTTTGGGTATTGTTAGGTTTCCATAGACCCGTTTTTTTGTAATCGTTGTAATTCGATTTTACCTCATTTGACACCAAAATTTAATCTGGCCTAGGTTATAATACACAAGCTATATGTATTTTTTTTTCCTAAAAGACTATATTTATTATACTCCTAAATATGTGTTGATTAATCATAATTATATGGGTAAAATGAACATTTCTTCAATTGACTATATGTTTTGTCGTAATTAATTTATGAGAGATGTTATGCCGACATAAACCTGAAGGTATTAGTGTAAACTGTATAAAATATTGAGTAGTATAATAAAATTGTGTAATGAGCGGCGTTTGCCACGGGCACGTCGCGAGTGTGTATAGTTTCATCTCCTTATCGCGCTGATAGTACATCTTCAAAGCCAGTGTTGACTTTATAGCAATGTTACAACATCGCGCAATCTACCCAAGCTTCTTCAAAAATAGGACGTCATACGTAAACCAGCAGCTAGGGCTCAAAAATGCATTACTTGAAAGGCATAAAAATAAAATCACAATTACATTATATACCTCATTGATCCGGTTCGACTTCTCAAGGCCGTATTAATAAACAATGCCCGTCTCAAGACACTTCAAGCCATAGAAAAGCGGCGATGTCAGTTAGGAGTCGGTACATACTCGTAATCGTAGGCTAGAATTACATTGTTTGAAATTACTAAAGATTGGCTATAGGTATTAATTATTGGATATAGGTATTAATTACAACTTATTATTTATTACTTGCCTTTTATATTTCTATAAATATTTTTTCTATAAATACCTATTAGTCTTAATTAAGTAAATACATCAAACTGACGAATTTATTATATGGACTTAAATTAATTTAAGCACAAAACTGTAAACCTACCTAAATATATCATATAAGTAGGTACAGTCACCAGCAATGATAAATTTTCCAACATTGGGCTCCAAAAATGAGAGCCTGTCAGATATTTTTGAGTAGGTACATTTTTGGATAATGTATTATTGCTGGTGACAGTAGCTTTAATAAAATTTGATAAAATGAGCAGTCTGGACAATGAAAGATAATTTTGGTAATAGCAACATTATCACTGGGACCGACTCAAATTAACTGTAGGTACCTAGTAGGTAAACCTAATTCATGCGTCTCAGCGAAAGAAAGCCAAATAACATTTTGTGAGTAACTAGGTTGGTATGTTACACGATTGCAGGAAAAAAGTCCTTTAATTGAATCCCAGACCAAAAGCTTTATAATTGAGGTCGGTGGTCCAGAAAGCAATAAATCATCTGACGACAATCATTCGAGTCAGAGTTTAGTGTAAGTATCTATATTGTAATATTTACTTGATTATGCCACTATAGGTAGTGTGAGATCGTGTTGCAGACTCCAGTTTTTTTTAATTGACCATATTTTTTCAGTTGATCGCTTTTATTGGACAGACTATATAGTTTATTTATTAATAAGCTGTACAAACATAAATTACTATAAATTTATATATACTATGTATAAGCTTTTTGCACAAAATCGAATTAACTGTATTTGTAAAATTTTCTGATGTGTAGTGCGACTCGCATTTGGCCGGTGTTATTTGTTTAAAATGTTATATCACTTTACGTAGATAGGTACCAACCTTCCTGTCCATTTGTCCGTCGCAAATTTTTGGACTTCAATCGGGGTCGGGGTTTGGCTCTATTTCACTTTCCATAGGTTCCGTAGTAGCATCGGACCTCAGGCTATGCTTTTATTTTGTCAAATGTAACCGTTTTTAGGGTCCGTCTGTGTCTGTATGTCACAGTTTTTTTTCTCAGAAACGGCATCAATTACAATCAGTTACAAAGCTGAAATTTTGTATACAGATATTTTTTACCGCGCCCAAAGACCAATAATGAAATAAAAAAAAGTTATAGGGTACCTCCAGATTATGTTTAGTTTAGTTTAGTTTATTACATGACAAAAATTACAGTATAAATACCTATGCATTACATGTCAAAATTAAAAGTACTTATTCTTGTCATGATTGACAAAAACAAAGAAATAAAATTTAAAATTAATCATTCAAATAATTTCAACCAATTATACATACTAGGGTCCAATTCGGTATTAGTAAAGAACAAACTCTATAGAAAAACAAAAAATACTAAAAACCAGCCAAATGTGTACGAAACCCTCACTGCGGAGTCCGACTCACACTTGACCGGTTTTCTTTTTCTTTCAACATTGAGTGAAATATCGTTGGATAACTCTTAAAATACCTTTATGTTAATGTTATTATCAATTTTAAGATCGGGGGGACCGTTCGAGAGGCATTGTGCTGTAAAAGTGTCATTTTCGCAAAAAATCTGGAAAATATTGAAAACGAAAGCACATAAAAGCAACTTAAAAGGAAAAATTACAACTAAGTAGAATTCATTGGTTCTTGAGTAACGCTTAAAAAATCACGTTTCTTGTATGGTATATTCCCCCTTTAATTTTAATTTTATTTTTATTATGTTGTTATAGCGGCCATAGAAATTCAATTCAAATTCAAAGGATTTATTTCGGAGATGTCCATATCGTGTTAGTAACAATTTATATAATTTATATTATATAATACCCACTCTGTGAAAATTTCAACCGTCTACCTATTGTGAGCGTTAGTTTATAATTATTATAACCACATATAATTTTGTTAATGACATTCGTAATAATGTTTTAATTCGAATGTAATGTGCGTAAACTGCCGTATTGCATGCGACGGGCCAATCAGAGCAGACCTGTTGTCTGGGAGTGCTATGATTGGCTGAGCGCGTGACAGATTTTCGGAAAATGAGCAGGAATCGATAATCGTAGAAAAAAAAGTAAGACGGAGGAGTTGTGGCATCGGTCTTGTTTCAGACTTGAGAACAACTTTAATAATTTAATACGAATTTGTAAGTACGAGTATAACTGCTGTAAAAGGTGAAATAAACCCGTAAGTAATTATTATCTTTTTTTTTAATCTATAATATCCATTTAATACCTTAACTAAGACAAATATAACTAGTTTGTCAAAAGTAACAAAATATAAAAATCTTGTAGTATTCTCCTAGTATTATAGCCATTGGGCTTACACTATTATGGTTCATGAGATACATCCCGCTGACGGACAGACGTACGGATGGACAGCGGAGGCTTAGTGTTCTGGGTACCCTTTGGGTAGGGAACCCTGAAAAAAGAAAAGCCCACTTGAATTTGCAAACTTTTGAAGACTTTTATGGATACTTTCGAATGATTGCTAAAAAACTGCATGGAGTGCGAAAACTACGACTAACACTGTTACCCAGCTACCAAACTAACTATTATACAGCTTATTTTAGTGATATAAGCAGTCGTATATCCATGATAGAAACGTTTCTATCACTGGGAAGTGGCCCCAGTTTTACAGCTGTTTGATGATATATTGTGTGTATTTTAGCACCACCTATCACAATTTTGTTACAAATCCGTGATATAAGTGACATTTAAATCTTTTAAGTGTTATAGCAATGATTTTTTGATCACAATATCTCTAAATAATTATATAATAGTTACCACGATGCTGATATAGAGCTATTTGTTGCTATTTTGGTGATTGTGATTCTGGAATATTACATAACACTTAACTTCACTTCAGTGCTCCAACTTTTGTGCGACTTTGTAAGTGAACAAATTATGTTCAAGAGAATCATTAACGAAACGGAGTACAAAATACTGGTAGGTAATATTTTTATCTCGATGTTCACGTGTATTTGAGGTGAAATTCACTTGCGCTCACAATTTTATAGATGAAATAATATGGCATTATAGGTATTTTTTTTATGCGCCCCTCGAATTTTTGATACTTGATTAAATTAAAGTAATTTAAAATATGGAATTACTTGGAAAGTACCATAGTTACTGATGTATCACTGATTTACAGCATTTTCGCGCCATGATAAAACTTTAGACTTCCTCGAGAAATCAGGTCACACTCTAATTAGTGCAACCTATTACACTTTTTTAAAATTAATTCTAATGAGGTATTATTTCATCCTATCGGATAATTGTTTTGGTAGCGAACGTTTCACTGATTCAAGGTTGCGCTTCTACTTTATCATTGTAATTTTTTTTACTAAATTGGATTTAATTAAACTAATCGTTTAATTTGATTTAATAATGTCTGCCGCAAAAAGGTATCAGTAATTATAAGACAGTACGAGGTATGTAGAAGATGATGTTGTTGAGCAGTTTCGCTATATTCTATCATCTTCTACCAATAACCCTTAAAACCCTTTGTGAACTCAGAAAAAACTCGCTCCCTATAGATTTACCTCGTGAATTTCTCCAATACTGGTCCAATAGTTCAGAAGCTAGAGTGAAACATCCGAATTCTGATCACATACATGCATACACGGTTATAACACCTGTTATTATTAATTTTTTATTGTTTAAATTTCAGTAGGTAATAAAAGTTTTAAAAATATAATTCTTAACTAGAAATGGAATTGTACGGAACCCTCGGTACGTCCAACTCGCACTTGAACGGTTTTTACATATGAGTAATGGCCGCCTTTTTGTGATAAATAAATATACAGGGTGACCTCGAATTGGTAATACAAAATACTTGATTATGATTCAGTTAATCACTAATAGTGTATTGCATTAACTCAGTTGTTAAAGTTAGCTTTCCTTAATTATCGTTAATTTTCTAACAAAACAAAATAATAAAAATAATTTAAAATCCCAAGTGTGGTTAACCTACATGACGTCATGCATATCTGTCGTACAGACAAGGAAATTGATTCTCGCACCATTTTGTACTCTGTCACAACAACGACGGAGATAATGACAGTGGACATTCAACGTGACGCACTGCCACCCAAAGCGACAAGGAACAAAATGTGTCTCAATTTCCATTCCTGTATCTATCACTCGATGTTATTAATAAACTAGGTGCTGATATCCATCCAACCCTTTAGTTTTAAGTAGGTACCCTAATAAATTATCTGATAAAGTGAATAACTGAATAATGAGTGAATAAAAATAATTTATTGTTGAATAACGTACAGTACAAAATACAAAATTGTAAAACTTAAACAACTTTTAAAATGTGCTCAAAATGACCCCCGCCTTCTTGGATACATAACTCTGCCCGTTGCCTATGATTGTCTTTCAATCTGTGGAGAACAAATTCATTGGTTTTTACATTATTAAATGCCTCAACTATCTTTTGGCGAAGTTCACCCACAGTATCTGTTTCCCGTGCGTACACTCTCCTTTTTATTTCGCCCCACAAAAAGAAGTCGAGAGGTGTGAGATCAGGGCTTCTAGGAGCCCAAGCGACTGGGCCACAGCGTCCAATCCATCTCCCAGGGAACTCTTGGTCCAAGTAGCTTCGCACACGCAGGGAAAAATGAGCTGGTGCCCCATCCTGCTGGTAATACAGAGCCTCCAAATTTTGCTGCGGCACCTCTCGTAGCAATACCGGTAACACATTTCTCAGGAATTCTTCATATTTCGGTCCATTTAAATTTCCGTCAATGAAATGAGGACCAATCAAACAGTCGTTCAGTATTCCTGCCCAAACATTTACCGAGAAACGTGTCTGGTAGGAGTCCCTGCGAGTTACGTGAGGATTTGCTTCACGATCAGACCACCAGTGTTCATTGTGAACGTTGAACATGCCTACTCTTGTAAATGTTGCCTCGTCGGTCCATAAAATGTTCAAGTGTAGATTTTGCAGCAGCCAACGACAAAATTGCACTCTTCTAGGATAATCGGCTAATATGATATCCTGCACCCTTTGGAACTTAAACGGATACTTTCCTTCAGCATTCAGTAATCGCCAAATAAACCATTGGCTCGTTCCGAATCTTGCGGCAGCGTCCCTTGAGCTCGCCTCTGGGTGGTGGCTAAAATAATCGAGAACTCGTCTCCGAAACGTCTGCGAGTACCGCGGCCGCCGGCCCGAAGCTTGAGCGTGCACTGGGACAGTAAACTGTCCAAAATCTCTTAAGTTTTGGACAATGGAGTTTATTAGAACACGAGTAGGAGTTGGGCAGTCAGGGTGTCGTTCATGAAACAATGCTTGAGTTCGTACGGTACTTCGTGACGTAAAATAAAAAGATAACATATCCATTCGCTGAATATTCGTATAAGGATAAGCTCGGGGCATTTTGTTTAATTACTATCTTAATTAAATACGAAAATTCTTACTTTCTTTGACAAGACAAGTGACAATTTACTAATCAAGATACGCTATTATCATAAATGATGTGTCAGATAACGAACCAAAGAGGATAGTGTTCATTTGAAATACTTTAAACCTCTTTCATTTTAAAGGTAATGGTAGGGTAACCAATTTAAGCAAAAAAAAATGGGATAATTAGAAAACTTAAAAAAAAGTACTTTTGTTTTAAAATTAAGCGTGAGACCTCGTAGAAGCGATTGGTTTAGGGAAGCTCTCTGTAGTACTTTGAATTTGTATTACCAATTCGAGGTCACCCTGTATGTTGAAAGTTTTCTTAACGAGCATAAACTTTCTTGTGTAGAAGTCATTTGCAGCTATGAAAATGAAAAAAATGAAAATGAAAAATCGTTTATTCATTTAACTCACTCATTGTACAAAAGTTGTTGAGGCCTCCTAGTAGATAAGAAATTTATCTGTAGCAGGACGTCTCGCTCTTCCAAATGCAGTATATTGTTACATTGTTTTTAAATGATAAATTTTAAAATAAAATAAAATATTATATTAAATTAAAACTATTAAACTTACTTAATACTAGTTGTGTGCGTGTGTGCGTTTGCGCGCGTGTGTGTGTGTGTGTGTGTGTGTGTGTGTGTGTGTGTGTGTGTGTGTGTGTGTGTGTGTGTGTGTGTGTGTGTGTGTGTGTGTGTGTGTGTGTGTGTGTGTGTGTGTGTGTGTGTGTGTGTGTGTGTGTGTGTATGTGTGAGTGGGTGTGTGAGTTAGTGTGTGTTTGCTGATGTTGAAATTTATACTAAGGTAAGTGGTTTTCCTTGCAGTTTTAGTTTCTATTTTAGCAGATCCTCTGTGTCGTCATAATTGAGTTCATATAGCCACTTTATTACAGCCCTTTTACAGTTATAAGTTATTAATGAATAGATATTTAACACTCTGTTGATTGTATTATAAATGCGAGCAGATTGTGCATCAAACTGTCTCTTTGCAAACACAGATTTAAATACTGGGACTGGTGCAACTGCTTTATGTCTTCTTCCACTCGAAGGTGAGGGATAATAGGGAAAGGATTTATGAAATTTAAATACAACAGTTAGTATATATAGTTTCCTCATAGTTAGCAGCTTACAATCCTTATAGAGTTGAGTTGTGGGATATCTATAAGGTTTGGAAAGCATAGTTTTTAATAAACACCTCTGTCCTCTCTCAACCTCCAGGAACTTAGTTTTGGTTGCTCCTCCCCAGACTGTGATACAGTAAGACATGATGGATTGTGCAAGAGCAGTATATATTTGATTAAGTAGAGTAGTGTTAAGAAGGTGTCTGAGGGTTTTAAAGATCCAGGTGAGTTTTCGTATCCTATTATTTAGGTATTCAATTTGCGATGCCACGAGAGATGTTGATCCATAATGATTCCCAAATATTTTGTTGACGTTACTTTTACTAGGGGAGGACAAGAGCAGGATAAATTACTAGTTCGGGCACAACTATAACTATGTAGATGTAGCGTAAGGTTACTCGGTGGTTGACCATAGTTGGTTTTCGTAAAACAGATGAAGTTAGTTTTATCGCTATTTAGGGTTAACAGATTTGAACTAGCCATGATTGTATTTTTCGCAGACCTTCCTCAGCATAATTAAACACTTGATTCCAGCTCTTGCCAGTAAATATCACCACTGTATCATCCGCATATGATATAACGTGCCCGTGATTAATTTTCATGTTGGTTAGGTCATTGATATAAGCTAGGAAGAGGGTGGGGCCGAGCACACTCCCCTGGGGAACCCCGAAAGTCACCTCCGTGTCCTCACTAGTGCAATTGCTCAACTTTATTCTTTGGGTACGACACCGTAAATAGTCACCAAGCAAGTCCAGCGATTTTCCCCTTATTCCAAAGTGTTCTAGTTTGTTCAGAAGAATGGGGATAGAAACCGTATCAAAAGCTTTTTTCAGATCAAGGAAAACTGCCAGTACTTTATTGCTATTATAAACTTCAGTAGTGATTAGAGATGTTAGTTTTAGAACAGCATCTTCTGTTGATCTATCTTTTCTAAGCCAAATTGTGAGTTAGATAGTAGGTTAAATTTTTCTAGGTAATTAATTAATCGGTTATTTATAAGTTTCTCGAGTATTTTGGAGATAGGTGTCAATACTGAAATTGGCCTATAGTTATTAGGATCGGTTCTATCCCCACTCTTGTGAACCGGAGTAACGAGTGATTTTTTGAGTAAAGTGGGAAAAACCCCTTGGGCAAAACATAGATTTGCCAAGTGACTAATTATGGGAGCAATTTGAATTTTACATAATTTAATGAATTCAGTGGGTATACCATCTAACCCTGGTGCACTATTTGATTTTAGGGACGTAATTAGTCTAAGGATTTCATCAGGGTCTGTGTCCAACAGGACGAAAGATGACTGAGGGGACATAAGGTGGGAGCCAGAGGGTGGATTAGTAAGTACCTGGGGGTGTCTGGTTTGAATGTCTGCTGCCAAATTCTTACCTATGTTGGTGAAGAAAGTGTTAATATGGTTCACTGACTCTTGGGGTGTTTGTTTATATCTTAGTAAATCAGTGTTATTAGACTTAATTGCTTTATAATTTGTAACCGATCTAATTGCAGCCCACAATGCTTTAGAGTTATTTTTATTTTTTTTCAAATTGTTTTTTGTCATAATTCCGTTTATTATGTGCGGTTTTAGCGATATATCAAACCAAAAAACGTTTTTAATTAACTTCTTGTAAAAGTAAGTTTAAAACTATTACTCTTATACATAGTTAAGCGATTAAATAGATGTATATCAGCTGCAGGGTATTGTTTTATATCACGGATTAGATCCATGCGTACCGGATATGTCACAAGCGCTAAAGCAGCTACTTTAAAGCCACAATAGATCAACTTTGATGTGTAAATATATCATTAAAACCTGTTATACAAAATATTAGCGCTAAAAGGTTGTTATGAGATTTTTTTACAGCTGCGTTATATGTGCTGTAAAAAGTGATCGAGTAAACGTTTTTGTCGTTAACTTGTTATCTCGATTATAGTAACAGCTAATAGCGCAGTAGCATAGGCGCTAAGGGAATACTGTTATATGATACATTTGCTGTATATTAGCTGCAAGATGTTCATTTATATCACAGATTAGCTCCATGCGTGCCTGATATACACCAACACTAATGTAGCGACCTTGCAATCAAATAAGATCTACTTACTTTGCCGTATACATGCACTAATGAAACCTGTTGTACAACATATTTGCACTAAATCGCTGTTGTGAGATCGTTTTTACAGCTATGTTATATGTGCTTTACATATCAGTCGAGTAAAAGTTTATGTCATCATTTATTATTATCATTATTTGGCTGTTTAACCTTATACAGCTAATTAATGTTACTAATCACCAATATACAACAATGCTGACGGAAGCAGTCGCCGCGTTGCTTTTAAATGACTTTTATGATATTGATCTTTAGTGATAAAAATTTTCTTTTATCATTATTTTAGACCTTATAAGGAACCTACCTACATGCCAAATTTGGAATCTCTAGACCCAGCGGTTTAGGCTGTGCGTTGATATATCAGTCAGCCAGTCAGTCAGTCAGTCAGGACTTTGAATTTTATATATACAGATATGTACTCACTTTATCAAAAACGGCTCTAACGATTTCGATGAAAATTTCGACATGCAGGTTTACGGGGGCGAAAAGTCGATCTAGCTGGGTCTCATCTGGGAAAATTCGTTTTCCCGTATCTTCATGCAAAAAGCTAACTATTGTAGCATTATAGCTACACAAAGTGGCACTTCTATGCTTATGTTATTTCTGTGCCATTGACAACCTTTTTATGGTTGTAACATTATCCTTGACCGTTTTGCCAGTTTGATACATGGCTGGTTATTTACTTTCTTTAAATTTGATATTTAAATTTGATGTTGTATTCGCGAGATGAATGGAATTGCGTCATTATTTGTCTGGTTGCAAAACAGTCAATGTCGTATAAATTCTAATACTTTTTCATTGAAGACTAGTTAGTAGTGGTAAATAAGTGGTGAAATTTAGTGTCGTATGTGACCTTTTGTTAAAAAAGCCGACACATAGGAAGTTTCGGGTAAGTATTACCTATTGTTTTCGTAAAAAAGTTAGGTTTCAACAACTTTCACAACGATTAAGTTTTTATTTTCGAACCAGTTATTTGGCTTTAAATGTCGTCTGCAACCAACGCGATAAGGCCTACAGTTCATCACTGTACGACGTCTTAAGCGAGTCGACTGACTGTTGCGGAGTTCCGGGCAGTTGGTTGAAGAAGACTTCCCGTATCATCGCACAAAGACATTCCCAGATAATTATTTTTCCATTTTATTAGAAAATTTGACTTTGCTTGCCTATATCGATGGCCCCACCGAATAAACGTGCAAAGGTTAATACAGAAAAAATTTTTTTTGCCGATTTGGATTCCCCATGTTGTAATACACCCCCCCTATTTTTTTGAGGGGGCCATGCTAATTATTTTCTGATTTATTAAAGAAAATATTTTTATTCTACGGAAAATATAATCAGCGAGACCACACGAATATTGTTATTCTCACTTGTTACACAAATTACAATCCATCGCCTAAACACGAACAAACATGCGTGAGTCTAAAACATTTTTGTTCAAAACTTTACTAAATTTTATATTCGTGTATTATTCTGATGCACGCTTTTTGGTGTTATGAACGATATGAATTTTGAGAGTATCGCTTCTTGCAGTATAAAGTCGCTATAAAAATTATAGTAACAGCTGGTTGCAGCATAGAACTTCTCTACGTAATATTGTAATAATTCAAAATACGAATATTCACTGATAATATTCTACGCGTCAAATTTCGTTTGATGAGCTTAGACTTTCTTTGCACCTGTTATTAACTCATTTAGACCCAAATACAAACAAGAATTCACATTCTGAAAAAAACTTTATTTACGTAACTATTGGGGATTAGCAAGACATTCTATTATGAAAATACTGAAAAAAAACTTTCACATCCCTGAAAAAAAACACCGTCCTCAAATGGGCCCAATGAGCTTATTTGTGGTATTTTTCAAAACAGCCCTTCTCGATGCATAACGTTGTAATGCATTTTTTACATTGCCAACGTGCTTTCATGTGGCATTCGACACACCTTAACTGGCTTGACAGCTTCTGAGGGAAGTGTTGATACCATCTTGACTCATACTTGGCACAACAGAAGAGGGTTTACGACGCCTTCTATCGGATCTTTCAGTACCTACATTCCTCAAATACAACCGGGAAATACTTCGGGAAATACTTTGCCCATTATGAACTGCTTGGCAGGGTGACGCCCAAAATATTTCATATTTGATTCGTCTACCGATAGGTACTCATGAACTACACCCCATTGAAGGAATTTATTGATCAGCAAATCGGCAAGTGGCCGTACTTTGAACATCTTATCGGTGGTTCCGCCAGCCGATTCGTTGTCGCAGAAATGTAAGAATTTCTTTATTTCTAAAAATCTATTTCTTGACATCGCTTTTGAAATAATCTAGGTCTAGAGACCAATACAATCGTTCTCGTGGAAGTGAGTGATATCCAGTCAAAATTAGAATGCCAAAAAATATCTTCAGATCATCAGTAGTTATTTGGAATTAATGGTTGTTTTGTTGAGCGGCGTATAACTTTGTGTTCATGACGATCATTTCAAAAACCTCTGCATCAAATATCTTTTCAAAAATGCTGACTGGCGTTTGATCTTTGAGCTCATTCGCAAGGTTTTCCCTTCGTTGCTGAACATTATTCACCACTTGGGACATGGCAACATATGACCCATCACAATTACGCCAACATGGTTCCTGGACTTCAATTTTCCTGTATCTTTGTAATGGTTCATCGTCACTGCTATCCCATTCACCGTCGTCTCTGGATTCAAATAGTTCAACTCTGCCTGGGATATCGCGAGGAAGAATGTTTTGCTGAACATCATCTTCATCGCCTTCTTCATTATCCGTGAGAACACTAGGTTCTGGAGGAATGGCAACTAAATCGTAACTGACATCAAGATCATCTTCATCATTAAAAATACTTTCGATGGCTTCCTCGAGTCCTCGATACTCATTTGTAAAATTAAACGATCGCTTAGACATTGTTTTATGCCGGAACTAGGCCTGCGAATATAAAACAAAAAAATTTTAGCAATCTGCCCATTGGACCCATTCGGGGACACCGTACTATAGCAATTACCCCATTGTGCCCATTCGGGAACAGTATACCAAAACATATCTATTTATGTTAGAATCTTAGAAAATACTCAACATTATAGGATAAATACTTAGTCAAAACTATAACCAAAAGGAATAAACAAAATAATGCAATAAATTTCCACGCAAATATAAAAAATATAACTTACCGTTTGTTAAACAGTTTTTAGTTCAATGACGTACACAAATTAGGTAATTTAGTCCAATGTATTTAATGAATCACAAAACTATAATCAGTATTACAAAGACGCACACTTTGGCATTACTAATTCACCTTTGAATATCGAATAGCTTAAATATTTTTGAAAATGGGGGTATTTATAGAAATGACCTTAAATGAGGACAGCGGGCGAGAATGGGTTAAAACAGCAATGGCTGCTTAGTTGAAAAAAGAGAGGGACAGGGAGTGGCGTGTGACATCAAGACTAGCTAGTAAACGTTTGCAACGCGCACTAGGTGCATTGTCGGCTTAATTCTAAACTATCGAGCGTGCTCGTATATGGTGCCAAATTTAAGAAAGTGAAAGAAAATTTAAGATTATTACGGTGAGGTTATCTTATCCAGACGTTTTGGATCACCTCTTTGACGCTGTCGGAGACCCGCGGTTGAGAAAAGTAACGAAATGAAATGTTTTCATTGGATCCTTGTTCCGGAGCAACGCCTTCATCAGCCAGCGGTGTGCCGAAGTCTGCGCCAGATGTAGAAGGTATATTCCAATACAGATAGATGGTGGTGGCGATCGTGCAAACCACGATAAATGCGATGAAGATGTAGTGACCCGTCTGATAGGTTCTGATAGGTTCTTGACTTCGAATGTATTCTGTTGTCCTTTTACCGCCTCAATGCTGACCTTTATTCTGTCCAGAGCTTCTCCAAAGTCTTCAATTATAAAGCGGTAGTTTTTCTCCACAGTTATTTATTACGGATTGCTGTATATAAATGTCGTTGATTGTGATGTCACTGTGGAAGTTGGTATGAGAATGGATAACATGGTGCTCCCGTTTCTATCGTAATGATTCCTGTGCCCTGTAACAAGAGTGGCGTCACGCCTTTCCTTTTCGAAGTTGACTGCTAAGTATTCCGATGTTACGGCGACTCGCTGAGTGGTGTCCGAGACGATTTGCGGAATTGGAATACAGAATTGAAGCAGGGCAGTGATAATTCGCTAGGAAGTTGTCCAGCGATTTATTTAGTCGATCCTCGAATTGTTCCGGCTTTAGAAGGTTGGCGTCATTTATCAAGTCCAGTAGTAGCCTTTGTTGTGGACGCCGCAGGATGTCCATGTCCATCCCTGCGGCGAGTGCTGTGGCAGTCGTATACTGTTGTCTTGGCGGTCAATCTTGTCTGATTCTGCTAAGTGTTTGTTAATAGCCGTGAATTGTTGATTCATGACTTGCTCATATCTTTGTAGAAGTCTATATTCACCTTCTATTATCGACGTGTGATTTTTATACCTACAACTGTAGTATGATTTGTGTTGTCGTTGTTGCGGGTAAGTTGGATATCTCTGTCATATTGTTGGGGTAATCTTTCGTCCGGTACGCCAGAAAGTGAGTTAGCGACTTAACCCACGCCGTTAATAAGATCACGTCTTGTTCTTTTAGCGTGTGATCCATTTTCAGTCGATAATTAGGTCGTTATAATGTTCCAATTTTCTCAAGTCATGTTGTAGTTGTGTTGTGCTGTGTAGTTGTATTAATATAATAGCACCACCGTTGGTGCCCATTTAAACTTGAATAATTGCATGATGGGTGTCCGTAACTCTTCCTAGTAACCATTTCGCCGGAGGTATGTTATCCTCTTTCACTAAGACCATGTCTCCGACTTTCAAGACTCTTTTGACAGTGGTCTATTACTCCGGGTCTGTAGTGTTTGCAGGTATTCAGCCAGTTTTCTGGTTAGTTGCCACCATGTTCGAAGGTTACGTGGTTCTGTTTCTGGCGACTAGGGAGAAATGCCCCGGAGTGAGGTAATCCAAGTCACCTATGCCCTCTGTTAGAGGTGTACTATTAAAGGTCTGGAGTTGAGACAGTTCTCTATTTATGCCAGGAGGGTGGAGTAAATACTCTTTAAGTGTTCGTTTTTGTTAACCAATCACTTGTCGTAGGTGGTCTTAACTGCAATCTACCACTCTCCATTATCTGTAGGCTATGCTGGCGCGGTAAAGTTCCATTCAATGTTTGAGCTGGCCCAGTGTATCCATGGTCTCGGTGTTGATGTAACGTTTAAGAGCCTTTCTTTTTTCTTGTGCCAGCACCTTTGCCGCAATAATAAAATTGATACCGTTGTCACTGTAGATGTGTAGGGGTAGGCTTCGTCTAGCGCCTATTCTTTTAAGAGCTGCCAAAAAACGTTTCGGTGCTTAAATCTGACACCAGTTCTAAATTTTTTACAAGGTGAGTACCGTAAACACGGGTAACTTTAACTTTAGCCCCTATATTTCCAGCTTTTCTTCATATATTTTGCAATTTAAGTAACAAATACTTTCTTTAGAATAGGTACGTAGTGAAAGTCCGTATAATCTATTTTGATAAAAATAAAAAAGTAAAATATTTTTATTTGGTGGGCAATGTTACCCCCCAGGGCTAAAGTAACCCGTGTTTACTGTATGTGTTTACTTTACAAATCGATTTTTAAACAATTTTTTATTAAATTCACAAAAAAACAAAAGGTATATTAAGTTTAAATGGTAAAAAAGAAGACATTTTTAGTTACAAAACATTAACAAGAACGCCTTAGTTATTGTTAAGAATATTTGCACAAAATTGTCTTACGCAATCTTGCACAAGTAAGCGTGTTACTGTTTAAAACTGATATTAACAATAGTGTATTTCTTCCTAAAAAAGCATGCGAGAGCTTAGTGCCCATCACAGCAGTAGTCTGGATTCTACGCAAAAAATAACGCAACATTGCATTACATTTAAAATAGACGGACCTTATAACACGAAAAAACGTGTAAACGTTTAAAGCACGTACTATCTGCGCTTATCTACACTAGAATAAAAAAATAACTTGCTTTTTCTAAATTTTCTTGAAAACTAGCATTTCTACTTAATGTATTATAAAGTTAATAGAAAGATTATTTTAAAATCTATCTATTTTATGTACATTTTATATACCAATTCTGTCCCATTTGCTCGTAATCACAGTTCTAACGTTTTTATTTTTTCCTGTAAAATTAGCTTTTTTCACATGCACGTTTATTCGGTGGGACCATCGATATAGCAGCTACAACAAGCAGCTGTCCTCGATTGACATGTTTAACTGTACACGCAATAAATATAAACACAGCATAAAGATGTTAGTAAAGTCTACGTAACTAATGATGGTCAATAATAATGTAAACTTAAACTTCTATTTGAATGTTAAAACTAATAGTGACGTCTACTGTAAATGAGCCATATTAATCTATCCCGCTATAATTGTTACGTTAGTTTGATCTAATTTACTGGATATTAATGGACTAGTTATATACTCACCGATAGCACCAATGTCACCGTCTAATCTAAAATATAACTCTCAGTGGGATTTGTTCCAGGATGTAGACTATACTTATTTTAAGATATTTTTTTTTCACCATGTTTGTTATGTTTATATCTGTTTTTTTCCCCAATAAATAAAATAAAATAAAATAAATAAATGAACTATGCCGTTACCATGATATGTAGTTAGAGTTTATTTAATTCTGACTTAGGGTGAATCTCATTGTGACAAAAGCTTTTGGAACAGAAATATCCGATACAGGTTTAGTATTTTGCCCTAAGATTTTCTAACCAAGTTACATGACCTCCGGTATGAACCTAAGTACTTAATATAATTCATTTATGCGGCTAAGTTAACGAAATTTTAGGTATAATTTTGAAGAACAGTCCTTTTAGGCTAATTATCATCGAAATTGAATAATGTGTTTAACTGTGACCAGATAAATAATTTCCTTTTTTAATTTATTTAAGCGTGCTTATTTTTATATTCAAAATGTTTTAACGTTCTTATTATTAAATTAAACTTGTGACTATTTTTTAATGAAAAACCTTTTTTAATTCAACGCCAAAATTGTTCGTTTGCATTTCGTTCCAGAAAAGTGCCTAATAATGTGATCAGCCGGTAATTACATTTATTACCGGTTCATTACATTACACTATATATAAAAAGAGAAGGCCTGACCGGGTGACTCATAAACGCCCAGCCTTAACCTTGGACCTAGAAAGCTGAATTTTTTCACATGTGTGGTTTTTAAGACGTAGACGAGGAATAAGAAAGGATTTTTCGAAATTCAACCCCCAAGTGGTTAAAAGGGGGGGGGATTATTGTTTGAAAGTCATTCATTTTAGAAGTTCGAAACGTTGAAATTGGTATTGGTAAACAAATAAAAAAAAACTGCTTTCGGCAATTTTGGATAAACTACCCCTAAAAGGTGGATGGCATCCCTAAGGGGATGAAATGGGGAGTGGAAGTTTGTATAGGAGTGAAGTCATTTTTGAAGTTACATAGTTAAATGGAAACTGGCTTCTAGACTACTGAATATAAAATATGAGTTTTGACGTTTTTAGAAAATCTACCCCGAGCAGGGCGAAAAAGGTTTGAAAATTTGTATGATTTAAAGCTTCTATTCCTTTTTAACGAAAATACTGACCTTCCGTAGACGAAGTGGTGGGCGGAAAGCTATAACCGATGCGAAGCGAGGGCGGGTCACTATCTATACATTCTATACATATAATAAAATCGTTAAGACCAAAAAGTCTGTACATTGAAGATTTTAAAAAAAACCGATCAGGGCGACTTATAATAAGTAACTGAACATATTAATACCATTTTTTAAATTTTTGTTTGGTTGTTTGTTTGACTGAGCATCACGTAAAAACTACTGAACGGATATTGATAACATTTTCAAAAATATATTTTTATAAAATCAGAATAACATTAAGGCTGAAGACATTTTGGAAAATGTTAGAAGAAGGGGGTAAAAAGAGGGGGTAAAGTTTGTATGGAAAAACAAATTTGGATTATTCTAGGATCATGAAACTCATAATGAATAAAAAAAATAAAGAAATACCTGTTATAGGATTTTTTTAAATCTCATCCAAAAACGGAAAAAAGAGGGTTTTATGTTTAAAATTACAGGAATTCATACAACTATAACATGAAAACCAATGAAGTTCCTTTGGAACTTGCTACATATACTTAAAATAACAAAGAATGAAAACTACTTTTGGCGATTTTTGATAAACTAAGGGGTGGAAATGGGGGCTTAAAGTTTGTATGGAAGTTTGGTCCTTTTTCAAGTTAGAAACGTGGAAATTGCTATAGGAATACTGTTATCAAATAAAAAAAACACTACTTTCGGTGATTTTGGATAAACTATCCCTATAGGGATGAAATGGGGGGTTAAAGTTTGTGTGGGAGTTTGGTCGTTTTTCAAGTTATAATCGTGTACATTACTATAATAAAGAAGACTGTAATCAAATAAAAAACACTACGTACGGTGATTTTGGATAAACTATTCATAAGGGGATGAAATGGGGGGTTGAAAATTGTATGGAGTTTGGTCGTTTTTCAAGTTAGAAACGCGGAAATTGGTGTACTTATAGGCTACTGTTAACAAATGAAAAAAAATAACGTTCACCGATGAAATGGGATGGGATGAAATAGGGGGTGGTAATTTGTATGGGAGTTTGGTCAATTCTGAAGTTAGAAACGTGACAATTAGTATATAGGCTACTGTTAAATAACAAAACAATACAATTTCTGGTGATTTTGGAAAATAACTCCAAAGTGGGTGAAATGGGGGGTGGAAATTTGTATGGGAGTTATGTCAATTTTAAAGTTAGAAACGGGGAAATTGGTATATAGGCTACTATTAACTAACAAAACAATAAACTTCTGGCGATTTTGGAAAAATTACCCCTAAGTAGGTGAAAGGGGGGGGTGAAAATTTGCATGGGAGTTGCATAAGTCAATTTTAAAGAAACGTGGAAATTGGTATAAAGGCTACTGTTAACTAATAGCTTTCAGTGATTTTGGATAAACTACCCCTAAGTTAATGAAAGGGGGGCTAAAATTTGTATGGGAGTTTGGTCATTCTTGAAGTTAGAAATGTGGAATTTAGTACATTTATATCTTAACAAAAATAAAAACAATATTTGGCAATTTTTGATATTCTACCCCTTAGAGGATGAAATTGGGGGTTAAAGTTTATAATGCAGTTTGGTCGTTTTTCAAGTTAGAAACGTGAAAATTGGTATTTAGGCTACTGTATACAAATAAAAAATTCCACTTTCGACTATTTTGGATTAACTACCTCTAAAGGGATGAAATGGGAGGTGGTAATTTGTATGAGAGTTTGGTCAATTTTGAAGTTAGAAACGTGGATATTGGTATAAAGGCTGCTGGTAACAAATAAAAAATATAACTTTTGGCGTGTTTGGAAACATCTACCCTTAAAAAGGTGAAATAGGTTCGGTCAATTTTGAAGTTAGAAACGTGGAAATGGGTATATTCGCTACTATTAAGAAATAAAAAAAACACGTTCAGTGATTTTGGATTAACTTCCCCAAAAGGGTCTATAATGCGGAGTTAAAATTTGTACGGGGGATTGGTCATTCTTGAACTTAAAAACGTGGAAATTGGTATAAAAAACACTGTTCACGAATAATAAATAAAACGTTTGGTGATTTCCGAAAAAGGATCCCTAAGTGGGTGAAATCGGAGGTGAAAGTTTTAATGGGAATTAAGTCATTTTTGAAGTTAATGAAGTTGGTGTTAAAGCTACTGCTTACAAACCAAGAGTACTTTCGGTGATTTTGGAAACACTACCCCTAAGGGGTTGAAAATGGGGGTGGCAATTTGTAAAAGAAATTTGTTATTGACGTTAGATATATGAAAAATGGTTTCTAGACTACTTAATATAAAATACGAGTTTTCTGATAATGGAATGTACATTTAATATCAATGACATTTACATTCCAAAAGCACCATTTGGTAAAGTGCAATTAATGACCAGACATGACCATCAGAACTCCTTAATAATAAGTATTTCATAACGCGCTACTTTTGCCCATCATTTGTAAGGGGCTGTTTATTTATTACGTAAGATGATTTGGGGGGCCCTGATCTAAACAATTTTTTCTTACATGGGGGTAGGATGTTCTTACATAAATATCACAAAAGCAAGCAAAAATTGAAGCGTTTTTATATTTTTGCTACTTTTTCTTTGCAATTTTGGTAGATACTGATCTTACGTAAGATTAAAAAGGAGGGAGGGGGTTCATCCACGTCTTATTTTTTCTTAAGTAGGGGAGGGTGGGTCAGAAGTTGGTTAAAATTGTCTTACGTAATAAATGAACAGCCCCTAATGAATGTGGTGAAATAGAAATTTTGCCAAGTACCAGGAGAGTTCTTCAACGATTAATGTTCCTGCATATTGGATAGCCCCATTTTGTCAAGAGTGATGAAGTATTGGCAATAAGCATTAATGGTATGAATGTAGTGTATATGTGCTGCATGTAATACATTATCACATAATAATTAAACAAACACAAAAAGCGAACAAATGTTAGGAAACATTACTATTTTCTTTGGAAAGTCTGTCCGTTTATGATACGTACTTAATGAAAATTTTATTTCTACCTACGTACTTTTTAACGTAATTACTGACTCTCCGCAGACGAAGTCGCGGGCAGACAGCTTGTACTTAATATTATAAACGCGAAAGTAGACAAACTTTTGCGTCTGTTTGTCTGTAAAGCTTTCACGGCTAAACCGCTGAACCGATTTAGATGAAATTTGGTATGGAGATAGCTTGTGTTGTGTTCCGGGAAAGGACATAGGCTACTTTTTATTCCAGAAGAACAGTTCCTGATGGAGCAGCGATAAACGACTTCGACACGGACGAAGTAGCGAACAAAAGCTATAATATTATAAATGCGTAAGTAAATCTGTCTGTCTCTTACCTCTTCACGCTTAAACCGGTGAAGAATTTAGATGACATTTTGGTAGGTATGGGAGATAGATTTTATCCCGGAAAATCTGATAGATTTTGATTTTACGCGGGATACCCGATAAACGACTTCTACGCGGATGGAGTCGCGAAAAAAAACTATAACTTATAATACGTAACTGCGATGTGGTACTAAAATGTCAAGTTACTTATGAGTTCGACTGTACATACAAATATGATAGTAAGGTGAACTCTAGGCGTATATCATGGGATATCGACAAACATAGGTCACATCACACTATCTAGACGAGTACATATATATAAAAGTCGATGTGTATGTATTTGGGTATGTTCCCTATATAGACAACAAAACAGCTGGACCGATTTTTTGAAATCTTCAGTCAATCTTCAGGTTACCCTAGCGTGTGATTCTATGTATGTAGTTTAGTGGCGATCTGATTTTTTCAACAGATTTTTTTGGTCTTTTGTGCGACATGGGCAGCAACGCGCCGCGCCGGCTACCAGCTATACTATCCTAATCGCACCTTTAGAATGAAAATGACCTAATTCCAAAATGTTTAGATTTTGAATTAGGAATTCACAAAAAATAATACCAAAGGCCAAATTTTTCAATAAGTACCTCGTTTGGCAAGCCATAGACCAGAGTGGTAATACGTCTGAACCATATATTTGCACAGGCTCTATGAACGCACGCATTTACCTGAGAGAATGTATAATAAAGCGTGATTCCCTTCATTAATAAATATTACCAAAGAGAAGAAATTATATTCTGGCCAGATATGGCGTCATGCCACTACGACACGGAAGTCATCCAACATTTAAAGTCTGCGGGGATAGATTTTATACGAAAGCACAATAACGCCCCAAATGTTCCCCAAGCTCGTGGTATTGAAACTTTTTTGACTTTATGCAAACGAGAATATAAAAAACAAACGGAAAAACCCAAATCGTTGGCTGCATTCAAACATTGATGGACTAGATTGTCTAAAATTGTGGCAACTAGGTCAGGAAAAGCTGTAATGAGGCGAGCAGCAATAAACCTTAGAAAAATTGGCTATAAAGGCGTTGCACAAGCAAATTTATTATCTATATTCTTAATTGGAATTAATGTAAATGTTAGCACTTTATTATATTTTTTCATGAAATATTTTTATTTCAACCTTGTCTCTTTACTTATGGGACAGCCCAGTATACCTACCTAATTGCATTTGCCTCGGTTGACCTTAAGTATTATAATATTATTATGTATGTATGTGTGTATTTTACTTTGAAACATTCGTTATCCTACTACATGTGATTATGTTAGCCCAATAGGGGACTTATTTTAGACTACAGCGCCATCGATGCCACTATAACCAAACTAATAGTTACCGAGTATTTACACAGATGGCGCTAAGAGTCTCACCCGGGACATGTTTAGAAAATAAAGTTGAAAGAAGTAGAAAGAATTGACACAGTTAATGGTAATTCAGTTATTTTGTTATGTTTAAACTAGATCATCTCATTATAGATAGAGGGAGGAATGCCCAATATTGGGCCCAATGTACACTGGAGACGTAAATTAACGAATATCCTTTTTAATTTAGTCGAATTTAATCGAGTTCAATTTAATGGACTACCGTTTAATGAATACTTAGCCATAACATTACTAGATGGCACCAGTTTGGGT
Organism: Tortrix viridana; assembly: GCA_963241965.1. Classification (NCBI taxonomy): domain Eukaryota; kingdom Metazoa; phylum Arthropoda; class Insecta; order Lepidoptera; family Tortricidae; genus Tortrix; species Tortrix viridana. The sequence continues at coordinate 23,496,597 of OY725171.1, forward strand.
GTAGCGATGTAACCAAACAAATTATCAGTAAGTAATGTTATAGTTAGTTTACCTAGTATGATCCCTGTGACAACACATATAAACACGCATTATTATTATACCTATCTACTTGATTCTTTGACTTTTCATAAATAATATATTGATACAAACCTTACGACTACGCTCAGTAATCAGATTAATCACCTCTTTCTTTTTACCAAACTACGGCGAAGCAAAAAGGAGGGTTATGATTTTGACCGGTATGTATGTACCTATATATGTATGTATGTATGTATGTTCATAGGTTCCCTCATAACTTTAAACTACTTATCATAATCTGACAAATGGGGTACCGTTGGAAGCGTTTTGATAGTCCGCTGGTTATATAGGCTATGTGACGTCAGATTAAATTGAATATAGCGGCTTTCTAGAGGACATAAAGTCATGAACTAGAATAGTACATTTCGATACTAGTGCGGAAAGTATGTCATTACTGCTCGAGTATCGAGATATCTTGCCACGAGCCGTAGGCAAGTGGCAAGACTCGGGACGAGTGAAGAATGACATTTCCGCACGTGTATCGAACGACGTTTTTTAACACAGTTGCGAAAAAATAAATCAATTTCATACTCTATTTCACTAATTTTATAAGCAACATTTTGAAAACTTAAGATTGGTAAACAAATTCGTTGTAAGTTCGATCTTTCGCAGTGAACATTTTTGACATTATAAAGAGGTGTTTTTTTAGCTTTTATTTGACTAGAATGGATTTTGTTATTATTATTGAACCCACTTCAATGAAAGTTTTTTTTTTAAATGTATGTTCTATAAGACATAAACAATTGTAAATAAAATATAAAACATTGTTCTATTATTACCTAAGTATTGTTATTTACGATTATTTGTGTATCGTATATTTATAAAAACAATATCGAATGTTGCCTTTGGAAACTTAAAATGCTTGCAGTAAGAAAAAACGCATGGCTTAAAGGACTTAGACTCCAGGCCATTATCATAAAAAAAAAGGCCTCTTCATAATGTCAAAAATTTTGACAGGCGTTTCGGCAGCTATTCCATTCCATTCCATTCAGACAACTTAATAAGAACGGTTTTTCAATATTCAATATTAAAAAATTAACGTGTTATAATGATGAAGAGGTAAGTAATAAAATATGAAATATGTATATTTTTCGTATTCTTACATGAACAGTAGGTTTTTATGTTGATTACTATGTTTAAAGGAAACTAATATTAACACTCATCAATAAGTAGTCATGAATTAGAACAAGTATAAATTTAAAAAAATTGGAAAAGTAAAAAGCACTAGTTCGCGAAAACCAACTTTCCGCACGATATACAGCTACGAAAAGTACCACTTTTTGAGCAACTGTGTTAAAAAATATTTTATTTAATCATGCCGTGTGGGGAGTCAAATGAAAGGGCTTAATTAACACATTTGAAATATATACTTACGTCATACTGACAGTTTCTGGATTCTGATAAATAAGACTAGATATGATGTTTATGATTAATTTATTGTTTTTCAAAGTTTATTCCCTCAATATTTACACACTTTTTCATTCGTTGGAACCATTGTGTGAAGCAGTGGGTCCAATCTTCGGTAGAGACCTCTTCAACGGCTTCTTGGAATGCATGCCGCACTGCCGCTTCTGGGCTTGAGAATCGTAAACCTCTAAGTTTATCTTTTATTCTTGGGAATAAAAAGAAGTCGCATGGTGCGAGGTCCAGACTGTACGGCGGATGCGTCATCAGTTCCACATTTGAAGCCTTCAAATACGCATTCATTCTCTTAGCGGAATGTGCGGACGCGTTATCGTGGTGAAGGATGACATGACTGCGAGGACGCTTTTCACGAACTTTTTCTAAGACACTGGCTGGGCAGTTGTTTACATACTAATCTGCAGTGGCTGTTGTTTGATTTTCAAGCGACACTGTTACATAATGTCCAGTTTTTCCGAAGAAAGACGCAACCATTTTTTGCCAGTGCTCTGAATCTTCATAACTATTGTTGGCAACTCTTCAAAAAGAAAGATCCATTTTGCTGACTGGCTTTTTCTTTCCGGTTCGAAACAATACACCCAGGTTTCGTCACCTGTTACAATATTATAGACGGCTGTCCATTAAACTTGATGATGACTCTCCTCCATTAAACATATGTATGTATATTTTTTCGGTACCACTCTATTCGCAGTCGTTTCTGGTCTTCCGTTAAATCATTCGGTATCCGTCAAGTGCAAAGCTTCCGAACTTTTAGTTGCTCATGCAAAATGTTTTGCACTTGACTCATTCCTATGCCTACTTAATACAGTACAAATTTGCTGATAGGTAATTTTTTTCTGTCTCAATTAGTTGTCGTACGGTATCGACATTAGTTTCAGTAACCGCAGTCACCGGCCGACCTTCACGTACATCGTCATGGAGATGATCTCGTCCACGTCTAAATTCTCCAAAACACGAATACGTATAGAGCTACGAGATGGGGCTTCATCATTAAACGCCAGTTGAAGTCTCTGGCAACTCTCTTATTAGCCGCAGCGAAAATCGTAAAAAATCATTAAGCGAAAATTTTCACGAGTTGGTTTCATTATAATAGCGACACACAATTCTCTGAACCCCGCCAAATTGAAAAAACAAATTAGTCTCGTAAATTGAAATCGTAAATATACTACTATAAAAATATCACTTATGGCGATTTCAGAAAAACTACCTCTAAGTCGGTGAATTGGGGGGTGGAAATTTGTATGGTAATTGAGTAAATTATCAAGTTAGAAACGTAGAAATTGGTATATAATATATTGGTATATGTTAACAAATAAAAACACCACTTTCAGTAATTTTAATAAGCTATCTCTAAAGGGATGAAATGGGGAGTGGAAGTTTGTATGGGAGTGAAGTTATTTTTGAAGTTAGATATATGGAAACTGGTTTCTAGACTAAGCTGAATATTAATTTCTAACAGGAAATCCATACCTACGAAGCAGCTCACATACTGCGGTTTTAGGACATGGAAGGCCTCCGGTTTTTGCAGGTTCTGAGCAAATTCTTTTGCCCCGACCTATTATTAATATTATCTATTGAATATTGGGATAAATATTTTCAACATTTTCTATTTCACAATCTGAGTTACACTCAGACGTGTCATCGTTAGTACTTTCATTGACGTTAATGACAATACTATCAATATGATGATCCATCCAGTGTTCTTGTGAGCGATATTTATTTTCACATTTGCATTTTCTTCTATTCATCCGGGCCAATCATATTATTTTTTTATTTAATAAATTTCTTTACTGTAGTCATATAGGTCATATTCATGTCTATGTTACTTTTTGATACGTAACCTTTTATCTGGGACCATATGTTTTCAATTGGGTTGAAGTCGGGATGGTATGACGGAAACCTTAACACTGTGTGTCCATGTTGATGAAAAATCTTGTCTATTGAATATTCTACAGTCTTGTTTATGACGACAAATAATTTCATATAGTTGTACCTTGATTAATGGTGGCTCAAAGGGAATATTATATTTTTCTAACCAGTTTATCATTAGCGGCTTATCTGTATTAGAGTTGGGTGCGTGTTCCATATATTAATTGTTAAAAGCAGCAGTATTCACTACTAACACTAAATTTGGAGACAAGGTGGGAATAAGTTGATTTTGTAACCATTTTTCATAATTTACATTATTAATTGCATCGTGATAATCACCAATCTTGTCAGTTGACTTATACATAAGCAGAGCACCCGGAACAAATCCTTTAGCACTACCTGCATGTACAATAATAAGACGTTGGCCTTTTGAAATTAACTGTTTCATTCCTTTATCCGTGGAATCCGCCCAGCATTTCCCTTCAGATCTATAATTTGTTATTAAGTCCAGATACTTTACTCTTTTTAGTCTTACGTCATCCTTTTCCATCAGCATTCTTCTATTGTTTGTAATTTTCTTGAATCGAAAACCCATTTGGCGAAGTATCTTTATAATGTAAAATCACAGCCTTTAAAATTCATCGTTTCCATCAATTTGGACTTGGCCTGGATCGTAGGAACTAGTTCATAAATCAGATGAAAATTATAAACCATACGTCGTAGTACTGCATAATCAAAGTCATCAAGATCTAGACAGAAAATTGTGCGTGGTCTACCTAACTTAACATTATTTCAATTTGAATTTCAATTTTTTTGTTATCTTCTTTCTTGTTTATTAGTTTTTTTATTGTTGGCCGAGAAATGCCCGTTTCGTCTGAAATTCGTTGTTGAACTTTACCAAAATATTGAGAATAATTGCTATTTCCGAATTTGCTATTTTCTGATAAAAAATAGAGCTATATGTTGAATATAATTTCCAGGACTGGAGGGCCTAAGCGTTTCCTTCTATTTTGTGATTTCGGCATGATAATACAAATGTTATATACGTAAACCGTAAAAATAACCAAAACTATAGCGAATATTTGAATTGCATAATAGCCACTCTATATATATATTGGCTGCTGAATGCGACCTACCCCTATGGTGGTATGATGGGTACTGAAGCTAATTGAGAGACCATAAATACGAACTTTTCCGATAAAGTACGAAGGAAAATTATTTTGCACTACGAGTACATCTGTAAATTTAGCAAGCAAATTTAGAATTTTTGAAACTGTTGACTTATGACCTTTAGCCCGAACCTTTTCATTGTGAGTGGAGGCCTGTGCCCAGCAGTGGGAGGTATATAGGCTGGATTATTATTATTATTATTATTATTATTATGACCTTTAAATAGCCCAGTGGTCGAGACCGCTGGGCTATTTAAAGGTCATAAGTCCGAGGACTATATAGTATTTCTAGTATTTTGCCTACCCTATCCTACCAATATTATAAATCTGCAATGGGGACCAGTGCTCCGTTTCACGAAGCTACAAGTTACAAATTACAAGCGGAAGTCTCTTTCTAACTCCTTTTGCTACAAACAGAGTTCCGCTTGTAATTTGTAACTTGAAGCTTCGTGAAACGGTCCACAAAACTCTACGCGGACAAAGTCACGAGCAGCAGCTAGTTAATAAATAAAAAGCATATTTGTACTGTATCATATTTTTATTGAATTTCACTGAAATAAAACATACTACTCTGTCAAGAAAGTACCGGGAAAAGATCAATAATACACAAACTGTTTGTTAATCATCCAAATTTATTTTATCACCTTCAAAGTATGCTCCTTCAGAAACGATACACTTACGCCAACGAATAATCCAATCATCAAAACATTTTTTAAACGCTGTTTCCGGAATTGAATTCAGTTCTCGGCGCGAATTCTCCTTTATGTCTTCTACCGATTGAAAACGGGTGCCACGAAGCGCCACTCCGAAGCTTGTTGACTAGTTTGCATGTCAAACTCGTAAACCCACGTCTCGTCACCAGTAACAATGCGTTTCATGAATGTTGGGTCGGAATTGACTCGTTCTAGCATGTCCTCAGCGACTCTCATGCTATTGAGTTTTTGGAGAAAATTCAGGTCTTTTGGGACTAGCCGAGCGGTAACATGTTTCATACCCAAATGATTAGTTAAAATAGTACGGATCGACTCGTGAGATACAGAAAGTTCGGCGGCTATCTCTCTCAAAGTTGAATGAGGATTTTCAGTCACTATTTCCTTCACTTTTGCGATGTTAACTTCAGTTGCAGACGTTGATGGCCTACCAGAGCGAGGCAAATCTTCCATCACATCTCGACCGCTTTTGAACGCTTTGTACCACTCATAAACACGTGTTTTTGATAAAGTCGAATCACCGTAAGCCTTCTGTAACATTTTCAGTGACTCCGAACACGAAATTCCATTGGCGATGCAAAATTTAAGACAAACTCTTTGTTCAATGTTTTTGTCCATTATGAAATTCGCAATACACACTAGATATGATATAACTAAAAACAGCACTGTATTTAATATAAATAACAGATGCAACTCAAACTCCGCGCCAAAATAGAAAACAGTTGTGCCAATGTAACAACAACAAAAAAAACAAAAATTTGAATTTGGAACCATAAACAAATCATCCATTCCCGATACTTTGTTGACTGAATGTATAAACCTTCCGGAAAAAAAACAAAATTATAGTAAAAACCGTATCAAAATCCGTTGCGTGGTTTAGGAGGACTTATCGGACAAAAAAGATAAAAAGATAAAAGATACGAGTATTTATTCAGTAAGCAGGCTGAACGGGTACTACCATACGTCAAAATCTACCAGCGCTTCCCAAGGGGAGACCACTGCTGAGAAGTTGATAGCTTACATCTTATTTCGTCCTTAGTTACACTTACTTATGTAAAGGTCTTTCTAATGCTAAAAAAACGAAGTATAGAACTGTTCACTGTCAACAAATAAAAGACCGTACGTTATAATTTATACCGCATTTTCTTATCTAAATCTTCAACAAGGTAGTTAGATATAAATTAGATAAATTAGCAAGCTTGTACTTCATTATAATGTTTTTGGATGTTAGAGTTATAAGCAAATTATAACGTACGTGTCTTTTACTTATTGAAAATAAACAGTTCTAGGTAATGTTGATAAAGAACTTGTGTACTAAATATTCCATTTTATGGATATCTTGTACGACAGACGAGTGTGAGATATAATCATCTTTGAGAATTTTTATCTTTAACATTGACTGTATCGACTTGTTTCGTTTTTAAAGCCTTCGCAGGGTTTTTAGGGTTCCGTACCTCAAAGAAAAAAACGGAACCCTTATAGGATCACTTTGTTGTCCGTCTGTCTGTGTGTCTGTCAAGACCATTTTTCTTAGGAACGCGTGGAGGTATGAAGTTGAAATTAATATCAAATACATAAGTCTGCAGTCCCTTGGATCAGTGAAAAAAACAAACATCTAAGTCAACGCAATCAAAAGATACGGCCGTTTATGCCGCATATTGAAGGGAATCTCAAGGGAATCAAAACCTATAGGGTAGGGTAGGGTTGACTTAGAATCATGAAATTTTGCACAAAGCTATGTCGTATAGCACAAATAAAGGAAAAAATCCGAAAACCGTTAATTTGTAGTTACATCACATAAAAAATGAGCCCAGTATAAGCTGACAATCACTAAGTACTAAGTGCATACTTATTGCGTGTCAGTTTATACTGGACTTTGTTTATATTGTATTCCCGTGATTTACGAACTATTTACATGCCTACAAGTTTGTGCGGAACCCTCGGTGCGCGAGTCCGACTCGTACTTGACCGGCATTTTTCACTAGGCTGTGGTATATTCCTGGAGATCTCTTATAAATTGCTAGTGTTGAAATTTTAATTTCCATGTCCCACCTTTTTCCATGTGGTTTTTTGATTTAATTTATTTTTATAATAATAATAATAATATAGCACTCAATATAATACAGCACTTAATATGACGTGTTTCAAAACCTGCGGCTCCAATCCAACTTGTCCACGTTTATTGATTTGCTAATGTTTCTTTAACAATTTATTTTATCTTAAGGAAATACTCTTTACCAATTTCTTTTCTCTTGGGGATAATATAGCTAAAATGGAAAGAAACATATAATAGAATCACAAAAAAAGAAATTATAGAACCCTAAAAACATTGATAAATTTAATTTTTTAGGCTCAGTAAATTTCAACTTAATCGGTCCAGTACATTCAGAGCAAATTGGCTGTGACAGACGGACGGACAGACAGACCGATAGAAACAGACACACAAGTGATCCTATAAGGGTACCTTTTCCTTTTGAGGTACGGAACCCTAGAAACATTTCTAAATTCAAAATTTTAGGCTCAGTAAATTTCAACTTAAAGGGTCCATTTTATTCAGAGCAAATTGGCTGTTACAGACGAACGGGCAGACAGATAGACAGACACACGAATAAGGGTTCCGATTTCCATTTGGACGTACGGAACCATAAAAGGAGCAAATGTAAAAGAAATCCCGTTCAAACAAAACCAAAATTAAAAACTATAGAAGTCACGGAAATAACTAGCGCCTAGGCTCGACTTCTAAGCACCAATATTTCTTTCTTTTAACAACTTCTTTCTGTCAACAAATAAAAAATTCTACTTTAGGCGATTTTGAAAAATCTACCCCTAAAGGAATGAAACGGATGGGTGAAAGTGTGTATGAGAGTTTGGTCAATTTTGAAGTTAGAAACGGGGAAATTGTTATAAAGACTACTGTTAACAAACAAAAAACAACTTTTGGTGATTTCGGATAACTACCCCTAAGGGAATGAAATTAGGGGTGGTAGTTTGCATGGGAGTTTGGTCATTTTTGAAGTTAGAAACACGGAAATTTGTGTACAGGATACTGTTAAAACAAAAAATACTACTTTAGGCGATTTTGAAAAACTACCCCTATGGGGATGAAAAGGGGAGGTGAAAGTGTGTATAGGAGTTTGGTCAATTTTGAAGTAAGAAACGTGAAAACTGTTAACAATACTACTTTTAACAGATTAAAACAACTTCCGGTGATTTTGGATAACTACCCCTAAGGGAATGAAATAGGGGGTGGTAGTTTGCAAGGGAGTTTGGTAATTTCTGAAGTTAGAAACATGGAAATTTGTATACAGGATACCGTAAACAAATAAAAAAGACTACTCTCGGCGATTTTGGAAAAACTACCCCTATGGGAATGAAACGGGAGGGGAGGAGAGAATGTGCGTATGGAAGTGTGGACAAATTTGAAGTTAGAAACGTGAAAATTGTTATAAAGAATACTCTTAACAGATTAAAACAACTTCCAGTGATTTTGGATAACTACCCCTAAGAGAATGAAATGGGGGATGGTAGTTTGCATGTGAGTTTGGTCATTTTTGAAGTTAGAAACATGGAAATTTGTGTACAGGCTACTATTAACAAATAAAAAAAGACTACTTTGGCGATTTTGGAAAAACTACTCCTATGGGGATGAAACGGGGGGGGGGTGTGAAATGTGTACATGGGAGTTTGGTCATTTTTGAAGTTAGAAACGTGGAAATATGTATATAGGCTACTGTTAATAAATAAAAAACAGTATTTTCGGTGATTTTGAATAACTACCCCTAAGAAGATGAAATGGGGGGTTAAAGTTTGTATGGGAAGGAGGTTGGTCCTTTTTGAAGTTAGAAACATAGAAATTTGTGTATAGGCTAAATGAACAAATAAAAAATACCGCTTTAGGTGAATTTGGAAAAACTACACCTAAGGGGGAGAAACGGGAAGGGTGAAAGTTTGTATGGGCGTTTGGTCATTTTTGAATTTAAAAACGTGGAAATAGGTATATAGGCTACTTACTGTAAATAAATAAAAAACACTATTTTCGTTTTGAAGTTAGAAACGTGGAAATAGGTATATAGGCTACTGTTAACAAATAAAGTAATACAATATTCGGTGATTTTGGATGAAATGAAGGGGATGAAATGGGGGTAATATTTGGTCAATTTTGAAGTTAGGAACGTGAAAATTTATTTTGGCTACTGCTTACAAACTAAAAGTATTACGTTCGATGATGTTGGAAATACTACCGTAAGGGGGTAAAATTGAGGGTGTAGATTTGTTAGAGTTTGGTTATTTTGGAAATACGTTTGTAGACTACTTATTACATAAAATATGAGTTTTCGCGTTTTTGGACATTCTGGCAGAGCATATACCTTTAATAACACCTGTGTATGTTCTCGCAAAATAAATAATTTCAATTTCAATTTATACCCCTAGGCAAGGTGAAAAGGGTTAAAAAAATCGTATGGTTTAAATTTGTTTCTATCCCATCATGCATGATACGTACCATAATGAAAACTTTATCTGTACTGTACAAAGGTACTGGACTCTCCGCAGACAAAGTCGCGGGTGGAAGGATTGCGTATATATATATATATATATATATATATATATATATATATATATATATATATATATATTTGTACTCGGTTCACGTTTTCGAAAACGGCTCCAACGAGTTTGCGACAAGGGGGTTTACGGGGGCGAAAATTCGATCTAGCTAGGTCTCATGTCTGGGAAAATTCGTTTTCCCCGTGCTTTCACGCAAAAAGAATTCTCGCGCAATGGTTCGTAATTAAGGGGCGGCTGCTTCCGTCTGAATAGGCTGATGGTTAGAGCGTTGGCCTACTACGCAAAGACTGCGGATTCAAACCCCAGCTATAGACCGTTTTTTTTTGTTTTTGTACAGAAATTCGATGAAAAATCGGTTGCGACCCCAGCGACGACGCTAAATAAAGTTTGTATGGATGTTGGGATGTTTTTTCAGTCACGCCTAAATAGTTGAACGGATTCGGATGAAATTGTCACACAGGTAGTTGTTATCCTGCAATTTGATAGTGTCCAGGGTAAAAACGATAAACGACTTACTTAAGAAGGGGAGAAAGAGGTACTTAATAAGTTTGGATGTAGGGGGTAATCTCCGAAACTACCCATCCGATTTCTAAAATGCTTTCAGTGATATTCAGAATGAGGTTTCAGGGTGGACATAGGCTATATTTTAACTTATAACCGAAGCTAAGCGAGGGCGGGTTGCTATACTTGATATTATATAAACACGAAAGTAGACATACTTTTGCGTCTGTCTGTCTGTAAAGCTTTCCCTGCTAATTCACAGAACCGATTTCGATGAAATTTGGTATGGATATAGCCTGAGTTTCGAGGAAGGACATAGGCTACTTTTTATCTCAAAAAATTGAACAGTTCCCGAGAGAGCAGTGATAAACGACTTCTAAGCTAGTAGAGCATAATGAGAGTAACCACTGTGATTATGATAAATTGTAGATAATTAATAGTTTAGTTATGTAACTAATATGAAATGAAACTGAAATTCTAAAATAGAAGATCTTGTTACTTGTTGACCTTCAGTAGTAGACTTCATGTTACTGATATGATGATGATGATCATGATAATGGTGATTTTGTTTATTGCAACTGGAAGTGAATATTAAAGTAAATAAGTAAGTATAGTGTCAACTAAAATAGATTAAGCCGTCTAGAAAGAAAAGAGAGGCAAGTAAGCCGTCTAGAAATCATATCTCTTAAGAGACCTCTTTAATCAACTTTAATACAAGGGAATTAATAAATGTAAATGTTTGTAGAATTGGTTTGTGTTGTGGATAGTAAAGTGAGACTGCTGAATGCCTCCATAATACAGAGTTATAAGAATAAAATACTATACCCAAATGAGAGATAGTTCCCTAGAAGACTTTAATACATGTGTACCAGTACAAATCCGTTAGACCCCAACGTATGGAGGCATAGTAAGCTAATAGTACAGACTTCAAAATAAATTAATTAGTCAGGCAATAATATTGCAGGAGTATCCAGATGACCTTAGGATAAGGTTAGTTCAGTAAAGTTCATAATATAAAAATATATGCAAAACATTTAACCAATGTCAGGCATTTAGGAAATAACTGACATTGGTAAGAATTTCAATAAGGATGCAGAGGTCTTAGTAAGGAAGACCCGCCTGAAATAATCTAATTGAGCAACATTGCCATTCTGACATCATACTATTAGTTATGTACTAACAGAATAATGATCTGAAGAGCAGAGGCATTAACTAAACTATTGGAAAATGGCATATAAGCCATACTTAACAACCACCAAAACCACTTGATTCAGTCTTAACTTAACAAGTAGCCCTGGGATTGGCAGCAACTCTGATCAGTTCCTTAAAGTATTTCAGATTCCCTACTAATAAGAAAAAAAGGATGATGATGAGTTCGCCTTTGTACCACTTTTTGTTAAAGTTTGTTTTTCAGTACATTGAAGCTTCACACACATACATACACAATTACAATCAACCAAAACCTGCCATTCATGGTGACAGACCTTAGATAAGGTAAGGACCTTCAAAAGAGAATGATAGATTCTGAAAAGAACTCTGCCTGAAGAATTCTAAATGACTGCCAGTGTCGTTCTGACATCAAATTCTTGAATATAATCCAAGAACTTGACAGACAGAGAAACACAACGTTCAAGTAGACTTTGGAAATCAGAATGAAGAAACAAAATGTCTTCCACTGAACGAGTGATTTGAACACTGATAAATGTGTAATACACATTCGCCAATTGCCAAATTCGCGAATCCTCTCCAGTTTCTCCAAAGAACGTCCATGATTAAACTCCTTACAATAATCTTCAATTTTATATAAACATAGGATGTTTATAACTATGGATGTTTATGATGAATATAGTAATGTAGTAGGTAATGTCTACGTACTGGTTACTTCAGGTACAGATAATAAAGTTGAATGTGTGTTGTAGTGAATAACACTGAGCAAAGAGAAAATGTGTAAAGTGATATGTAGTATATGTAAATAAGGTACATCAAACATGTTACGATTAGATATTTATACCATCTATGAATCGATGATTGAGTATAAAATTACCTATAGTTTTACAGCCGCCATTACGGCCTCACATACTAAAATAATCATTGACAAAATAAAATCATGGTAAATTAAAACCATAGTGAATTCTCTAGAAACAGAAGCAGAATCGTTTGGTATTCAACGTGTTCTTTACAGCCGAATCGTCCCTAAAATACCTGGAGCTTGAAACTGATGTTTCAAGCTTTGATTTCCAAGTCGCTTCGCTATCATTCCCTATTTCCTCCGTGACCCTCATTTATACATTGTTCTCCTCCTAATCCGACAGGGTTCCATTGCCGCCTCCTCAATTGCCAGTATCCTCTCCTGAAAACCACAATTTTCTCTTTTCCACCGACGCGCGTCCTCTCTCTCAAAACCCGCTCCATCTTTTTCTTTTTCTCCTCCCTTTTTCTTCTTAACGTTCCCACTTCCTATTTCCGTGATGTTCCTCTACTGTCAATAAATATCGATTCCCGTTACTATCCTAACGAATACATTATAAAATCTCTTACTTTTACCTAAGCATGTTTCTTTATTATGTTTAGGTATTCCGCATAATTATTGCATTTATATTTTTCATGGTTTGCATACAACTACCCTAAAAATTGTTAATCCATCCCCTCGTCATCGCGTCTGTATACGGCCTAATATGTCGCTCTAGCGGCGAGTGACAGAACTCTTTATTTAGTACTTAAGATAAGGTTATGTTCTAGTATTTGTCTCGTTAAAATTGATTATCTTGATTAGTCTCAAACCCTCTAATTGATGATAATACTCTAATCTATCACGGTTTGTGACATGAAGAACAGTTTACAGAAAAAAGGTCAAATAATCGTAAGTTCATAAACTCGAACTAATTACAATATTGAATTCAAGACTTCCAATTTAATAAATGCAGATAAATACAACTAAAACTTAAATAACTCCCATTCTAACAATATATAATGTTTCATGTTTCAGAGAACGAGTGTGGCGAAATTTTTACCAAAATCGTTTTTTTCCGGTAGCAATCTTTCCATTCGCAAAATTTACCAGTCTTCATTTTTTTCTGTAGCTTATTTTACCGAAGATTATTTTCTAAATAATCCATAATAATAATTCCATTCTCATAATTTCCCAATCTTTATTTTTCTGAATAGTTAATATTCCCGTTCTCTTTTTTTCTTAAATGCCCTGTTTCTGTTTGCATAATTTTCCAATCTTATATATATTTTGGTATATAACTTTTTTCGCCAACATTATTTTAATATACCTAGTATTAAAATAATTATAAATAGTGTTAAACTTGGGTAAGTTAACATAATATACTAGGTATATATAAACTTGGGTTTACACTTTAACAAATGTCTTATCCCATAAAAACCTAAAATGGACAAAAATGTCATGTCTCGCAATGTAATGCTTCCCACATTGAGACTTTGTTAAAACATTCAGTCTAAAACGACGAGAACGAACAGCCAATTTTTCGTTTTAATGAAGGATTTTAGTTAAGTCAGGCCAACTATTATATATTATATATCGGTCCATGTCTGTCTGTCTGTTTCTAGGCTATTTTCTTCTAAACTACCTACGCAACGGGTTTTGATACGGTTTTCACTATAATTTAGAGATTTTCTTCCAGAAGGTTTGTATCTTAGGTATTCTAATTAGGTTTTAGTATAGTAGGCAAAATTCAATGTTTTCTAATCAAGTCGTCAAAAATCGATTTTCGGGCGCTTACCTACATGGCTAACGCTGGCTAAACATGAAAATAATGTAAAAGAATTGTAGTTCTTCAATAAGCCTAGAGAAAAGTCCGCGAGGGCATTTTCAATGTCTATCTCCTACGGTTGACTTAGGGTAACCATTTTTATTTTTAAAATATTGGGTTATTTGCGAAGCTATTTTCTCCGATTCAGTATTAATCCATTTCCAAACAAATACGTTAATTAGCTTGGCCATTTAATGTAAATTAAACTTGCCGTTACACTTACACTACCTATATGTCATAAATACTTTAAAAGATTATCACAGATTTAAAATTATGCACAACCTAAAAATCCTCTCAGCGAAACGGTAGGCTGTTGGCCGGCGCCCGAAGTACTCATCCGATTTCACAAAATATTTCACGAATATTATTTTTAATGCACTTTTATATACTGGGTGTTTTTTTATTCGTCTTAAACATTGTGGGGGTTAAATCAGTAAGTCATACTGACCAACTTTCACTATGGGACCAACCCCGAAATCGCGAAAAAAAATTTGACCCTCCCATACAAAACATCGTCTGTATGGCTGACTAGCCATAATGTATGGGATGGAAGCGAGGGCGGGTCGCTAGTGAATGATAAATGATTAGACCTAATTGATTATAAATTACAATAAGTTAAGTAGGAAGTAGTCAATGGCTTCCACAAAATGAATTGACTATAATGTACTTTAAAGAAAATAACAGAATAAAAAAGGATATTCGAAAAATTATCGAAAGAAAACTAAACTATTGTTAGAAAAAAATATTGGTAAAATATGCGAATAGAATAATCGATTACGGTAAAGATCAATTCCGGCAAAATAATCTTCGGTAAAATAAGCTACAGAAAAAAATGAAGAATGGTAAATTTTGCGAATGGAAAGATTGCTACCGGAAAAAAACGATTTTGGTAATTATTTCGCCACACTCCAGAGAACATCTTCAAAGTTATGACATAAAATGAATATTGACAATAACATAGAAAGGTTATGTTTAAAAGGATATAAACAACAGTATTTAGGAGATGTCCCTTGCATTATCTGCGGCCTGCAACATCACTAGGTAAGTAATTTATTCATCATGTAATTTAATCCATATTATTAACTTGTTATTATTAAATAAATAAATAAATAAATAAATATCAGGGGACAATCTCACACAAATTGACCTAATCCCAAACTAAGCTCTAGGCTTGTACTATGGGTACTAGACAACGATAAACATACTTATATAGAGAAATACATACTTAAATACATAGAAAACATCCATGACTCAGAAACAAAGATAAAGATTGTATTTTAAAGATTAATGACCGAGTCAAAAGTAAACTATTTCAAACCAAATGCCAAACACAATTCACTTATAAATACCTAAGAATATGTAGATACTAGGACACTTGCTGTAAACAACTATTATGATGAAAATTGATGAAATATATCCTGCTTTATACTAATACCTGGATTGATTAAGGTTTCATAGAGAAATGCAATATTTGAAATCTGTATTTCAATTATATACTAAGAGAATCAATCTTTATTAAATGTCCCTAGCTTTCAGCTGTATTTACTATTATATCAAGGAAATAGTTTTTATTATACGTCAACCATTTCTCTTAATTTTAAATAGATTTTTAACTTATAAAACTGCGAGATTGCATCTTGAATACTAACTTTTTTCATGTTACAGATTATATTTTGATCCAAGATCATTTGTTAAAACTATCATGTACGTTCGAGAGAATACCCAATATTAAATCCAACTCATTCCAATAAGAGTCTAATCAAGATAATGGTATGCTTCGTCAAGCTTCTAAGGGTATTTTAAAGATGCTAAATACAGCTTTGTTTATAGTCTAGCATGTATGTAATCTTGTCTAGTAACAATATCAACCCTAGTTTATGAAATATGGAGAATATTAAACAATATAATACAATTACTGTTTTTATAATTAAACACTAGTTCCCTATCAGTCAACAGATGGCGCTGTTTAATGAATTAGAGTTCATAAGTTCGGCACTTTTTATACAGATGGCTCTATAAGTAATATTAAATTACAACCGTCGTCTGTGTAAAAGCCCCCCATAATGTGAATTGTAATTGTGAGATCGTTACACTGGCATGATTTCATTCCGACCGAATATATGTTTCGTAATTTTTTAGATCAGTTTGGCAGTTAGCCATTCCACATTTAATAAATTCTACACAAGATGTTGCAGAATTAGTCTAGTAAGCGGAAAGTACATACTACACTCATAAGAACAAATAAAATGTAATCAATGACATTTTATATCGACTTTTTCTGGAAAAAGCATTATATTTTTAGTTAATTTCCAAAAAAGTGTATTTTTTAGTTATAGGTAGGTACACCATGAAAGGTGAACCATCTGGTTTTTGATTATTAATTCGGTATCAGGGCTGAAAAGTCAACTGAAGATTTTGCCGTTCTCCTCTCAAACCAGATCTCTAGTCATCTAGACGGTGACAACAAGTGCGTTAACATTTCTGGTTGGCATTTTGTTGGGCCACAGTTCACCAAATGGTTGGTCAACCGTGGCGAGTGACACACCTGTTTTCAGTAAAAACAACGATGTCTCCCAACATTGGGCCTACTACGACGACTACGTTGGGCCAACCACGGTTAGAAACGGAAGCCCTACAGTAACATTACTACGATGGCTACGTTGGGCCAACCATGGTTAACAACAGAAGCTCTACAGTAACATTACTACGATGGCTACGTTGGGCCAACCGTGGCTAACAACATAAGGCCTACAGCATCATTACTACGATAACTATGTTGGGCCAATCACCGTTTCAGATTGTAGGGCCTTCTGCTACATTACGTAAGAAGGGCCTACAAAATAAAAGCACTCTTACCAACCGTAGAATAACCGTTGGCAGTTAGTAGGGTTAGGCACTGCGCCTCAGTGGTTTTATCTCACGAAGGCGGTTTGGTATTTTTGTGAGGGTAGTACCTAGTACGAGTACTTGGAGCACATGCATATGGTTCCAGTGTGTGTAATCTCGAGAGTAATACTATATCGCCCATGCACTCACAAACAATGTGCATGCGCATCTACTCACATGTACGGCCAACCTACGCCTTCGTGAGACGAAACATCTAACATAGAAAGTAAGGTTTTATGATAAAAAGTCAAATTACATTTATTAAAATCTAACTAGACTTTAAATTAAGTATTAATCTAATAACATAATATGTAGTTATAGGTCTTTTTTAACAACATGCTGTTTTAATAAATACATTTTGTATACACACGTGATGAGACATATCTAAGTTTGATAAGAATTACTTTTGCTTAATAAGAGAACAAAAATTGAGCATAAAGAAAGAAATATAGTATGAAAAACTGGTTTTCACTTTAATTTAGTTCTATAATAATATAAAGCAAAAGTAACTACTATCTAACCTTACATATGTCTCATCCAATGTACATACAAAGTTTCATAAAATAACTTCAAAAGAAATGAACTCTGGTCACTTTATTTGGAAAATCCTATACAAAGTGACCCGATTATGTTGCTCTTGAGTGTAGGAATAATTATTATACGTTTATATAGAGTCAAGCTCGCCTGTAAAATCGTCCATTATAATTTGGAGGGGCTCTTCTTCGTGGATGGCACGATTTGCATGTAGTTCCCGATAATAATGTTCAGTTACTTATTATAAGTCGCCCTGATCGGTTTTTTTTTAATCTTCAATGTAGAGACTTTTTGGTGTAGTGGCTTTTTGACGAGCGAGGAATCACCCTTTTATTTCTAAGTCCCTGAACCCTTAGCCAAAATGCCCATCGCTAACTAGCGTTTCTATTCGTTTCGTTTTTAAACCAATCGCGTCACTGGTAGATCACGTGACTCTCCGTATGACGTGATCTACCAATGACGCGATTGGTTTAAAAACTAAACGAATAGAAACGCTAGTTAGCGATGGGCATCTTGGCTAAGGGCTCTGCATCGTTGGTAGTAAGAAAAAATTTACGAACAAAAAAAGTATGAGGAAAAAAATGATGAAGAGTGATTAATAGGTTGGGGCAAAAGTATTTTCGTATTTGGACCGTATAAGTTGTAATCAAACCTTTTCGTCTATACTAAATGTACCTGGCTGGTTTTAATACCATTAAAAGTCAACACTCCGAAATACAATAAAATTATAAAAAAACTGGTTCCCGGCATTTTTCAATTGTTTTTGAGCTATCAAAATGGACGTATGTGACGAAGAAATTCGGTACATTTTAAAGTTTTATTACAAAAAAGGCAAAAATGCGACTATTGCCACGAATAAAATTTGTGCGGTTTATGTACCTAATGCGGTATCAATAAGAGTAGCACAATTGTGGTTTAAGCGTTTTAAGTCTGAAAATTTTTGTGTGAAAGATGAGGTTCGCTCTGGACGCCTTGTTACTGATAAAATCAATGCCATCTATGAAAAAGTGGAGCAAGATCGACATATTTGTAGTTACGACATTGCTGAAGAACTGGATATTGATCACAAAACAGTGTTACGTCATTTACAAAAGTCTGGGTACAAGAAAAAGCTCGATAATTGGGTGCCACACGATCTCACTGAAAGAAACCTAATGCCACGTGTTTCAATTTGCGATTTATTGTTAAAACGAAATAAATCCGACCCATTTCTAAAACGGTTGATTACGGGTGATGAAAAATGGATTACTTACGATAAGAACGTCCGAAAAAGATCGTGGTCGAAGCATGTACAAGCTCCACAGACAGTGGCAAAGCCCGGCTTAACTCGGAACAAAGTGATGCTGTGTGTATGGTGGGATTGGAAAGGAATTGTCCACTATGAGCTTTTGCCGCCGGGTAAAACTATCGATTCTGACCTCTACTGCCAGCAACTCATGAGATTAAAAGAAGCCGTTGAGGAAAACCGGCTGGAGTTAATAAACAGAAAGGGCGTAGTCTTTCATCATGATAACGCCAGACCGCACTCATTTATAGCCACCCAGCAAAAATTGAGAGAGCTTGGCTGGGATGTGTTGATGCATCCACCGTATAGTCCCGACCTTGCTTCATCGGATTTCCACCAGTTTCGGTCACTTCAGAATTCTTTAGGAAGCATAAAGTTAATATCAAGAGAACACTGTCAAAACTACCTGTCAGATTTTTTTAATCAAAAATCTCAGAATTTCTACAGCAATGGAATCATGGCACTACCCACAAGATGGCAACAAGTCATCGATCAAAACGGCATGTACATATTATAAATAAATAAAAAAATGTAACTTAAAAAATTGTTTTTCCTTTGTACGAAAAATACGAAAATACTTTTGCCCCGACCTAATATTATGAATAAAAAGCCGGTCAAGTGCGAGTCGGACTCACACACCGAGGGTTCCGCACAAACTACCCGACGTAGTTTTAGAGTTACCCCTTCCGGCACTTAAAAATTACTTGAAAAAGTCGTTGATGTCAAAAGCGCACTATAGGGTCGAGGACTATCTAACGGACAAAAATGCTTGGCCTAAACCAGAAAATTAACTAATGTTTAATGTTTAACAGCTTACTACTCGTACCTACATACCTCATAAAAATCATGTAAACGCTGTATCTTGTCTAGGGGACACGGTTTATGTAGGAATACATGTCGAAACTGTTTTGTGTGGTATATATATATTGTAGCATAATTGCTACATAAGTAGGGTTTCTTAGTTTGTATTTGTTCTTAATCAGCCACGTTTAATTGTGATGGGGCTTCTTTGTTTAGGTTATTGTTCGGATTAACGTAATTTCCTTTTTGGTTCAAATTAGGTCCGCGGCCGTTTTGCTGGCTCGTTACAAGACTGGCCGTATTTAAATTTTCAAATCCAAAATCCAGCCATATGTTGGTAAGAGAAAAAAAAACGAGACAGTTGTCACGTTAAGCACCTCAGAAATGTGCAGTCGTATGAAATTATTTATTAATATTCTTCTTGAAATTAAATGCAAGTATCAGTTTAATCGTTAAAAAAGTGTCGCCGTACTGTGTTCCTGCCGCACGGGTGAGTTGTTTTATTGTTTCGGGCTCGGTGGTATTTTAGTTTTAATTAACTATCGTTGAATCCTATTTTTTTCTTTTTAGCCCGACCGTCCTACCCGAGTTGTGTTTACGAAATCGGGACAGAACCTTAGCTTATCTTTATTCTGAAAACCACCTAGAGACCACTTAACTTACAAATGGAAGACTTTTTGTACGAGATAAGTAATTAACCGTTCAGCCATAGACCGGGCACAAAGCGTGGACCCTGAGCACCGAGGGATGGTCAAAAGGGATCAATTACTTTGACCTCTTAAACTTTTGTGAAATACCTTGCCAAGAGTTTTTTGTGTGTGTGTTTTTGTATTTTCAGGAAGTTCTGTATTTTTTACGCTTATGTCTGGCTGAATGCATTCAGGCCAACCGTAAAACCTTTAATTGGAATTTACTTCCAATTACATCAATATTAACCGGGTTCATATCGTTACGAAAAATATACTTACCACCTAAATATCACCTCCGTTCGAACGTAATAAACCCCTAAATTTTCTGTGTCGATAAAGAACTGTGCATAACGTGACTACAATTCCACTTTTATGTTTTTTACCTTATAATGTTTTCTTCCTTTTTTTAAAACGATTGGATTAAACCTATACACAACCTACTTTGGGTTTTTTTTGTATAGGGTGTCAAAATTCTGACGTGAGGCACGCCTTCTGGCAGTGTGTCGTGTCGTGAGAACAACTGTTGACTACATTCATAGTTAAACGGTTTTTCTTGCTGCAATATATATACTTATAAAAAAATTCTCGTAATCATTCTGACATGTTTTCCTGCAAAACTACGCAACTATTTTATATTATTTTTACAGGCTCGGGCTCGTTCGGTCCGTTTCCTAACATGTCTGCTTCTCAAACTGGTCTTCTTCCAAGAAATGACTCTTTCCTATAATGTCAGAAAATGGTTTCCTATCATGCCAATGCCACTGTCCTAGAATGATCGTTTCCTATTATATCCGTTTCGAAAATTGACCTGCTTCCTATAATGTCCGTTCCTTGTGATGTCCTATTCCTACGATGTATGCTTCCTATAATGCCCACTATTTGTGTTCTAAAGCCCGTTTTCTACAATGTCTGCTTTTCACAATGTTTTCTTTTTTGTCCCTGAATTCAAGAAGTAGTTTTCGGAAGTACTTGAAATAAGCATGCCTGGGATACTTCGGGGCATCTACCTATACGAAAGTGATGTAGCAAAATATTATCGACAAAAAAATATATCGCCTCCGGTACATTAGCACCTAAGCTCAAATTACCCTTATACTCAGTACAACCCAATATCAAAAACTCATATTGTCACATAAACATAAATTTAAAATAGCCTAATCTCTAAACACCAGAGTCCCAAAAAACACCAAAAACAAAACTGATTGTGTAGAAACCTTTGTTTAACCAATGGAGATTCTTATTTTGTTTCACTTGAGAATCAGACATTTTGAGAAGTAGACAACATAGGAAACTAACACCGTGGGAAGAATACAATTTTAGGAAACGGACCGAACGAGCCTGAGCCGCGACAATGTGGAAAGAAGGTTATTTTGAGAAGCAGACATTTTAGGAAACAGAAATTTTCAAAAGTAGACATCATAGGAAACGGTCAATATGGGAAGAAGGCCACTTTAGGAAGCAGACATGTTAGGAAACGGACCGAACGAGCCTGAGCCAAAACTATATAATTCTAGAATTAGTAGTATTATTGTAATCTTTTGTTTAAAAAATGACTAACTGTTGAGTTTCTTGCGGCGCTTCTTCTCAGCAGTGGTCTACTCTTGGTAGCGCTGGTAGATTTTGTCGTGTAAAAGTGCCCGTGCTGCCTACTGTAGCGTTACCGCCACATGCGCTACGATATTTATCGCTAAATTTTATCGCAGCGTTTAGTTTTATTTTTCGTCTGTGATGCATACTTTTTGGGTATGCTACTTATTATCTTGACCGTTTAGCCAAATACAAGGCTGGTTATACTCATCTTTGTGGTTTGAAATTTGAATTTTGGTAGATCGGCTCGTGAACAATGTTTTTTTGTCATTACCGTTCAATCTCCCGACGAGACAATATACCTACGTTTTGAAACACACATCCGTTTTTATGTGAGCAGAGGTGATCGTCGTTGTTTCACTTGATGGCCGCTTGTTTCCTGGATTAAGCGGGTATGTATTCTAGACTTCGGTCGATTCGCTAGGTTGTGGTTGTTAGGCTTGGTTGTTTATTCGTACTTTTGATTACAGCGGATCCCCCCGGGCGGCATATTAGGCCGTATGCCAGCCGTTCCGATTGGACCCTCGCAGCTGGGCGCGTAGAAACAGTCAAAATTCCTGCCTTCAAAGTCCTGCCGGTTCGCCCGACCAGTGAAGGGTGTCCAGGGTGACTCTCCTACGTGCTATGAGGTCGCTTTACTAACTTCATTACATTAGTAGTGTAGAACAGGTGCGTCTTATAGAAGTCTTGACGAACGGTGGAGGTTTGAAGTAATGTAGAAGCTTGACTTTTTATATGATTTTAATAAAATTACAATAATCAAAAAAATAAGCGTGTGTCTTCGCCGAGTGCAGATAAGGTTGTGTAGAGGTCACCGCTACGCCCTCCACGGTCCATCGCTGCGTGTGCATGTGTGTGTGTCACACATATGCCGTGCGTTAACATGTTGGCCCCCCAGGGCTGCGGTCCTGGTAGCGGACAAAGTCTGTTGAAGGCACGTCGAACGGTTCCTGACGCGGTGAGTACGTCGGCGACGCGGGTCACGCCATCGGAGCCGGGGTAGAGGCGAGTCAGTCGCCCCAACATCCATTGATTGGGAGGCAGCCGATCGTCCTTCACGAGTACCATTTCGCCTAGGTTAAGTTGTCCTCCGTCCTTGCTCTATTTCTGACGAGTTTGGAGTTCCGTAATGTACTCTGTGTAAAACCTTCTCCAGAAATGATTTTTCAGTTGCTGCGTTCTCATGTATCGTGAGAGCGTATGGGGAGCAGCTGTTTCTTTGACCTGAGGAGATGGGAGTGTCGCTACCGTTCGTCCAATTAGGAAATGGGAAGGAGTTAGAGCTGCAAGATCCAAAGGATCGGACGATAAGGGAGTGAGAGGTCTTGAGTTCAAGATTCCTTCAATCTGTGCTAAAACCGTGTTTAGTTCCTCGTAGGTTAAGTTAGCAGAAGCTACAGTACGTTTCAGATGGTATTTGACGGATCTTACTGCACTTTCTGCCAGACCGTTGAAATGAGGACTATATGCCGGTGAAAAGTGAAAGTTTATTGCCATGTTTGAAGCTTGTTCGCTTATGCTATTTGAATTTTGTTTTAAAAAATTAGAAAGATCGTTGCACGCGCCTAAAAAACACCTTCCATTATCAGAGAAAATGTTGGCGGGCTTTCCCCTGCGGGCGGTAGATCTGTGTAATTCACTACTCAGATCAGTCACAAGCTCAATGTGTACAGCCTTAACGGCCATACAGACAAAAATGCAAAGGTAGGATTTAATCAACTTACTACCTCTGCCTTTTCGGTTCAATATCATTACTGGGCCGGCATAATCAACAGCTGTATTTGAAAATGGATAGTCAGTGTGAAGTCGCTGTTTAGGGAAATTACCCATTATCGGTTGAGTAACCTTTCCTGAGAAACGGCAACATTTAATGCATTTGTGTACCGTTTTTCTGGACAAGTTCTGCCACCAACAACCCAAAATTTATGACGCGAAGAAGCGAGAAGCAATTGCGGTCCAGCATGCATGAGTAGAATATGATAATATCTGTATAAGAGCGTAGCAATATGATTTGATGAATGGAGCAGTAAAGGATGCTTTGTATCGTAATCATAATAAGAATTTGATAGTCTGCCTCCTACTCGTAATAAGTCGTCTCTTGTATTAAAAATGGATTTAATTTATTAAGTTTATTTTTAACAGGTAAAGTATTATTTGATTTTAAAACTTCATATTCTGTTAAAAACGTTTCGCGCTGAGCAAACCGACATAACGAGATCAGTGCTGAATTTAGCTCTTTAATGCGTAAGTACCCCGTACGCTTGTTATTTGGGTATAAATAATTATGTAAAAAGCATAGGACATAAGCTACAATACGTTGTAGTTTATTCCAATCAGAATGCCGTTTAATGAAGTCTGAAATATAAGTAAAATGATCGGTTTGGTCTGCACTTAAATTGCATTGAACTTTAAATTCTGGCAGTTCAGTTTCTATAGAACAATTGGGTGGTTTGGGCCATGCTTTATTATCCTGCAACAGATATGGTGGACCCGTCCACCATAAGGTACAATTCTCTAAGCATGTAGCACTTGCGCCGCGTGACCCTATGTCAGCTGGGTTTAAAGCAGTGGGCACGTAGCGCCAAGTAGTTGGATCAGAAATTTCTAGAATTTCCAATATTCTATTAAAAACGTAGGGCTTTAGTAAATGCTGTTTAGGTGATTTGATCCATCCTAAAACAATTGTAGAATCACACCAATATGTACAATTAGTGAAATGCAATCTGAACGAGGCTTTTACTTTTTCTACGAGTTTGGCGGCGAGCAGCGCGCCACACAACTCGAGCCAAGGAACTGTTGTCGGCTTTAATGGAGCGACACGGCTCTTCGCCGTCACTACCTGAACTGTAATGACATTGTTAACAGACGTAGACTTGAGATAAACACAAGCTGCATACGCCTGAATAGAGGCGTCACTGTAGGCATGAATTTCAATGTTTACGGAATAGTCGCCAAGAACGCATCTTGGGATTCTAAGGTTATTTATGTCACGCAATGAATTAACGAAACTTTTCCAAGCTGTTTGAATGTCAGTTGGAACAATCTCGTCCCATGAAATTTTCGAAGCCCATAATTTTTGAAGTATGATTTTCGCAGTAAGAACACATGGGTTAATTAATCCTAGAGGGTCGAAGATTTGCGACGTAACTGACAATATGTGACGTTTACTAATGTTATTAGACTCTTCGATATTTACTGAATACAATAAGTTGTCTTCCTTGCAGGCCTAAAGTAACCCTAAAGTTTTTGAAAACTCATTGCTACTGAGATTTAACAATCCGTCGCTACTGGTTTCATTTAATATTTCGTTAATGATATGTGGTTGATTAGAGTGCCATTTTCGTAAGTGAAATTGGCCTTTTTTAAGTTGTTCTGTTACACCTTTACATATGTTAATAAGTTCCTTTTCAGATGATGCCCCAGTAATGAGATCGTCGACGTAGAAATCGTGCTGAATGACCTCAGAAATCGCTTTGTCAGAGTTTTCTACGCCTAATTGTTTTAAGCACCTGGTTGCAAGATAAGGGGCGGATGCAGTAAGTTTGTAAAGCTTAAGGCTCTCATGAGGCTCAAAACGCCACAATATCTGTTGTAACTGATGTTGGTTATGATTTACGTTTATCATGCGGTACATTTTTTCAACGTCCGCGGTTGCAACGAATTTATGCTGTCGCATTCTAATTAAAATGCTTATGAAGTCATTCTGCACGGTAGGGCCAACCAATTGAATATCGTTGAATGACAGGCCCGTTGTCGTGACCGCAGAAGCATCGAAAACGACGCGCAATTTAGTTGATAAACTAGTTTCACGAACAACACCGTGATGGGGTAGTACATAAGTATGTATATCGGCCTTGGGATCTGCATTTTCAGTCATATGTCCCAAGTCTATATATTCTTGAATGAATTCGCAATATTGCTTTTTAAATGATGGGTCCCTGTTAAATCTACGTTCTAATGACACAAATCTAGCCACAGCTCGCTCGTATGAGTTACCTAATTTATCAGAGGACTCTTTCAATGGAATAGTAACAACGAACCTTCCGTCGGACTCGCGCCTTGTATTTTCTAAAAAATGTTGTTCACACTGTTGCTCTTCCATTGAGACTTGTTTATGATCAGGGACGTTTTCGTGCTCGAAAAATTGCGTAAGTTGTTCATTATGTTGATCATCTGATGAAATGATAGCATGGTTGCAGTGGACTGTATTTGGGTAAGTGTTTAATTGTACAAGGCCGGAAATCAACCAGCCAAATTTGGTCTTGCTTAGAGTCGGCATATTTTTACTTAATGAAATATTATGGGAACCTAGCACGCTCCAAAAAATATCCGCGCCGAGAAGCATGTCTACCTCAGATGGAACGTTAAAGGTGGGATCGGCTAGTGTTATATTAGGTGGAATGTTCAGTAACGCGGGATCTACGCGTACCGAAGGTAATGGCTACGTAATGCGTGGAACAACAAAGCACGTCGTGTTTGCTTCGTAAAAATCTATAAGCGATGCTAAGGTGACACTGCATTGCTTGGTTAAGCGGGAAGTTTGGGAATTTAACCCTTCGACTAACGACGATGTCGACGAGGACGGTAAGTTAAGCTTTATAAATATTTTTTCAGTCATAAAGAATGACGTACTTCCGTTGTCCAGCAAAGCGCGTACTGTGTGCTTTTGTCATTTATGATCTTGCACTTGAATTAAAGCAGTGCACAAGAGCACACAGTTGCTATGAACAGCTGATAATACTATATTATGCGGTGAAGAGGAGATTCAATTTCAGATATCGCCTGCGGCTCTAATGGCAAAGGCGGCGCCGCGCAGAGCGCCACGCTGCTGCGCGTTGCGGGCGGCGCCGCGTCAGCGAGCGGCGTCGCGTCAGCGGGCGTGTCGTGAGAATGAAGAATACTGTTTAGCAATTGGTTGCACAAACGACAGGGTCCAATTCGACATGCGTTAGCGTGATGACCTTGACGCAAGCAGTTAAGGCATAACTTTAACGATTTAGCCTTTTGCATTCTGACATCTAACAAGTAGGATTCGAATTTCATGCAGCGATAAATAGCATGGTTATTTTTGCATAATGGACAAACGAATTTTTTGTCTGCAGGAGGAGAATAGGAGTTGACAACTAACGATTTATGGTGATTATGCGTGACGTCACTATGGCGGCGTTTGATACGAATACTCCATA
The DNA here is from genome assembly GCA_963241965.1 of Tortrix viridana. Taxonomy (NCBI): domain Eukaryota; kingdom Metazoa; phylum Arthropoda; class Insecta; order Lepidoptera; family Tortricidae; genus Tortrix; species Tortrix viridana. The sequence continues at coordinate 23,523,656 of OY725171.1, forward strand.
TTAATATAATACTCCATAGTTTCTAAAAGATCAGATCGATTTTTTAAGAAATTTAAAAATATTTCTAACGTAGGTAAATCCTGTAGCGTGTTACGGTGGGTCTCCCATTCACGAATAGTTGTTGAATCAAGTTTACTTGATATAATGTATATGATAAGAATATCCCAGTGCTCAGTGGGCAGCTTAAGTGTTTTTAAAGCGCGCAAGTTTCTATTCACAGTATCAATGACGTTGCGTAACGATTTTGACGACTCCTTAGGTAATGATTCTATGTTAAAAATAGCTTGTAAGTGATTATTGACCAAGAGCCTTATATTATTGAACCTGTCACAAAGCAGCTGCCAAGCCACATCATAATTTTCAGCCGAGAAATCAAGTGATCGCACTATCAAAGCGGCACTATCCTTTAACGCTGCGCGCAAGTAATGAAACTTGTTTATTTTTGGTATAGACTCGTCTAAATGAATCAGCGAGCTAAATGTATCATGAAATTCCAGCCAGTTATGATATTGACCCGAAAAGCTAGGTAAGTGTATAGTAGGAAGCTTTAAGTTTGGCCTACCTTGGTGCACACAAGAGCCTGAGACCGACCTGAAGTCCACTTCTGCGGTGCCGCCGCCCGCAGGGAACTGGTTCCGCGCCAGCACGTCCCGCGCGAGCGCGATCGCGCCGAAGTACCGGGACTCGAAAGTCTTTCGGTCTTGGAACTGCTCCTCTGGAAGTTCACATACACTTTCTAAGTCAGTTTGCACGGTATCGTAATCTAAATAAATCTCTTCTATTTTTATTAAGCGAAGATTAAGCTCACTGGCCTGCAAACTACTTAAACGTGGACAACTATTCAACGTGTCTATGTAACTTTCGAAGAGAGTTATTTTAGTTTTATAAGTAGCTCGTTGTTTAACTAAAGCTTCATCCATTTTGTATTGCGTGATTCACGTGAGTAGGTACTGTAAAGCAACAAGTAGTTTTGTATGTAGAATTGTAGAACTTGTTGCTTTATGTATGTCAGTTTTATTCTTAATTCTTTTGAAATCGAATAAAGAAATTAAGAATGGAACAATAAAAAAAACAATAGTAGTGGTGTGTAGAGTCGCCTCGCGGCATTCATGGTGCAAACACCTATTCTGGTACATTATTTCAAATAAATTAAACTCAAACAAATAACAGTCTATTGATATAATCGTCACCACCCTTACAAATTATTAAGCTGTAAATTTAATGATTTGTTAAAACAACAATAGGTATATATTAAAAAAATAATGTGCAATACTTCAATTTGTTTAGCGGGTCGCAGCGAAAATGCAGTAAGATAATAATATAGGGTAGACGCTGAGCTGCGCTAAGCCAAGCCGGCCGGCCGGCCGCCGCCGGTCGCCGAGCGAGAAAGCGCCGAAGGTCACGCACCCGCGCATGCAATGCAACAGCTGTAATAATATGCACCGAACACTTGCTTAAGTTAACACTTAATAAATAGGTTCAAGCACAGATTGTTGGATCGTGATTTCAAAGCTTAGAAAAATAAGCACTAGAAATTTATAAACTTCTAGGATATAAACGGGACCTTGCTACGAAGATAAGAAATAAAGTAATGTTACTTGAAGGTGTTTATGTAATACCTAATTACTGACCAAATATATTCACTTTTAAAGTGTGAAATAGGAATGTTTGGAAAGACAGAATTTATGAAATATTGTCGATTTTGTTGTGAATCGACATGTTAGTCTGGCTCATAAAGAGGCTAGGCACCACTTTCAGAATTGGCTATTGCACGGCAAACCATCAAGTGGACACCTTTACGCGTGCATGGCGGTTGCCATGCATGGCGGTTGGCGGTACCAGAGGAGGTTGTTAATATTTTTGACTATTGGTACAGAAACCAAATCAACACAGTAAGGTGGGCTGAAGCGGTTTCTGAGTCATACAGGTTGGAGTGTGGAGTGAGACAGGGGGGTTTGACGTCACCTCGACTCTTCAACCTGTATGTTAACGCCCTCATAGAGGAGCTCAGCAGCACCAGGGTTGGATGTTGTGTGGCGGGTACGATGGTCAACAACATAAGTTACGCCGACGACATGGTGCTGCTGGGGCCCTCCGCCTGTGCCGTCAGCACGTTGCTGGGTAAGTGTGAGAGGTACGCCGTGGCGCAGGGACTCAGGTACAACACGGCTAAGAGTGAAATCCTGGTTTTTCAATCGCGTGAGTACAAGGTGGAGAGGGTACCGGCGATTTCACTCAACGGGGTCCCACTTAACAGAACCACTAAGTTTAAGTACTTGGGTCACTGGGTCACGGAGTATCTTACTGATGATGTAGATATTGAGAGGGAGCGCAGGGCGTTGGCGGTCAGGGGAAATATGTTGGCCCGCAGGTTTGCACGTTGCACGAATGATGTGAAGGTGACTTTGTTTAAGGCGTACTGCCAGTCCTTCTATACGTGCAACCTGTGGACCAACTATACCCAAAAGGCAATTAACGCTCTGCGTATCCAGTACAATAACACGCTTAGGATGCTGTTGGGGCTGCCGAAGTACTGCAGTGCCTCGGGTATGTTCGCAGAGGTGAACATTGATGGCTTCCACGCTGTCCTGCGCAAGCGAGCAGCCTCAATCATGCAGCGTGTACAAAGCAGTGCCAACAGCGTCCTAAGGGTGATCTGCAGTAGGCTGGACTGTCCCTTTGCGAGGCATTGGAATAGCCTTCATGCCTTGCCATTACTTTTAAACTAACATAGGTATATAAGTTAATTTTGTTTTATAATTTACTAACACACTTGTCTTGTCTTGTTTTGTATTTGTAATATAATTAGTATTGTATGGATCTCAGTTATCTGAAATAAACGTTTATTATTATTATTATTATATACAGCTGCCCGTGTAACGTGCTACGAGTTACGTGTTTCGTCGTGAAGATTCGAGAACCTTCGATTTTTTTCTTGTTCCTTGAATTAAATGATGGTGTATGAAATATAAAAATGAAATTGTTACTATTATAAAACTGAAACGTTTTTTATTTTTTTTCCCTGATATAAAAAACCCGTATTATTTTTTATCTCTTAGCTAGTACCTCCAAGGTAAGTCCATTTGATTTCTAACTTAAACTCTTATATTTCTGTTTTTTTTTGTGTGTGTGATTGTTTTTAGCTTCCAGTCTTTCTTGTTTTGCGATAGTTGATTTCTTGGTGCTATTGTTTTATTTTTTCGGACTTGCGTTTTCTCGTTAAAATTAGGGTTCGATAATCATGGATAATAGTCCATATTCACTAGTTACTACGCCTCGGCGTGAATCTCCCGCTGTTCTTCCTGTTCGGAAACCGGAAGAGTTCTTCGATTCTCAGCAAGATTTTGAGGCGACTCCGCTTCCTAATCCCTGTCTAATAAATACCTTAAAGAAGGAAAGTTTACGCAAATGGAACATTAGTTTTAGCGGCGAAAGTTGTGTGCGCGAGTTTTTCCTGCGTGTTGAAGAAGAAGCTTTCGCGCGTGATGTAGATTACGTGTATATCGTTAGGCGCTTCCATGAACGTATTTCGGGAAGTGCATTGAAGTATTTTAGATCTGTTAGACAACCTGGACTCACGTATGGTCAAGTTAAAGGTGCCTTTTTCAGGACCTTTGACATTATTGATTTTGATTTAAGACCGAACGTGAGCTTAGGTCGTTAAAACAGTTATCTTCTCAAACAGCTAGGGATTTCATAATCACAGCTAGGGATCTCAACGCTAAATAAAAACATCCTTTGAGCGAATCTGATTTATTTACGGTTGTTAAATATGGCTTTTAAGCTCTAAATATCATCCATGCTTGGCTACGAACTTAATTGTCGATCTTGACGCGTTGCTTAATCTAACGTCCAACTTCGAGGCTTTTCAGCCACAAGTTGACGTTTGTGTCGCGTCGTCTACACAGTCCAATGTGCCACCGCAATGTTTGAAGCGTGACGATACTGGTCATCAGTATTGTGCATGCCCTAACATTCCAGGAACAATTTGTTTTAATTGCAAGCGTCTTGGCGTGGTCACTCGCGACGGTTCTTGTTGCAATCACTCGCCTAAAAAAAACTAGTGATGGGTGATACAGTAACATCTAATGTATCACCAGTTATCATCACAAATAGCACCGACAATCGCTTGTTTGTCGAAATAGTTCTGAATCAAACTCGTATTAAAGCTTTGTTAGACAGCAGGGCGCAAGTTTCTTTGATTGACGTCCGTCTTTTAAATGACAACCATTTGACATACAGCCCTAATTTTCGGCCAGCATTAATTTCAGCAAATAGTTCGCCGATCAATATTTTAGGTCTGCCGAGTTACCAATTTTTTTAGAGGTGCGTGGGTGTTACATCCTTGTCTTGTTAGTGAAAATTTCCCGACTAAGCTAATATTAGGCATCCAGTTCTGGCAAAGGTTCGGTCTTACTTCTTTTTTGGAAAAGGCTTTTGAGGGCCAAGACTCTGGCATTTTGTTTAAGCCATAGGCGGACTTAATGAATAAATTTTATCCTAGCGTCAACGAGTTAAGTTTTGTTCGACTACGTTGGACTTTGACTCCTGAACAAGAGCTTAAATTGAAGGCGGTCATCGACGAGTTCCTCGAGATTTCGTCAGACGTTAAAGGCTTAGGATGTGTTTGCTACCTTTTGGCTGTCGCATAGGATCAAGACTGTGGGGCCACCGATTAGACAGATGTACTATCCTCTCTCTCCTGTCAAGTTAAAGATATTGAATGAATAAATCGATAAAATGCTTGATGTAGGTGTCATTCGACCGTCCAGGTCACCATCGGCTAGCTCAGTGGTGATGGTTACAAAAAAGGACGGTTCCGTCAGATTCTGCGTTGATAGTAGGAAATTAAACGGTGTGACCGTTCGCGATTCATATCCTCTGCCGCGAATCCAGGACATCTTGGATAACTTACGTGGTGCCAAGTACCTCACGTCGCTAGATTTTCGCAGTGCATTTTGGCAGATTCCTTTAGCTGACAAGGCTAGTTGCGAGAAAACGGATTTTATTGTACCACAACGTGGTTTATTTGAGTTCACACGGATGCCATTCGGACTTACTAATGCTGCATCTGAAATGCAACGGTTAACCGATTTAATTGTTAATTTCGAGTTTACCTCTGATTCCGACAACTTTCGTCTTCGGGTATGTCAATGACTTAATATTAGTGTCAAAGGACTTTGATAGCCATCTTCGTCTTATTCATCAAGTTTGTGAAAGACTTAAACAAGCCGGTTTGACTGTCAGTTTGAAAAAGTGTGAGTTCTGCAAGCCCGAATTGAAGTCTCTCGGTTACATTGTAAACGAGAACGACTTGATGCAATAAATGAATATCCTGTTCCCACTAATGCATAGGCTTTGAGAGGTTTTATTGGCATGGTGTCGTATTACAGACGTTTTATTAATAATTTTTCAACAATAATCGCCCCTCTTACTGCTTTAATAGGAAAAAGGAAGGGGAAGGACCCTATTAACTGGAATGAACCGGCCGACGGTGCTTTCAAGACATTGAAGAAGGCTCTCATGGAATCTCCTGTCATGTTGTAACAAGTCACATAGACATCCGTCCATTTAGTCTGTTAAAAACATACATATAATTACAAATAAAGTATCTGTATAATCATAAACAAGTAGCGACATCTATTTTTATATAAAACTTAAGATTATAGATCAGAATAAAGTTTATTAAGAGAGAGACAAAATTGGTTTGGTAGACTGGAGTAATTAATGAACAAACAAACATATTACAGTCTTTTTAAATAGAGTATCATTAAATAAATAAAGGAATAGTAAAACCTTAGACAATTCTAATATGAACTTTTGACACTTTAGAAGTTACAGAAATTTCATAACAAATAAAAGGGTTAACTAAGAAATAATTAAATATTATATTGGACTTTTTCTAATTAGCATTAGTAAAACAAAAGGAATCATTAAAAATATTTTAATAAAAAAATACAAAAAGACATTGAGATGAGTGGGGATTTGAGCTGGGGCGCGCTGCTTGATGGGGGTGCGTTGGGCCGCTGGGCCAAGCTGTAGTTAGAAAGCGGACGAAATAGTAGAACACTTTACTGCCTAATCTGTTACGTCATTTTTTGTATACAATATGATAAGGAAATATGAAGAAATAGCTGAAATAAAAGAGAGATAGAAGATAAGCTAGTGCGCATGTCCAAATGAGGCCGCAGTGGCAAAAGTGACAAATGTGAGAAAAAAGGATATAGTAACAATAGTGACCATAAGGTATAAATTAGCGAGTAAACGAAAACCGGGGTTCATTGATTGATTAGCTTCCAAAGGGTGATTTCATTCATAAATTGGTTAGTTACCAAAGGGGAAGGTGGTGATAGTTTTGCATTCGAGTCAAAGGGCTTTATTTACGTAAATGATAATATTATTTTTACATTTTGATAATTGTTTTGAATAATTAAATTCGTTTGGGATTTTATAAGTTAATTATAATTTGTTCTTGTTGATTAAGTTAAAATAGATAAAAGTTAAAGTTTTGAATCTTAGTAAATTAGTAACGTTTACTATCTTGATATTTTGAAATTAAGGAATTTGTTTTGGGTTTTAAACTAATAATGTGAAGTGAATATAAATTAGTTTTGTGGGATTTGTCTTAAAGTTTCAAGTCAGTTAAGTTATTTAATATTAATTTGAATATTTAGAAGGGAGTAGGGAAGCTAATCAGTTTACTTTTTCTTCATACAACAGGGTGATTTAGCTGTGATAAAGTTCTTAATGTTGCTAATAAATTTTAAAAGGGGCTTTGATAAATCACGAGTTTAAAAGAGCTGTTTTGGGTGACTAGCAAGTATTGTACGCCGGTGGCGTTGATATTTCAGTCATTTAAAATGTTCACTCGATGGTTTGGGAATGAATTTCTAAGTGGAGAATTTAATAATTCAGTCAGCTGACAAATTCGTTAAGACTTCTTCACCATGACACGAGTTTTTTAATTATGAACCGTGTTCGTGGCAATACAAATAAGCCTTGCGGTGGTAAATTTATTTGAATTGAAGCTAAATTCTCGGGTAGCCGAGGTTTTTTCATGGCGAACATAAGACATGAGAAAATACTAACTCATTTTGCAATGTCCAACGGAGGTTAAAGCGATGGGAGGTTCCGAAGCGTTTAAGCTTAGTAAGCGGGCTACACCAAATCCCAAAGCCCTCTGAAATTGCTTTGTGATCCCCATAAAATATTATATTTATATGTAATGAGGAAAACCTATGTACATAATAGGGCGTTCCAACCTCAATCTGGCTATTTTAGTCCGAGGAAGGAACATTACACCAGGTTTAGATAGTCACCCTTAGGCTTACCTGACCTAACGATACAGCTAGTTAAGAAAACGCAATTAAGTAAAATGTGGACCGGTCCTAGTATTGAAATTATTTAGAAGCTGATAGAGTTAGGTACACATAATAAACATAGTTTTGGAATAAACAACACTAATTCATAAATTCTAAAACTTGTTAAAAAACTCATAATAAATAAGATGTATTTCATCTTGAAGGTATAATTAGGGAAAATCTTCATTAACTATCAGGATAATTATCCTTTTCACGACATTAACCTTTTACCTTTATTATTTAACTTTCTACTTCGGAAAACTTGTCAGTTCGTTTCTGAAGTGAGCAATCGAATTGACGGAATTTAATACAAATTATTTATTATAACTTGAAAATATAAATATAAAATATCTAGTTAAATATACTATAACATAAGACTAGATGGCCTACAGAAAATAAGAAACTTATATTCTAATTAACAACGAAATAAAATAAAATTGGAATATAAAAGTTTAACACATTATTATGGAATATATATTCTAGTTAAACATTAAATAAAATAAAGCTAGAGATATATATATAAAATATTATATTTGATCATATTCCTGGATCTTAAATTAATAAAGATGCTTTAAGTTCTAAAATAATTTAAATCAACATAAAGTGACTTTATTGAATTTTACATATAAAATTCTTTATACCATGAAAACTATCATGAGAGTTCAATCTATCTAAAGGTGAAACAAACATCTGGATCTTACCACAGTGATGAATATAAAATCATTGAAGATTCTTAGAGAAAATTGAATATTTCATATTAGAAACATATGATGCTAAATCCAAACATGATTGACGCTTAAAACTTTATCACAGTTAAAATAGAGTTACTTATGTAATAATAACAATATTACAAATATGAAAATTAACATATTAATGAGAGATCCTAAAGGGAATTATGAATCGAATATTAATATTATTTGTGTCCTCTTTTGTTACCAAATTAGACAAACATACTAACAGACATTCTTATGACTTGTTCGAAAATTAGTAAATACTTTTTTTTTTTGGCAAGAAATCAGACCTGTCTATTGGATGATTATTATTATTCGTTAGCGAGGCGGGGCTAGCGAATCTTCCTAATTAGGAAGGCCAATATAAGCTAACAAGGCCAATTCAAGCTAATAAAGCTTCAATAAACAAAATCATATTAACATAATATTCTAGGAATTTAAGACGGGATTTTAATCCTAAGTAGTCTCTAGTATTAAGATAATAAAGGGAAATAATAAACCATAATTTACAATCAAACAACAATTTCTCCAACAAAAGGCTAAACCAAAATTGATAAACTATTGTCCACTGTAATTCCATTATATTAATATAGGTTAATAATTATCAATCTAGTTTTTAAAAGGTATTAAAAAGAGAGTTTATTAGAAGGTTATCCATGTCAAGTTATCCAGAGTAAGTAATTAATTAAAGCAAAGATTTAAAGAATTTTGAGTTACTACAGGTTCACAACGATTCGGTCCATTTTGTTATTATCTAGACGATCACCAGCCAAAGTTAGAATTCATTTGTTATCAGGAAGTTAATTGCATGCTAAGCCCATTTTGTTTGCTTCCATTAATTCATAGATTACTCAGGTAAACCAAGGGGAATAAGCTAGTATAATTAGGATGGTAGAGGTTAAAGTATTTAGATAAGGGGGGGGGGGGGGTGTTTACAATGTCATGTCCTGATTTTACCCGTCCTTTTATTCCTCAGACAGATGCAAGCCTATCTGGCCTTGGAAGTGTGCTCGTGCAGGAATTCGATGGTGTGGAGCACCCTATTGCGTACTACTCTCGTTTATTTTCCAAAGCCGAGAAGAACTATAGTACTACGGAGCGAGAACTTCTTGCTGTCTTAGATTCGATCAAACATTTCAGAGGTTATCTTGATGGGGTAGAGTTTACTATTGTCACTGATCATGTTGCCTTAAAGTGGTTACTTACGTTGGACAACCCTAGCAGACGTTTAGCTCGATGGGCTACGCTCATTTCGCAGTTCAACTTTAGAGTTGTTCACCGTCGTGGCGTGTTGAACGTTGTTCCTGACGAGTTGTTGTTCGAACGATATTTTTATTGACTTAATGAAATACTTAAGCGTATATGTATACCCTAGCCTGACACACTCATCGGAAATCGTTCAAAAACCTGAATGTCAGTTGCAAAATTAGTTAGGTCACCTAACATAGGTAATCGGACCTTAAGTACCAATTTCACCGAACGACGTTAAATGTTAATCGACTGTTAGTTCATACATTTTGACAGCTGTTCACACTCTAATCGTCTGTTAAGTGATGAAATCCGACATAAAGAACGACACCTAAATCGGTAACTTCTATAAATGCTTAAAATATTTTAGGATAACAAAGATAATCCCTTTTCTGAAGCTGAGGCTTTTTTCCGGCCGGCAAGGACGCGGCCGAAAGCTGCGCCGGGCCTGGAGCCCATGCGCCGCAATTAATGGCACGAAATTCATTAGCTAACGCGACAGACGGATAGACGGACGGCAGCCGCAAAAATAGATATATAACACGTACACACGTATCGGGTGAATTGTCCGATCGATAAGTGGGCGTCCGCCCGCTCCACCGGGACCACCCGCTCGCAGGGAGAATCCGACCTAAACGACTAGGAATTACATCGAATTCGGCTTACCTTTAGTTTTCGATTGGTCTTTCTGTAGCACGGCTGTTTCAATGTTACCGAGGGCTTAAGGGAAGATAGTAAACCGTGAATTTATTAAAATGTGCTTTAATTTTACTACAGTTGTATCGAATGTATGTCGTATTGGAATGTTGTTTAGTCCGTTGTGGACCGGGCGGAGGGAGCGCGAGGGGCTAATGTGTAAGTGTTGTCGTGGCGAGCGGGCACTAATGCGGCCGGCGCCGGTGCCGTCTAAAACAAAATCTACAACATTCCTGCGTTTAGGCTGCGAGTCTTTATTCCTTTTTTATCGGATCATGAAATAATATAATAGGTACAAAGCAGCCGCCGAACTGGCGGGACATCGGTCAACCAGGACGCAGCCCTACGTGTGTGTTTACAGCTTTACATGTTGAAAGTCAGTAGAAAAAATGTGACCTTATATCTAATTATCGTCTGTGATGGTTGCGGCTTTTTAGCATGATTCTGGTTTATGTATTATTATGTCACAGTGCATCTAAACGTATTTTATCCCTAAAAGATGTTATCATACAACGTGGTCTGATTATAGAATTATGTGAGTATCGTCGTAATTTTTTTCTCAACAGGGCCGCACAATAGTATTAACCTTCTCGCAAACCCTTTTTCTAAACAGTAAGACATAACAGCGCTCAAGAAATTAAGAAGTACAGATATAGTGAATAATATGTTTCCATCGGTAAAACTCGGATCTCAATCGGAAGACGACGGGACCCGAAGTATTAATTAATTATTGTATTAAATAAGTGACATATAATATTTATATTCATAATAATAATAATAATAAATAATAATCCAGCCTATAACGTCCCACTGCTGGGCACAGGCCTCCACTCACAATATGAAACTTTATTATTTAGTGTCAAATGTCAAAATGAAAAATGACAGCATGTAGCACTGTATAATATGGAGATGTTATAGAGATGTTACCCTGAGAAACTTCATAGGTAAGTAGGTAGTACTTTTATTGTCATTCGTGAACGAAAACACTCCTTACGTTAACATAAAATGCAGCAAAATAACGCATAATATATGTATATTGAAATATTTACAATAATAAAACTCAGGACGCTACGCACTTAAAACATTACCTACTTATTAAAATATTAATATATTATTACCTATTGAATGTTTGGATCAATATTTTCAACATTTTCCATTGCACAATCTTAGTTACACTCAGACGTGTCATCTCCAGTACTTTCATTGACGTGAATGACAATACTAAATATGATCATCTATCGAGTGTTCTTGTGAACTATGTTCATTTTCACATTTTGATGGCATGATCACAAACTTTCTTCCATTCATCCGGGCCAATCATATTAATTTTTTCTTCAATCAATTTCTTTACTGTAGTCATATTCGTGTCTATGTTTCTTTTTGATACGTAACCTTTTATCTGGGACGATATGTTTTCAATTGGGTAGGTAAAGTTTTTGGAAGAGGTGTAAATTATATTTTTTTTCGATAGTCGTCATCCTAAAGATCAAGGAACTGCGGCTCTTTTATTTTTATTTCCTCTAATATTTTAGATATATTTTTTTTAGTTATTAAGTTGACATTTGTACACTTTATTGGCCGACAAGCTTGTTGCCTTCGTACTTAATGAAAAAGAAAAAAAAACTGTCACTTCTATAACTGTCATTGTCAATCAAAGTAAACAAACGATTCAATTCTTTCAAGCACCAGAGTAAATCTTTGTATTACTCCATTTCCAAAGTCCGTGTGGGATTGCTTAAATTCATTGCGTGTATACGATTCAAACGTGCTCTCGTGGCTATCGAAAAGCACGGCAAGAGTCGTCGTGAAAGGAAGAAATCGGTGTCCAAGAAGCAGTGCCAATGGGGTCGAAAATAAATCGTAGTCCAAATATCGTGCAAAGGTCAAAGCGAGCAAAGCTGGAGGAAAGCGGCAAAATCGAAAGTCCGGAGTTCGTTCTGAGGTCGTTAAAAATATTTCTAAAAACACTGATCACATGAAACGAAGGCAAACAGAAAAGAGTCGTTGAATTGAATCGTTTGTTTACTTTGATTGACAATGACAGTTATAGAAGTGACAGTTTTTTTTTTCTTTTTCATTAAGTACGAAGGCAACAAGCTTGTCGGCCAATAAAGTGTACAAATGTCAACTTAATAACTATAAAAATATTTCTAAAATATTAGCGGAAATAAAAATAAAAGAGCCGCAGTTCCTTGATCTTTAGGATGACGACTATCAAAAAAAATATAATTTACACCTCTTCCAAAAACTTTACCTACCCAATTGGGTTGAAGTCGGGATGGTATTTGCGGTAAACTTAACACTGTGTGTAATTGTCCTCATGGACAGACGCCATTTTAACAAAAATTGAAATTGAACACTGTGTGGCCATGTTGATGTAAAATGTTGTCTATTGAATATTCTACACAGTCTTGTTTATGACGACAAATAATTTCATATAGTTGTACCTTTGTTAATGATGGATCAAAGGGAATATTATATTTTTCTGATCAGTTTATCATCAGCGACTTTGCTGTATTAGAGTTGGATGGGCGTTCCACATATTTATTGTGATAAGCAGCATTATCCCTACTAATACAGAATTTGGAGACAAGTTGGGAATAAGTTGATTTTGTAACCATTTTTCATAATAAGCATTATTAATGGCATCGTGATAATCACCGGTCTTATCAGTAGACTTGTACATAAGCAGAGCACCCGGAAGTCTCGGAACCAATCCTTTGGCACTACCTGCATGTACCATAACAAGACGTCGGCCTTTTGAAATTAACTGTTTCACTCCTTTCCTGATCTGAACTGATCCGTGGAATCCGCCCAACCTGATAAAGAACGACTTGAACCCCTTCTACAACTACCAATTCCCTCAAATCAAATACCACCGAACTAAAGCGAGCACTTGGTCGGTTCGCTCATTATGCGAAGTGGGTGAAGAACTTCTCCAGTAAACTACAGCCTCTTGCGAACGTAAGCCGCTTCCCATTGACTGAAAATATTGTTAGTCAGTTTGAACAACTGAAATCAGACATTTGTAAAGCTTCATTAATAGCAATTGACGAAGAAGAAATTCTGACAGTAGAAACCGACGCGTCAAAGTATGCCATCTCTCTCTCAAAAAGGTCGCCCTGTGGCGTTTTTCTCCAGGTTTCGACCCATCGGTTGAAAAAGAGGCGTACGCCATTGTTGAAAGCCTTAGAAAATGGCGGCACTTCCTGATGGGGAAGCACTTTCTATTCATAACTGACCAACAATCTGTGTGTTACCTGTCCTTCCCCCCTCTTGAAAAGGGTCCCGTTTTACAGATTTTCTTAATTTTCAGGAAAACGGTTCAAGAAAGGACAAAATGGTCAAAGACTAGATTATTTAAAAATAAATTATCTACAAATAAGTACTGCATTTATTTGATACGAGTTATGGTTTCCAAGCTATTGAGCGTCAAAGTTTACTTTAAATCTGCGCTTAGCAAAAATGAAATATTTATGTAATACCTTCACAGGAAACATTAATATTTATTACTTTTTACAAAAAGTGCGTTTACAGAGTAATTATTATTTAAAACAAATTAGTATCGTCATCATTATCTTCAAGAGTTTTGTTGAAGCAACTACTTAAGGCCCTGACAATGTTTGCACATGGCGGAGCAACGCAATCCAGCTTTGGCACATCCACATCTTTTTCCGCAGCCTTTGTTGCAGCTCCATGATACTATTTTCAGTATCGACTGTGGAGCAGGTGACTTGGTGGTATATATGGGTGATAAAAAATTATTATTCTTGTTCCAGCCCTAGTTTTCTGGGTTCAATGCGTTTCCTCGGCATAATTGAACTTGATGAAAAGATGAACTTGATGAACTTGAATGCTGACGAGCTGCGGCTGAAGAAGGTGGTAACTTTAATAATATCACTGTATTGGTCTTCTTATTGTCATGATTCATGATTAAAGCTCGGAGAGGACATATTGAAGCGGGTGGACAAGTTTCGCTACCTGGGGAGCATCGATACATCTAATTGTGACCTAGATGCGGAAATAAACAGCAGGATAGGAGCTGCCGCTGCAGCATTCGGCAAGCTGTGTCCGAAGGTCTTCTGCTCTCATGATCTCAAGCTATCGACGAAAGTCTCCGTATACATGGCAATAGTACTGCCAAACCTTTTATATGGCGCCGAGACGTGGTGCCTGTACCGACACCACATACGAAAACTAGACCACTTTCATCTTAAATGCCTGTGTGCCGTTTTGCGTCATCTGGCATTAGTGCAGTTTTTATTATTTTTGTCCATTTGTTTATTTATGTTCTGTACTTTTGTTAGATGTATGTAAATAAACGTTTTTTCTTTCTTTCTTTCTTTAAAGTTATGAATATTAGGTGGTCTGATCACGTGCAAAATACCGTAGTGCTGAAAAGAGCCAACGTGCTCGGTATTGAGGCCTACCTCATGAGGCGACAACTTCAGTGGTGCGGACATGTGTCGCGAATGGCGGAGGAGAGGGTGGCAAAGCGCGTCTTCTTTTCAGAACTCCAATAATGGTAAGCGGAAACGCGGTGGCCAATACTTAAGGCACAAGGACGTTCTCAAAAGACATCTTAAAAGATGCAAAATTGAGCCCTCTTTATGGGAAGATTTGGCAGCTCGGCGCACTGAGTGGCAAAACCTTATTCATGAAAAAGTTAATGACTTTGAGCTAGATCGGAAGTCTGAGCTGAATAAGAAAAAGGACGACCTCAAGATCCGCCCACCAGTAGCCATACCCTATGTATATATCAATGGAGTCCTAACGTGCGCTCAGTGTAGGCGTGCGTTAGCAGCAAAGAAAGCAAAGAGAGCGGCACAATCTGGCTCTGCACCTTTTGGGAATCCATGAAGCGTCACTGTTGCCAAAATCGGCATGATGGCATCATCATCATCATCATTGGTCTTCAGACCAACGTATTTATTGAAGTGGACGTATCGTAACTCGTTCAGACTTTTTTCGGTTGCTTAGCCTCATACAAGGCAAAAATATATCTTTCTCCTGCTTCTTCTACTTGCTCGTATGAAGAATCCGAGTTATTAAAAACTTTTATCGTACCGTGCAAGTCGATTTTTTTACCAAGCTGAATAGACTTAACCTTTCCTTTGCCGTAGAATGTTGACGTAGTATCGCATCCCCTTATTGCATGAAAAAAGATCGATTCCCTGCATTTTTCGAATACCTCTCCATCAATTAAGCTTCGAGTGCTGTAAATCCTCGTCTTCACAGTCCCTCGACGCTCTTTTAGCAAGAATATATTCTTGTCTAGTGGAGTAAGACCCAGTAAAAGGACCAATAGATCAATATCTTGCCCAACCACTACGACATTCTCGTTTCTTTCGGCTTCTTCTATTGCAGTATGAACAATGAGCAGATCTGCGTCGTCATTAGCTGTTACAGAGCGGCAACATCGCAAATCCGGAACGTAATTAGCGCGCGAGTTAGTACCTATTTAAAAAAATTGTGATTATTTGCTGATTATGATTTTTCAGTCAACTTTGACGCTCCATAGCATGAAAACTATAACTCGTATCAAAATAAATGTTAATATTTATTTGTAGATAATTTAATATACAATAATTTAGTTTTTGACCATTTTGTCCTAGCTGGTATCGTTTTCCTGAAAATTGAGAAAATCTGTAAAACGGGACCCTTTTCAAGGGGGAGGGAGGTGAAGCCGGTTGCGGGGGGCGGCGGGAGAGTCGCGTATTTTAATGTACTCGCATATAGGTATAAAACAGCAGCAGTAAAACTAAATTATAAATTTTGCCGTTTTGCCCATACATTGAAATCTAGAATGAATATACTTATATATGAGTAATGACAAACTGCGTGAATTACACGCCCTACTATGTCATCCTGGAATAATATCATTGAGTGCGCTCAAAGAATCTACCTTACTCAACCGATGACATCAAGACTATGACGGCCACGTGTCCAGTGTGCGCCGAAGTGAAACCCCGCTTCATGAAGACAAAAGGGCAGCTGATAAAAGCATTGGCACCATTTGAAAGATTAAATATTGACTTTAAAGGACCTCTGCCTTCAAGTACAGAGAAGTATTTACTTACCATTATCGACGAATATAGTCGATTTCCATGGGCTTACCCTTGCAAAGATATGACATCTAACATCTAAAAAAAAATCTAGCGACAGAGGGAGCTCCTTTATGTCAGAAGAACTAAAAACTTTTTTGAGATTAAACGGAATTGCCTCTTTTAGAACTACCCCATACAACCCGCAAGGTAATGGACAAGTAGTGCGCCTTAACGGGAAATTATGGCGCGCGATACAATACGAGTAGAATACTGGGAACGTATTTTGAGGAACGCCCTCCACTCGATCCGCTCACTCCTCTGCACTCCTATTAATACGACCCCGCACGAGAAGCTGTTTAGCTACACACGCCGTTCGCCCACTGGGGAATCGATGCCCTCTTGGCTAGCTCCCGGAATGGTTATCGTCAGGATTTCAGGAACAACGTTCGTTCGAAATACGATCCGTTGGTGGAATGAGCAGAACTTCTAGACTGTAACCAACACTATTCGGTGATACGAACGTCAAACGGCATAGAGAGCACGGTGGCCAACAGACATTTGGCTCCTCTCCCGAATGATTCTTGTGCGACAACTGACCAACAAGACGAATCATTTTTAAATACCGATTCTACTACCGATTCTTCGATGGATTATGAAACAGCAAACTCTAGTCCAGATCGACAAAACAGAGACAGCCCACAGCCACAGGTCAGCCCACATGAAGCAGGTGAAGTAACGGCTGCTCTCGAAAGACTTAAGAGGAATCGCCTTCGTTTTCCTTCTCATCTACGTGACTTTTTGGTCGGGGAAGAAAACATAGACGGGGAGAATGATATATGAACCTCTTTTGTATTGCTTTATAAGTATGTATTCTCTATTGATTATTGTCAAGTTGTGACACCTATCATAATTATGTATGTCGAATTCAAGCTAATTAAAGCCAAATTCTTTATTGGTTATTAGTTTCACTTTGCAACAATGTAGTCGAAGATAGTGAAGAAGACACAGAAGAAGAAGATGATGATGTTTTTAATAAGTATTTATTTTTAACAAAAATTTTAAGTTTAGTTGGGTTTTTTATTGTATTAATTAAATTTTAGTTGTTTTTGGTACTTATTTACTGGTTGTTTTGACGAAGCTTATTGCAAATAACAATTTGTCATAGGTTAAGTCTTGGTTAAGTTATTTGACGAGGCCTCTTGCCGATGCCCCTTTTGTTGCTATTCATCATCATCAGCCGCAAGACGTCCACTGCTGGACAAAGGCCTACCCCAAGGTTTTCTACAACGACCGGTTCTCTGCTGCTGTCATTCAGCGGTTTCCTGCGACCTTGATCAGATCGTTGGTCCACCTTGTAGAAGGCCTGCCGACACTTCGTCTCCCGGTTCGCGGTCGCTACTCTAGAACCTTTCCGCTCCAACGGCCATCGTTTCTACGAGCAATGTGCCCCGCCCACTTCGAATGTTTGGATAAGCAAATATTTAATTGCTTTCATTCCGACCACAGTGGTCAAAAGGCTTCATTCCTTAATTATTTTAATCAAATTCCACAGACTATAAAATACAGACCCATAACTAGTAATCGTTTGGAATTATTCAAAAATAAAGTTCAGAGGGATCTCTGTGCGTTACCGTTCTCACAGAATGATTCTAATAGTATTTATAAAGAACTGTTTGGCGTAATTCTTCATCAATTTAATACCAATTTCAAAATGAAAACTATTTCTGGGTCGAAAACCAAGTTTGGTGAATGGGCTACTTTAGGCATTCATAGGAGTAGGAATAGACTTTATGAGCTGTATAGAGAGAGGGAGGAGAACAAGAACGCTGATTTCCTAGATTACGTTAAGAAATATTCGAGGACCTTCAAGCAAGTTTACTTAACTGCTAAGGCAAATTTCCTTAGTTTAAAACTCAAAGCTTCTGACGATAAGGTAAAAACTGTATGGAATATCATAAATCGGGAAACGGGTAAATCTAAAACTCGTGATAATCAAATCATACTAAACACGGGAGACAAACAAATGCGTCAAATACAGACGTAGCCTTAGCTTTCGAAGATTTTTTTTCTAACATAGCAATTAATACAACTAAATGTCTTCAATCATCCGCGATTGACGCTCAATCTTTACTTTGTAATAATGTCAGTAAATGTAATATAAACTTTGAATTTAGTCAAGTAGATTCTGTTGCTATTGTTAAGGCATTTAAATCTCTCAGTTTAAAAAAAACCGAGGATTTATGGGGAACGTCAGTTAAAGTTATCCATCATATCATAGAGGTAATTGCACCCCACTTAGCATTAATTTACAATAATTGCATATCTGAGGGGGTCTTTCCAAATCTAATGAAATATAGTAAAGTCATACCCCTTTTTAAGTCGGGCGAGAAGAGTGATTTAACGAATTTCCGCCCCATTTCTATACTACCAGTTCTAAGTAAAGTCTTTGAGAAGTTAATGTTGAATGATATGTTAGGTCACTTCAATAGAAATAAACTGCTTAACAGTAATCAGTTCGGCTTCACCAAGGGACGATCCACTACTGATGCAGCATCTGTTCTTATTAAATATATATATAATATCTGGGAGACATCTTGTGATGCAGTAGGAATATTTTGTGACCTATCGAAAGCTTTTGATTGCGTTGATCATGCGACCCTTATTTTAAAATTGGAACATTATGGTCTATCAAATAATGCTCTAAGACTTATGTCTTCTTACCTCAGTGATAGAACACAAACGGTTGTTGTAAACAATACGCAGTCTGCTGGCGCTGCAGTTAAATTAGGTGTGCCCCAGGGCTCTATATTAGGTCCTTTCTTATTTTTGGTTTATATAAATGACTTACCACCCATAGTAGATACACTTTGTGATATTGTACTATTTGCTGATGATACATCACTCATTTTCAAGGTAGACCGAAAATCCGTCGACTACAGTAGGATAAACGCCGCGCTTGTTAAAGTACTTAATTGGTTTACGAGTAACAACTAACTACTCAATGCTAAGAAAACTAAATGTGTTAGGTTCGTTTTGCCTAATGTTAAACCGGTAAATTCTAGTATTTTTCTTAATGGCGAGTGTTTAGAAATGGTAGATAAGGCACTTTTCTTAGGCATAACTATAGACAATAATTTGCAATGGAGTCCCCATATAGCAGTTCTAGCAGGCAAATTAAGTAAGGCCGCTTACGCCGTTAGGAAAATTAGACAACTTACCAATGTTGAGACAGCTCGCTTAGTTTATCGTAGTTATTTTCATAGTGTTATGTCATACGGTATTCTGGTTTGGGGAAAAGCAGCTGACATACAAACTATATTTGTGTTACAAAAAAGGGCCATTCGCTCTATATATAACTTAAATTCCCGTGATTCATTAAGAGAACTTTTTAAACAAATTAATATTTTAACAGTAGCATCCCAATATATTTATGAAAATATTATGTATGTTATTAAGAACCTAGACTCTTTCGTTAAAAATTCTTATATACATAATATAAATACTAGGAATAAAAAAAAATTGCCATAAAAAAGTTTCGTGTCCGTAAAGTATATAAATCATTTGTAGGTCAATGTATTCATTTTTATAATAAATTACCCGACGTAGTTTTAGAGTTACCCCTTCCAGCACTTAAAAATTACTTGAAAAAGTCGTTGATGTCAAAGGCGTACTATAGGGTCGAGGACTATCTAACGGACAAAAATGCTTGGCCTAAACCAGAAAATTAACTAATGTTTAATGTTCAATAGCTTACCTACTACTCGTACATACCTCATAAAAATCATGTAAACGCTGTATCTTGTCTAGGGGACACGGTTTATGTAGGAAGACATGTCAAAACTGTTTGTGTGATACATATATATATATATATAAAGAAAGAAAGAAAGAAAGAAAGAAAAACATTTATTCGTGACCAATATCAGCAAAGGACAAAAAAATACACACAGTAAGAATGTAGTCACGAAATGGTCCCAACTCAGCGTAATGCCGGCATTAAAGTCGGCGCTGGTCTTCCGTTGGAACCATCAGGTGAAACCACGGAAGGTAAATAAATTAAATTAAATAAAATAAATAAAAAAAAAAAAAAAAAATATAAATAAAAAATAATAAAAAAAAAAAAAATAAATAAATAAATAAAATAAAAAAAAAATAAATAAAAAAAAAAAAATAAAAAATAAAAAAATAAAATAAAAATAAAAAAAATAAATAAAATAAATTAAAATAAATAAATAAATTAAATAAAATAAAAATAAAATTAAATAAAATAATTAATTAATTAATTAATTTAATTAATTATTATTAATTAAATTTATATATAAATTTTCTCGTAGTCATTCTGACATGTTTTCCTGCAAAACTACGCAGATATTTAATATTATTTTTACAGTTTTATATAATGCTAGAATAAGTAGTGACATTGTTATATTTTTTATTAAAAAAAATGACAAACTGTTGAGTTTCTTGCGGCGCTTCTTCTCAGCAGTGGTCTCCTCTTGGGAAGCGCTGGTAGATTTTGACGTGTTAAAGTGCCCGTGCGGCCTACTTACTGAATAAATATCTTTTACCTTTTTATCTTTTTTTAGTTCTCCTGCGGATCTCTTCATTCCTGATTTGATCTCGCAAGGAGACACCCAGCATAGCTCTTTCCATCGCGCTTTGAGTGACCTTAAGCCTTCTTATGAGGCCGATTGTAAGTGACCATGTCTCAGATCCATATGTCATCACTGGCAACACACACTGATCAAAGACTTTTGTCTTGAGGCACTGTGTCCTGTGTCCGTAGCTTACCGAACGCTGCCCAGCCGAGTTGAATTCACCGATTGACCTCTTTCTCGAAGTTGGACTTACCTAACTGGATTCTTTATCCTAGGTATACATAGGCGTCAACAACTTCGAGAGCAGAGTCTCCAACTTTGACAGATGTGGGTACGACATGGACATTTGACATGATTTTCGTCTTGTCCATGTTCATTTTCAGACGCAATTGTTGAGAGACTCTACTGAGGCCATCGAGCATTGTACCGAGGTTCTCCAGGGTCTCAGCCATGACAATAATATCAATGCAGCAGTAAACAGTTTCAGAGATTTTACATCGGCCTGTCTCACTCCTCGCTGCAATTGGATAGGCTTCGAGTTCCGGTCCTGAAGGCGAACTGACATAGTGGCGTTTCTATACAAACACTTTAACTTTTAGATGTACCGATAGTCAATTTGGCACCGCTGAAGAGACTGAAGTACAGCCCATGTCTCGATCGAATCGAAGGCTTTCTCATAGTCCATAAACGCTAAGCAACGTGGCTGGTTATACTCCTCGATCTTCTGTATAACCTGCCGCAGCGTGTGGATGTGGTCTATGGGGTTTACCATTGTTTTATCGCCAATATTTTTATAGAATTTTGTTCTACAGAAAATTTTTGACGTATTTTCATTTCATAGAATAATTAACCCATAGAATATTTATTTTGAATAAATTTAATTAATCGATTTTTAACTCCAATACATTTTAATTTATATAATGTTCACATCGTAGAACAACAAATAAAATATTATTGATTTTTATTTTATTTACATAACTAGCTGTCCGCCCGCGACTTCGTCTGCGGAGAGTCAGTAATTTCGTTAAAAAGTAGTTAGGTACAAATAAAATTTTCATTAAGGACGTTATAAAAGGACAGACTTTCCAAAAAAATAGTAATGTTTCCTAACATTTGTTCGCTTTTTAGTGTTTGTTTAATTATTATGTAATTATGTATTACATGCAGCACTACATTCATGCTATTAATGCTTATTGCCAATTCTTCATCACTCTTGACAAAATGGGGTTATCCAATATAATATGCAGGGACATTAATCGTTGAAGAACTCTCCTGGTACTTGGCGAAACATCCATTTCACCACATTCATTAGGGGCTGTTCATTTATTACGTAAGACAATTTTAACCAATTTCTGACCCCCTCCCCCTACGTAAGAAAAAATAAGACTTGGATGAACCCCCTCCCTCCTTTTTAATCTTACGTAAGACCAGTATCTACCAAAATTGCAAAGAAAAAGTAGCAAAAATATATAAACGCTTTAATTTGTGCTTGCTTTTGTGATCTTACGTAAAAACATCCTACCCTCATGTAAGAAAAAATAAGACTTGTTCAGACCCCCTCCCCCCAAATCGTCTTACGTAGTAATAAATAAACAGCCCCTTACAAATGATGGGCAAAAGTAGCGTGTTGTGAAATACTTACCTATTATTAAAAGGAGTTCCGATGGTCATGTCTGGTCATTAATTTCACTTGACCAAATGGTGCTTTTAGAATGTAAATGTTCTTACAGAAGTTTGAAAATCGCTGTATGAGTCCTTTAATAAATGTTAGAAGGGTGCCGTCAATTTACCTGGGATTCCATTATAAGAAAACTCGTATTTTATATTTAGTAGTCCAGAAACAAATTTTCATGTATCTAACTTCAAAAATAACAAAACTCTCTTACAAATTGCCACCCCATTTTCACCCCCTTAGGGGTAGTGTTTCCAAAATCACCGAAAGTACTCTTGGTAAGTAGTAGCTTTAACACTTACTTCATTAACTTCAAAAATGTCTTTATTCCCATTAAAACTTTCACCTCTAATTTCACCCACTTAGGGATAGTTTTTCGGAAATCACCAAACGTTTAGGGGAAGTTAAACCAAAATAGCTGAAAGTGTTTTTTTATTATTTCTTAATAGTAGCGAATATACCAATTTCCACGTTTCTAACTTTAAAATCGACCGAACTCCTATACAAACTTCTACCCCCCATTTCACCTTTTTAGGGGTAGATGTTTCCAACTACGCCAAAAATAATATTTTTTATTTGTATACAGTAACCTTTATACCAATTTCCACGTTTCTCACTTCAAAATTGACAAAACTCTCATACAATTTACCACCTCCCATTTCCATTTCATCCCTTTAGGGGTAGTTAATACAAAATAGCCGAAAGTGGTATTTTTTATTTGTATACAGTAGCCTAAATATCAATTTTCACGTTTCTAACTTTAAAAACAACCAAACTTCAACTTTAACCCCCCCATTTCATCCTCTTAGGGGTAGTTTATCCAAAATGGTCAACATTTTATTTTTGTTAACCTATAAGTATACCAAATTTCACGTTTCTAACTTCAAGAATGACCAAACTCCCATAAAAATATTAGCCTCCATTTCATTACCTTAGGGGTAGTTTATCCAAAATCACTGAAAGTTATTTGTTAACAGGAGCCTTTATACCAATTTCCACGTTTCATACTTTAAAATTGACTTAACTCCCATACAAATTTTCACCCCCCATTTCACCCACTTAGGGGTAGTTTTTCCAAAATCGCCGAACACTATTTTTTTTTTTCATTTGTTAACAGGAGCCTTTATACCAATTTCCGCGTTTCAAACTTGAAAAACGACCAAACTCCTATACAAACTTTAACCCCCCATTTCATCCCCTTAGGGGTAGTTTATCCAAAATCACCGTAAGTAGTGTTTTTTATTTGATAACGGTATTCCTATAGCAATTTCTACGTTTCTAACTTGAAAATGACTAAACTCCCATACAAACTTTAACCCCCCATTTCATCTCCTTAGGAGTAGTTTATCTAAAATCACTAAAAATAGTGTTTTTTATTTGATAACACTGTTCCTATAGCAATTTCCACGTTTCTAACTTGAAAAACGACCAAACTCTCATACAAACTTTAACCCACCCTTTCCACCCCTTAGGGGTAGTTTATCCAAAATCGCCGAAAGCGGTTTTTTTAATTTGTAATTTTAAGTATATGTAGCAAGTTTCAAAGGTCAAACTTCATTGGTTTTTATTTTACAGTTGTATGAATCCTAGTAATTTGAAACATAAAACCCTCTTTTTTGCGTTTTTGGATGAGACTAAAAAAAAACTATGAAACCGGTATTTCTTTATTTTTGTTATTAAGTATTTATTCTGAGTTTTATGATCCTAGAACAATCTAAATTTGTTTTTCCATACAAACTTTACCCCCTCTTTTTACCCCTTTCTTCTAACATTTTCCAAAATTTCTATAGCCTAAATGTTATTCTGATATTATATAAATAGATTTATGAAAATTTTATCATTATTCGTTCAGTAGTTTTTACGTGATGCTCAGTCAAACAAACAAACAAACAAACAAACAAAAAATTTTAAAATGGTTTTAATATGTTCACTTACTTATTATAAGTCGCCCTGATCGGTTTTTTTTTTAAATCTTCAATGTACAGACTTTTTGGTCTTAACGATTTTATTATATGTATAGATACAATACTCATTACAAAGAAAATCATTTCATCGTGGGGCTGTTCGAAAACTTATCAATTCGGTTCACTATTGTTTTACCGAAAATTGTTTCAACATGGCTTTTAAAAACTCATCGTTAAGCAAACGGTTTACTTTACATACTGTTGTTACACAAAACATGTTCAAGCTTATATATAGTCCATTGCCGTGACACAGTCGACGAAGACCCGCTGCGCGGGGCTTCTATTACTGGGTAGCTGGGCCCTTCGGGCCTGATACACACTAACCGAACCTAACCTAATTATTACCTAATTAACC
Source organism: Tortrix viridana (assembly GCA_963241965.1). Taxonomy (NCBI): domain Eukaryota; kingdom Metazoa; phylum Arthropoda; class Insecta; order Lepidoptera; family Tortricidae; genus Tortrix; species Tortrix viridana. The sequence continues at coordinate 23,548,325 of OY725171.1, forward strand.
TAATTAACCTAATCTAACCTATCAACAAGCAGGAGTGTTAAGTACCTAACTTTAAATTTTCAGGTCATCTTAAGCATGGGTTACGTAGGTTAGATTAGGTTGGGTTAGACCTAAAACCACCAAAACATTATAACTCCTGCACGTGGAAATGCCTTTCGATGAAATGAAAATTCGGCGAAGTAAAACATTATATAAAACGTGTGGCGGTAATTCAAGGGTAAACCCAAATTTCTTCCTCATTTGGAAAATTATGCAAAGCATAACATCTGTATATGCATACTCGGTGAAATGTAATTTTTTTATAATAATACATCGAATAAACAAACTTAGGTAAATAAAAATTCTACCATTTGACGTGATTTTGAAACAATTATTCGACGTAATAAAATTAATTGGACAGTTTTTCTACTGAATATGTTTCGTTCAAATGAATAGTCGTTGAAACCAAATTAATGGAAATATAAATAAAACAACTAAATATTATTTGAATTATTTTCTGTGAAACGAAATTCAGTGAAAATTCTGTCTGCAAAACAAGGAGACACCGGTCTATGGTGCTAAAGCCTTTTCGGAAACCGGCTTGTTCGGTAGGCTGGAAGTCGTCAAACCTGCGTGCGAGACGATTCGTAATGACTCTAGAGAACAGCTTGTAGACATGACTCAGGAGCGTGATGGGTCTATAATTCTTCAGCTGGGTATTGTCACCCCTTTTTAAGAAAATAACCACCACGCCTCTATGCCATGCTTGCGGCGTTTTACCCTGGGCTATGACGGAATCAAATAGCTTCTGCAGAGCTTTTAAAACCGGTGGTCCACCTGCTTTCAGAAGCTCAGCCGTAATTCCGTCATCACCCGGTGCCTTGCTGTTCTTAAACTGTTTCAGACCCACTCTAATCTCGTACAGGCTAACGTCCGGGATGTCTTCGGTGTAGTTTTGGGGACAACCTTGCTCTTGGGTCTTCTGCTAGGTTGCTGACAGGTAGGCGTGTTGTCGTGTACAGCTGTCCGTAGAACCTCTCTATCTCTTCCAAAAGCTCAGGCTTCGACGATATGATCCTGCCGTCGTCGGTCTTTAGCCTCATCAGCTGGCTCTGCCCAATAGACAAATCTCTTTTAAACACTTTAGAGCCCTTGTTTCGCTCAATAGCCTTTTCAATACTATTGGTACTGAATCGGCGTATGTCGCGAGTCAGGGACTTAGAGATCTGTCTATTGGGCCGCCTATACTGAGAAGCATCTTGTGATGACTGCAGAAGCATGGCACGTCTTCTCTCCATTAGCTCTTGGGTCGAGTCAGAGATTTTCTTGGTTCCTTTTGAACGGCAAGTTTTGAAAAATTTAGACCCAACCGTTTGGACAGTTTCCACGAAACTGTTGCAGTAATCATCTAGGTCTACGCAGTCGCCTAGGCTTTCGAAGCGGTTTTGGAGTTCGAGCTGAAATTTTTCGGGGTTTTGGATATAGATTGGTGCTGGACGGAGCGTAGATTCCATCAGGCGTGACCTTTCCAAGCGTACGTTGATATTCAATGTGCCTCTGACCATTCGGCGATCGCTCCCGGTTTTAACCGCATTGATCACGGAGACATCATTGAATATTTGCCTTCTGGTCGACATGATGAAATCTATCTCATTTCTGGTCTCACCGTCGGGACTTACCCATGTCCATTTGCGGCATTCACTCTTGTTGAAGAAAGAGTTCATTATAAAGAGTCCCTCTTTCTCCATAAAGCCCGCCAGCAGCTGGCCACGGGAATTCCGACTTCCAATTCCAAATTGCCCCACTCTCAACTCATTGCCACGTCGTTTACCCAGCTTTGCGTTAAAGTCTTCCATGACAACGGTGTAGTGAGTTGTGGTGGAATGTATGGCTCTGGAAATATCCTCATACATTACCTCCACCTCATCATCGGAGTGCGTCGAAGTTGGAGCGTATACCTGTATGACGTTCAGCGAATACCGTTTGGTGATTCTGGGTATAGGGTAAGCTACTCTTGACGACACAGTCTCGATTTTGACAACGTTGTTCACAAGAGACCTGTGGATGATAAACCCGACACCTCCCTGGGACAGTTGGTCGCCTTCCCGGAAAAAGAACAGGTTACCCGACTTAAAAGTTATCGCGTCCTCTCCCTGTCTTCGGACCTCTGATAAACGCACTATGTCCCAGCGTCACCTGCTCAATTCTTCCTCAAGTTCCACGATCTTTTCGTCAGTTCTCAACGTGCGTGTGTTGTAAGTTGCCAGGGCCAATGGTCGTCGGTGGTGTTAGCCATCTCTCTTCCGGAGATTCTTAGCACCCCCCGTCCCGCCGTTACCGTGACCGCTACCATAGCCAGGAATAGCGGGGCCGCCGGGGACTAGGGGCCGATTTCTAAGTTGTGCTTTCATTCTTGGTTTCTTTCTTCTTGGGGAGAAAATGCCATAATCGCCACGCTTGGCAGGCGGGTTGGCGATCGCAGTTTAATGTTTGGATGTTCAAAAGGACGCTGCTGCCCATCCTCTGGTATGATTCCCTTAGTCGCCTCCTACGACACCCACGGGATGAGATGGGATGGTGCAATTCTTGCCCGGACACCACACGGGAAATGTTGCTACTATAATATTTGTATTATTTATAATTGTTTACCTTTAAACTTACCTTTAAATGTTACTTTAAGAATTTCTAAAAATAGAAGATATTTTTTTAGTTTGTATGTAGTTAGAACAAAGTGCAAATAAATCGCATTTTACATTTAATTTCAAATAATTGTTTAAAAAATAAAATCAATATGTGATTTCTTTGTTGTTTTTATTTTTTTTCAAAGTCATAATGACGAACAACTATCGGAACATATCATAAACCCTCTATAATGCGTTCAAAAACCGCAAATTATGACTAGCTTAACATTGATTTAGTATATATAATGGCAAGTCAAAAGTACTGCCTAATCGACTTGGGCAGTAGTTTGGCTTATTAGTCTTGTTCCAACCACAGACAGTGGCAGATGTCAATCATGACGAAATGTGCAGTGAAAAATTGCAAAAAGAATAACAAAAAAACAAATAAAAAGGATGCAATGTCTTATTTCACGTAAGTTCTATTTATTTATAAACAGATTCTAGTTAAAATTATAATGCTTTCATGATTTTTAGGAATTTATTTTGTACATACAAATTATGACTTATCACGGAACAAAAATATATGGAGTAGTTATTACTTTTATTAAATGTAATAAATCGTGTTGGTTTATTTTGACTTATGACAAAAAAAAAAAATTATATTTCTTATATTGGGTATCGCGAAGATACCGAAAGATAAATCAATGACCAATCACACGCAGAATCAGCAATAGAAACTAATATTCAATCAAACTGTCACATTTTGTTTTATTTGACCTCAATTGTAATATCACTCGAGATGACATTTAATTCGAAATGAAATGTCGATTGCATACAAATTTTGACATATCTCGCATGTTACTTGATATCTAACGATACGATCATATAGATCAGATAGTAGAGGCCGACTCTAGATTGTCTCTGAATATTTAAAAAAAAAACTACATTTGCCGCCATTTTTGACGTTCTAATAATTGATCAATGCCGCTATGCCGGTCGTGACATGCGGTTCCTGAACACATCATAGAGAGCTTATAATGTGTATGTAGATAAAATAGTGTATGTAACTGTACATAATAAGGCATAAAAACACTCGCGTGAAAGAAAAAAAAGAAAGAATATAAAGAGGTTATTCTATGAAGTAAAAGTTGTTCGTGTGGCTGTTGGACCGATTGCCGATAGGTCTTTGACGAAGATTTTACTTTATGCAATAGAGCATAAAAAGCGACTTTATGTCGCCTACGCACAACATAAAGACGAACTTTTAGAGCATGAAGTGAAAACTACTATTATTAGGATCAACCTGTTAGTAGCTTGCTTGAACGTTACCCCGCTGCCGGGGGCAGCGGCACCCGTAGACTGTATTATTATGCTCCATTTACTTTTAAATATTTATTTAATGTTGAATGATTTTTTTTATTTTATTTATATTCCGGCCTTTACACAAACGTTGAATGAATTTTAAGTTATGCAATTGAAAATTGAATAAATATTTGAAATAATAATAAAGACATTACCTTCACGAATTCCAGATTGTATATGACTTACTTACCTACTATTTATTCTGCATTATTTTTTAAATATGTATTAAAATTTCAGTTAGGTAAGCTCCTTTCGTTTGCAAAATATACGGACCGCATTCTGAATTCTGATAATGTGATATCGTGACCCTAGGCTACAATATGACTGATGTTGCCAGTGATTTACCCTTGAATTACCGACACTCATTTCATAGAATGTTTTACTTCGCCGAATTTTCATTCCATCGACAAGCATTTCCAGGTGCATGAGTGATTTTTCGGTGGCCGCAGGTCTAACCTAACCTAACCTACGTAACCCATGCTTAAGATAACCTGAAAACGATAAAATGAAATTCGGTGAAACAACACATTCGATGAAATGAGTGTCTGCAAAACAAGGGACACCGATGCTGCTTGATATTGTGGTCAGATCCCCCCTCCCCCTCCCCTATTAATATTGTTACTATACTTCAAAAGGTTATTGCTTCTAATCATAAAACTTAAGTAGGTACAAACAAGTGTTTAAGAATAATAACTTTAAGTGTGAAGAGCCTTTGGCTGCGTTTTCACTCAAAAGCAGCTCGGACGAACGGCGAAAATAACCTATTAGATTGTTGCGTGTGTGTGTGCGTCACAATCTGATTGGTTGTTTTCGCTCCTACAACTTCTACTTGCTCATTCCGTTTAAGTGGAAACGGACCCTAATTTCAGGGACGAATAATGGCCGCCCAAAAATGGCTGACATAATGACAATATGTAAACAAGGAATAAATGGAATGATTCTAAGAAATTTGAGAAATTTGCAACAGTTTTCGTTATTCCACGTTAAGTTAAGTGCAATGCAGTATCACAGCGATGGCCGTGGCAGAGGATATTATAATATAATGGTTCACTTTAGACGTAATAGGAATATGTGAAAATCACCCTTTTCGGTCCTATGCTACTCGCATCCAGCTGTCCAGCGACTCTAGTGTGCTCCTCGGCCTCGGTCCACCACACCTTCGGCCCTAGTGATGTGCCGGCAGTAACTTACTCGTTACCAGTATAATACCGTTTGGTAAAATACCAGTAAGTTTCCAGTGTTACCGGTAACATTACCAGAAGTTATAAGCATAGCGATCAAGATTGTTGTTTGTTATTTGCATTTCTTGTCATTTTTACTTGTCGAACATATTGGAAACGTACACGCACATACTCTTATTACCAGTGATCGGAATAGGTAGAGCTAATTTACCTAAAGTTTGCGAAAGGACATACTATAGAATAGTTACAACCGGGTCAAATATTAATTTATTTTTATTGAATTCCGGATTACCGGTATTTTTCTTGTACTAGTCTAGTGGTAGTCGTAATGCTAAATATATGTATATTTACTCACAGAACGGGATATTTCATGTTAATTTGTGGTAAAAGGAGCCTGTAACTCATTTCTTTTGTCGAAAGGGTGTTATTTTGACACCTGTTTTAAATTACTTATTTCATCATTTGTCATACGATTACAGGAGCGTCTTAAATTAAAAAAAAACTTTTCTCTAAAACCTTATTTTACCGAGATAAGGAATCCGAAAGTATGAAGTATATTGTAAGTATATGAATATATTTACAATACAGTTAAACACTTTGCGAGAAATAAAATAAATCATTAAATAATTTGTGTTGTCTCACTCATTGTTGAGTGTTTCTCAAAGGGACGTGTTAGCGTCCAAAAATTTGCGAGCAACTAGTGCTAGAAAGAGAACGAAGGAGGTAAATGTGTCAAGTACTCAGGTAGGCGGGTGGACTCACTCGCTTCTGAATTAAATGCTTAATATTATTGATATTACTTAAGGCGATTACAAGATATTACAATTTTGGCTAGCACAACTTGTGTTTATAATGAAAAATTAACCGCCATCTTGGACTTTTTAGCTATCCGATCAATTGCTTCCAAAATCGATATCTAGAAATCAATGTGGTCTCCGACAGCGAATCCGTTTACAGATTGCGAAAAAGTAGCCGCCGTCTTTAACTTTTTAGTTACTTGACCGATTGCATCCAAAATCGATATCTAGGGATCTGTGTGGTCTCCGACAGCAAATCCGTTAACAGATCGAGCAACAGAAGCCCCCATCTTGAACTTTTTAGTTATTTGACCGATTGCTTCCAGAATCGATATCTGGGGATCTATGTGGTCTTTGACAACGAACCCGTTAACAGATTGAGAAAAAGTAGCCGCCATCTTGAACTTTTTAGTTATTCGACCGATTACATCCAAAATCGATATCTAGGGATCTGTGTAGTCTAGCGAATCCATTGTTGGCTATTTTTTCTGAATCTGTTAACGGATTCGTTGTCGGAGACCGCATAGATCCCCAGATATCAATTTTGGAAGCAATCGGTTGAATAACTAAAAAGTTCAATATGGCGGCAACTTTTTCTCAATCTGTTTACGGATTCACTTTCGGATACCACACAAATCCCTAGATATCGATTTTGGATGTAATCGATCGAATAACTAAAAAGTTCAAGATGGCGGCTACTTCTTCTCATTCTGTTAACGGATTCGCTCTCTGAGACAACACAGCTAGATATTGATTTTGGTAGCAATCGGTCGAACTCTCGTAACGTTTTGTAGAATCTCGGAATCCCGGAACTAATCACCTAAATCAGTGTTTTTTATTTGATAACAGTAGTCTATATAGCAATATCTACGTTTCTAACTTGAAAAACGACCAAACTCCCATACAAACTTTAACCCCCCATTTCCACCCCTTAGGGGTAGTTTATCCAAAATCGCCGAAAGCAATTTTGTTTATTTGTTATTTTAAGTAAATGTAGCAAGTTTCAAAGGTCAAACTTCATTGGTTTTCATTTTATAGTTGTATGAATACCGGTAATTTTAAACAGAAAACCCTCTTTTTTGCATTATAGGATGAAATAATAAAAAAATCTGAAACAGGTATTTCTTTATTTTTATTACAAATATTTATTCTGAGTTTCATCATCCTAGAACAATCTAAATTTGTTTTTTGATACAAATTTTACCCCCTCTTTTTTTTACCCCCTTCTTCTAACATTTTCCAAAATATCTATAGCCTAAATTTTAATGTTATTCTGATTTTATTTAAATAGATTTATGAAAATTTCATTAATATGCGTTCATTAGTTTTTGCGTGATGCTCATTCAAACAAACAAACAAACAAACAAAAATTTTAAAAATGGTTTTAATATGTTCCGTTACTTATTATAAGTCGCCCAATCGGTTTTTTTTAATCTTTAATGTACAGACTTTTTGGTCTTAACGATTTTATTATATGTATAGATATAGATATTGGGGTTAGCAACCAACCAAAAAAGGGTTACAGGATGACTCGCGTGACTGTCTGTTCCTTTGCAATATTTTGCTGTATCTCTTCGGTATCCAATTTTCCCTGCCTTTTCGTCTAATCCATTTTACTATCACGTTTAAATTTTTTGGAAATCTGAAAATATCGATATATATACAGGGTATCCCAATATCAGTAACCCACATTGACACCGCAGTTAGACCAGCCTAAGATGGACCGAACCAGACTAACATGACCTCAGTAAAAGTCGCATGGTTTTCGAGATATGCCAGTTTAAAGTTTGTACTGGAAAAGAACTTTAAACTGGCAAATCTTGAAAACCATGCGATTTTTACTAAGATCATGTTAGACTGGTTCGGTGTGGGGACAATGCGTAACGCATATCCACTCCGTTAAAAAAATGAAAAAGTAAAAAATAAATAAAAAATAAAAAAAGCAAAGAAAAAATAAAAAAAGTGTCTGGTTCGGTCCGTCTTAGACTGGTCTACCTCCGGTGTCAATGTGGGTTACTGATATTGGGACACCCTGTATATTCACAACACTGTCAAACTAATAAAGCTACTAAATGAAGAAGTTACCCTCACACAAAATGAACTATTCGCATAATTACTTTTTAATTTTGTATTACTGGAGGTTCATGTGGGGGTCCAATAGCGGACTCATGCGGTCCATTATAATTTGACGTATAAAACCTTTTGGCAATGACAGTTAAAGAAGAAAAAACAGCCTATTTATTGTTTCACTTCCTTTTACGGAAATACGTAATCTATAAAGTAGAGATAGATAGCTGGTACAAAGTTCATCAAAGTGCGGTTTCTATGCAAGTACTAATTCTGTGGATTATATACTCAGTGGATATCATTGATTTAGTATATATCGACAGTGGAAAAGCAAAAATGCTTAAGCGCCATATTGACATATGGTGCTTAAGCATTTTTGCTCTTCCACTGTCGATATAGATACACAATCAGCAGGAAAAAATGGCAAGTCAAAACAACTGCCTAATCGACTTGGGCAGTAGTTTGGCTATTCGTCTTGTTCCAACCACAGACAGTGGCAGTTGTCAATCATGACGAAATGTGCAGTGAAACACTGCAAAAATAATAACAAAAAAACAAATTAAAAGGATGCAATGTCTTATTTTACGTAAGTTCTATTTATTTAAAAACAAATTCTAGTTAAAATTATAACGCTTTCATGATTTTTAGGATTTTATTTTGTACATACAAATTATGACTTATCACGGAACAAAAATTTATGGAGTAGCTATTACTTTTATTAATTTTAATAAATCTTGTTGGTTTATTTTGACTTATGACAAAAAAAAAATTATAATAATATTTCTTATATATATTGGGTATCACGAGGATACCGAAAGAGAAATCAATGATCAATCACACGCAGAATCAGCAATAGAAACAAATATTCAAGCAAACCGTGACATTTTGTCTTCAGATCTTGATGAGTCTGGAAACTGTTGTGATTACATCAAACAAGTCATAAATAAAATCAATTCGGTGCAACATATCATCAACAAACCAAAACCTCTTTAACAGATTTAGAAGTGTGCGTCTAAAAGACAAATTAAAAGCACCGCCGAGTTAAACGACCCTATTGCGTAAAAGTATACTTGGAATGGCCCACACAATTTAATAAAAAACATTTTAGCAAATAAAAGTAATGATGCGGATTTTAGGAAAAACTTACAACTGTTCCTTATAGAAAATAGCTATTATTCGATAACAGAACTTTTGAATGAAAATAATTAATTTTTGACACTGACATTTTTTTTTGTAAAATATCGTATATATCCTATTTTTATTTTATAGTAAATTACCTAACCTAAGCATGCTTCATTTGTACAAAATCATAATATATAATGAACATTTGTATGCCCATGGCATTGTATGGCACATATTCTCTTTTAGCTAAGGAAAGGCACGATTTTCATAAATTAATTGACATCAAAAACATAGGTAATATCACAGAACCATAGTAAAGTAATATCAAATGTTCTAAAAACTTTAATGCAAGTAGATATGTTTAATGCGACTATGGAACAAGACCACAATAATAGTCATAGAATTCTGTTAATTAAATCTATTACCGAACGATATTTAACTGTTCGTTTACATTACATTGCAAAAAAAGAAAGTTACTTAAATAAATGTAGGTCTAAAAGACAATTATATAATAAATTAAATTTATTTCAAGGAAATTAGGTTTTACTTTACGTTTAGCTAGTTAGGATAAGATCTTATTTTGTTTGGAGTAAAGAAGTGTAATGTAAATGTTTTCAGGATTCATGTGTGTAGTTTTTTTTTATAATTTATCATCATCATCATCATCATCATCATCATCATCATCAGCCGCAAGACGTCCACTGCTGGACAAAGGCCTTCCCCAAGGTTTTCCACAACGGTCGGTCTTCTGCTGCTGTCATCCAGCGGTTTCCCGCGATCTTTATCAGATCATCGGCCCACCTTGTGGAAGGCCTGCCGACACTCCGTCTCCCGGTTCGCGGTCGCTACTCTAGAACCTTTCCGCTCCAACGGCCATCGGTTCTACGAGCGATGTGCCCCGCCCACTGCCACTTAAGGTTTGCTATTCGGTGAGCTATATCAGTCACTTTAGTCCTCCTGCGGATCTCCTCATTCCTAATTCGATCTCGCAAGGAGACACCTAGCATAGCTCTTTCCATCGCCCTTTGAGTGACCTTGAGCCTTCTTATGAGGCCCATTGTAAGCGACCATGTCTCAAATCCGTATGTCATCACTGGCAACACACACTGATCAAAGACTTTTTTTTTGAGGCACTGTGGTATTTGAGACAAGAAGATAGTGCGTAGCTTACCGAACGCTGCCCAGCCGAGTTGGATTCGACGATTGACCTCTTTCTCGAAGTTGGACTTACCTACCTGGATTCTTTGTCCTAGGTATACATAGTCGTCAACAACTTCGAGAGTAGAGTCTCCAACTTTGACAGGAGTGGGTACGACATGGACATTTGACATGATTTTCGTCTTGTCCATGTTCATTTTAAGACCCACTTGTTGAGAGACTCTACTGAGGCCATCGAGCATTGTACCGAGGTCCTCCAGGGTCTCAGCCATGATGACAATATCGTCGGTGAATCGAAGGTGAGTGATGTATTCGCCATTTATGCTGATGCCAAAACCCTCCCAGTCCAGAAGCTTGAAAGCGTCTTTCAATGCAGCAGTAAACAGTTTTGGAGATATTACATCTCCCTGTCTCACTCCTCGCTGCAATTGGATAGGCTTCGAGTTCCGGTCCTGAAGGCGAACTGACATAGTGGCGTTTCTATACAAACACTTTAACACCTCGATGTATCGATAGTAGATTTGGCACCGCTGAAGAGAATGCAGTACAGCCCATGTTTCAATCGAATCGAAGGCTTTTTCATAGCCCACAAACGCTAAGTATAGTGGCTGGTTATACTCCTCGGTCTTCTGTATAACTTGCTGCAGCGTGTGGATGTGGTCTATGGCTTTAGCACCATACACATAGCACCAACCTGCGTGCGAGACGATTCGTAATGACTCTAGAGAACAGCTTGTAGACATGACTCAGGAGCGTGATGGGTCTATAATTCTTCAGCTGGGTATTATCACCCTTTATTAAGAAAATAACCACCACGCCCCTGTGCCATGCTTGCGGCGTTTTACCCTGGGCTTTGATGGAATCAAATAGCTTCTGAAGAGCTTTTAAAACCGGTGATCCACCTGCTTTCAGAAGCTCAGTCGTAATTCCGTCATCACCCGGCGCCTTGCTGTTCTTAAGCTGTTTTAGAGCCACTCTAATCTCGTACAGGCTAACGTCCGGGATGTCTTGGGTGTAGTGTCGGGACAACCTAGCTCTTGGGTCTTCTGCTAGGTTGCTGACAGGTAGGCGTGTTGTCGTGTACAGCTGTCCGTAGAACTTCTCTATCTCTTCTAAAAGCTCAGACTTCGACGATATGATCCTGCCGTCATCGATCTTCAGCCTCATCAGCTGGCTCTGCCCAATAGACACATCTCTTTTAAACACTTTAGAGCCCTTGTTTCACTCAATAGCCTCTTCAATACTATTGGTATTGAATCGGCGTATGTCGCGAGTCAGGGACTTGGAGATCTGTCTATTGAGCCGCCTATACTGAGAAGCATCTTGTGATGACTGCAGAAGCATGACACATGATAATTTATCATTTCGCTAAAATTAATACAATATAAAAATGAGAAATGCGACTCCATTCGTCCGATGTTCACTTTTGTCATAAATATTATGATAATGGCGATTTCACTAAAAACTTTAAAATATTTTGAAACGTTCGTTTGCAAATTTGACACTTGATAGCTTGATATTGAGTATTTTTTTGCACAAATGTTTAAGGTAAAAAATAGCAATGTTAACATGTATCTGAATACAGTTGTCAATGTCATTTGGGACAGTTTATAACAACATTTTTGTGCGGGATTGTGTATCTAGTATATACTAAATCAATGGTGGATGTGGCCAATTTACCGAATAATTAGAAAAAAATTAATTCGGACTTGACGGTTGACAATTGACGTTCCCAATCTCGATGAATAATATACGTTTTTGTTAGGCTATGGTTTTTGTCAATTGAGGTCAATCAAAGACAACTGTTACTAAATCCAAGTTATTTTATTATTTATCTCCTTTTATTCAATTTTATATACTAATTGGTACGAATGACTAGATAGAATAAGAATAACCTCACAACATCGTTATTTTATGAGCATATTATGTATCCAGCTTTATAAATATCTGTCACTCAACTCGTCTTTGAGATCGACCGTGCGCGTCTGATGTAACAGAATACCGTGAGTTTCACGGGCGATCTGAGGGACGATCTGGTCGTCTGTGAAACCAGCGACTAAATGAATGAGCAGGCAGTTGAATGTCATTTACCCACCTTGACGTATGACGTAATTTCGCCGGCTTTTCATCGACTGAGTAGAACTGAATGACATAGCGTTAACAGAATAACATAGCAGGTCAGTATTGATTTTTTGCATATGCATACATGACATGGTACGACAGTTAGATCGACATTTAGGTACAAGGATTTATTAAAGAATTGGGTAGATATTTCTTTGTTATTTGTTTGGGATAAAGGTTGCCTTCTCGTAGCTCATAGCCAAATTGAAGGAAATCAATGTGCTCAAATGTTGGTTTAGAAGCATATTTCCATAAACTTGTGCTGACGCCATTGACTTATATATTACTAGCGTAAGGACCGGGCCTACGGCGCGACAAAATGGCACCAGCGCGTTGGTGTCAAAATGAACATTTTGACACTAACGCGATTCAGTAGTCCGCGGGAGACCGTCATTGGCAGACGTCGTTCGCTCGTAAATGACTGCTTGTGTAGTAAAAGGCTGCAAAAATTATTGTACCAAAGTAAACATGGAATATCGTATCATTGGTAACCTTACATTATTTTTATTGCATGTCAAACAATTAAATAAACCCTTTTTAAAGCCATAATATTGGTATCAAGCCCATACTGGCGTTCAATGACGACTCAATGACGAACACCTATAATATGCAACGCGGCTCTCATTCGCGGCCACGTAGTCCGTACGAGTTATGACAGATGGCGCTAGTAATTCCTTGTATGAAGACGGTTTATGCCAAATGTTTGATGGGGCGCATCCTTCCTTTTGAAATTATTGGCTGACGCTCATAAACAGTGTAAACACAATGCGTTGGAGGTACATATCACACTTAACAAGTGGTCTAAGCCCCCCGGCTTTTAGACCCCATTTTCAATTTAAAACTTTTTTATAAATTCTAATAATGAGGCCTTGTGCGGACCATTAAATACTTAGTTAAATTTAATTAGTTTTAAATTTCAGCCAGATAATTCAGCCATTCCTGAAAAAAAGGGCCTTGACAGACTGACGGACAGACAGAAAACCAAGTCATCTTATAAGTGTTCCGTTTTTCAATATTTGGTACGGAACCCAAAAAAGGAATTGTAATAATCATCTAGAAAACATTAGAAACTATTTGGTTTTCTTCAATAATATTTTTTTAAAGAAAACGTCTGAGGTCACCCCATTATTCATATTTGTTAAATAGTCACGAAGAGGTAAATAAAAGCATGCAGTTACGCCTACACCTATGGAACCTACAGCTTGTTCGAAATTTACCAACTGCAGTACAAACTTATCTTTCAGTGATTTCATATGTCTTATGCCAAAACCATCTCAAAAGTATGAGGATTAAATTCCCGAAATAATTTTGCAAATCGGTGCAATCGCTTTGGAGATAATCGTTAAGATACAAACATACAATAATTCTACACAAACAGCAACCAATACTGTTTTAATAGCATTAGAAGGAATTATATTGTTAAAAAAAAAAATCGGTGAAGTTCTTATTGAGATACTCGGCAAGATAAATCAGAATGACGCAGACGTGGGTGGTTCAAACTAACCACAAGCAGCGCCGCGTGAAAGTCATTGTGTGTTTTACGAGTACACACGAAAACAATCTTAGGAGTACGAGCAATACTTATATTTCTAAAACAATATGGCTATTCGGTGTTTTTTGAGATAGTCACGAATAAACAAATAAACGTGCATAGGTACAGAAATAAATTCATTATTAGGTACATTGAAAAAAAAAATGTTTTCTTCTAACAAGATTGCGATTATTTTTTGCCTCTTGATTCCATACGAGCGTAACAAAACGTTAGATATTAATTAATTTAACCTCAGTAGAAATTGTTGTTATAAACCAGCTTCGGTTGATATACCTACCTACGTAATATTTAAGGCCTCCTATTGGTTGATGTGTGTCTTATATACTTTGTAGGTACACGCCCCTTACATGATGGTCATTAATAATGACGTCGTTTGTCAACATTGCTATATATATAGTATACCTATGTAAGTCCTCCTATTGGTAATATTTTAACATTAGGTACTTATTCCAACACACATTTTTCTAATATAATTTTAATGAAACTGGTTTCGTAATTAGAAACTATAAATTTTTTTGTGTAATGTTTCGATACCTATTTCAACATAACTTATCATAAACGAGATTTTAATTGACAATTTATGATATAAAAGGTCCTACAGCAGTATTATTGTTGTTAAATACTATCTGTTACCTATAACACTTCACGTTAACATTCATCTACATCAACATGGATGGAGATACTGATCGCAACTTGTGTATTTCGGATGAGTACGATACAGCATTGGTGAATGCGTGTGTCGAAGCCGAACAAAAATATGAAAATACTGATCGCAACTGTGTGGAAGCCGAACAAAGAAATGTTGGAGTTACCGACCCGTGTAGAAACTCAACTGTCACTCATAAAGTGGGGCCATCAACGTGTACAACAGAACCCGCCTACAACAATAGAGGATTAAAAAATAAATCAAATGAAGTGGTACAAATTGGAAGAGGTTTAAAAAGAAAATCAAACGTCATCGATGAAGTGGAACCATCAACAAGTAAAACAGAACCTATTGACGTCAATCAAGATAAAATATTATGTGAGATATGTAATATGTAATAATTTACGAAGCAATGTACATAAAAATCATGTTATTGGTTCAATCACACATCCAATTAAAAATGTTCAATTAATAAATACAGCATTTGGCTCGAGAATTTTAACTTACAGAATAAGTTCTGATATCATGGATTCAACGTTAGAAACTCCAGAACAGTTATTTGATTCGATCAATGATAAAATTTAATTAAGGAATGCCTAAATGAATTAACAATTATAAAAGTAAACTTTTTAGTACATGCTGAATTTGTACAGGTAACAAAAGATCTAAAAATACGTTTGACTTTCAAACATGTAACGTTAATATTAGTCTCGGAGATGATTATGAACCTATTATTAGTAAATTAAAATAATCAATTTCAACACGAATGAGTGAATTAAAAAAAAAAAGATAGCGGTTGGTCCTTAAACAAAATTGTTTACTTAGAAATGAACGTTAATAAATTTAACCCTTTACGGGGCTCTTCGTATTCGTATATCAAACTACCAAAAGATATACAAAATAAAAAGGCAGTACCTAATTAATGTTAAAAATGAGGACCAAGCATGTCTTAAATGGGCCTTGCTTTCTGGTTTATACCCAGTCACTAAAAACGCTCAAAGATCATCATCATATTTTAAGCATCAAAACAAATTTAAGTTTGATAACATTAATTTTCCTGTTAAATTAGCAGACATTCAAAAAGTAGAAAAACTGAACAATAACGTTCTGTATTAACGTTTTCGGATTAGAATTTAACAATAGGTCGCAATGTAATACCATAGTCGGTCCCCTGTATTTCACTAAATCACGTAAGGAGCAGCATGTTAATTTATTATATTTAAATAATGGATCAAATGGACATTACTGTAATATTAAGAATATGTCGCGATAAGTCAAAAAACAAATCACTGGTCGAAATGATGCTATTCATATTTGTGATGGTTGTCTTTTGTATTTTACAACTGAACAAAATTAAAAAAAACACCAAGAAAAGGATTGCACCCATATAGTAACAGTATTACCGAGTATAGAAAAAACAAAAAGAAAATGTTTAATAATAAACAACCAAGCAATAAAGTTAAGTTTGATCAATTTCATAAAAAACTGATATTACCGTTTGTAATTTATGCTGATTTTGAAGTTTTTGTTAAACCGCTGCAAACTTGTGATCCCAACCCGACTGAATCGTATACAAATAATATACATGAACATGAAGTTTACAGCGACGGATATTACGTTAAAGGTTCTTACTACGATCAACTATCAAAGTATCGCACGTATACAGGCCCCGACTGTGCTATTCACTTTATGGAGAGCATACTTAACTAAGGAGGTTTCTGATATTCAACGCAAAATTTGCTTCCAGAAAGTACCTTTACAGCAGCAAATATAGAAGAAAACGCTTAAGTCAAATATTGCTTTATTTGTTACCACGAGTTAAAATTAGACTCTATCGAACATTATGATTGGGGTACAGGGCAATTCATGGGGATGGCACATACTTTGTGTAGTTCGAAATTTAAGACACCAAAATTTATACCAATATTTCTACATAATTTAAGCAATTATGATGCTCATTTTATAGTTCATGCGCTACATTTCAGAGAAGGTGAAGTTGAAATTATTCCTCAGAACAAAGAGAAATATATTTCATTTACCAAAAAAATTTAAATTAATGGTCATCATTTTAGCTTACGATTTTTAGATTCATTCAAATTTATGTCAGCCAGCTTGAATAATCTGGCTGAAAATCTTAAAGAAGAGCAATTTGTAGAGTTGAGAAAACAATTTCCAAACCTTGATGATTTTAAAAGACTGATAATAAAAGGCATTTTCCAATATGACTTTATCAAATCTTATGACTCATTAAATGCAACCTCGCTTCCAGAACAAGCTGAATTTTACAATTTGATAAAAAAAAAAAAGATAAAAGATATTTATTCAGTAAGTAGGCCAAACGGGCACTTTTACACGTCAAAATCTACCAGCGCTTCCCAAGAGGAGACCAATGCTGAGAAGAAGCGCCGCAAGAAACTCAACAGTTAGTCATTTTTTAAATAAAAATATAACAATGATACTACTTATTCTAGCATTATATAAAACTGTAAAAATAATATTAAATATCTGCGTAGTTTTGCAGGAAAACATGTCAGATTGAATACGAGAAAAAAAAAAAAAAAAATATATATATATATATCACACAAAACAGTTTCGACATGTCTTCCTACATAAACCGTGTCCCCTAGACAAGATACAGCGTTTACATGATTTTTATGAGGTATGTACGAGTAGTAGGTAAGCTATTGAACATTAAACATTAATTAATTTTCTGGTTTAGGCCAAGCATTTTTGTCCGTTAGATAGTCCTCGACCTTATAGTACGCCTTTGACATCAACGACTTTTTCAAGTAACTTTTAGGTGCTGGCAGGGGTAACTCTAAAACAACGTCGGGTAATTTATTATAAAAATGAATGCATTGACCTACAAATGATTTATATACTTTACGGACACGAAACTTTTTTATGGCAATTTTATTTTTATTCCTAGTATTTATATTATGTATATCAGAATTTTTAACGAAAGAGTCTAGGTCCTTAATAACATACATAATATTTTCATAATTATATTGGGATGCTACTGTTAAAATATTAATTTGTTTAAAAAGTTATCTTAATGAATCACGGGAATTTAAGTTATATATAGAGCGAATGGCCCTTTTTTGTAACACAAATATAGTTTGTATGTCAGCTGCTTTTCCCCAAACCAGAATACCGTATGACATAACACTATGAAAATAACTATGATAAACTAAGCGAGCTGGCTGTTTGTTAACTGACAGTAACTTAACTGATAAAGACTACGCTCAGGCAAAAGATGTTTGGAGTCATTTTAAATGTAAAAACTTGTCTGAATACTCTAACTTATATCTAAAAACGGATGTCATGCTATTGACTGATATTTTTGAAAACTTTCGCAAATTGTGTATAGAAACTTATGATTTGGATCCAACACATTATTATACTGCACCTGGTTTAAGTTGGGATGCAATGCTTAAATACACTAACGTAGAACTAGAGTTATTAACGGACTTTGATAAAATCTCATTTATTTAGTCGAGTATCAGAGGAGGAATATCGCAATGTAGTAATCGATATGCAAAAGCTAATAATGAGTACTTAGAAGATTATAACACTAATGAACGCAAATCATACTTGGCTTATTTTGATGCACATAATTTGTCTGGATGGGCCATGTCACAGCTTTTGCATATAGGAGAATTTGAATGGGTAAATACAGAAGTTGATTTTAATATTCCTGATACATCTGATTATGGTTATATACTTGAAGTGGATCTGGACTACCCTGATGAACTGCATTTTACTCATTCCGATTTTCCTCTTTGCCCTGAAAATATTACTATTTATTAGTAGTCTTTACACAAATGCATGTTTCAAACTTCAAAAAAAACCAACCTTCCATGCAAACTACCACCCGCATTTCATTCTCGTAGGGGTAGTTTTTCCAAAATCGCCGAAAGTTGTTTTTTTATTTGATACCAGTAGCCTATATACCAATTTCCACGTTCCTAACTTCAAAAATGTCCAAACCCCTATACAAATTTAAACCCCCCATTTCAACCCCTTAGGGGTAGTTTATCCAAAATCGCAGAAGTTGTTATTTTTTATTTGTAAACAGTAGCCTTTATACCAATTTTCACGTTTCTATCTTCAAAAATTGATGAATTTCATACAAACTTCCAACCCCCCCTTTACCCCCTTAGGGGGTGAATTTTGAAAAATTCTTTCTTAGTGCAACCCTAAACTTCATAAGGAACCTACGTGCCAAATTTGGAACCTCTAGACCCAGCAGTTTGGGCTGTGCGTTGATATGTCAGTCAGTCAGTTTCTTCTTTTATATACAGGGTGTCCGGGAGATAGTGGCCAACCTCACAGGACCAGATAGCTCAACTCAGGAGTGTCCAAAATATGATAAATCATGTTTTGTAAAAGTCGCACCGAAAACGAGATATCTCAACTTTTCAATATTTAGGAAATGCGGTACCCTGGTTTACCATTTTCGACGCCACGACCACAATTATAAGAATTTTTCAATTTCGTCGTGTTTCGCTGTGAAAGAAAGCTGATTAAATTTGCTTTATGACCCTTTTAAAGAAATTAATAAACAATCTGCAGCTTTTTAAATTTTTCAAGTCAAATTTAAAGTTTAGGAATCTGAGTTTTTCTTCCGGCAAGTTTGACATCGCACTGTGTAAAACAAATGTAACAAAACCTGTAGTGCTGCTTTCTTAAAAATTTGCCTGTTTAATGGAGATTCTAAAATGATATAACAATTGAGTTTATTGATTATAGCAGCGAAGTTGTTATTAAGTTTGTCCAACAAAGACTGAATTCTATCAAACTATCGAATTTAAAAAACGACTTTTGCTTCCTTTTAAAATCAAGTTAACTGGTTTTATATATTATAAAAGACGAAATTTGTCTTTTAAAATATTAATAAATAAATATTGTAATTTAATTACGTGAATGTGAAATACAACGACACTAGGATAAAAGGTA
The DNA here is from genome assembly GCA_963241965.1 of Tortrix viridana. Classification (NCBI taxonomy): domain Eukaryota; kingdom Metazoa; phylum Arthropoda; class Insecta; order Lepidoptera; family Tortricidae; genus Tortrix; species Tortrix viridana. The sequence continues at coordinate 23,567,890 of OY725171.1, forward strand.
ATAACTTACATTTTCTTAAATTTAAAGCATGTGTTCAAATTGCTTGCAGCCAGCCCTAATGCAGGCTCGGCAGCGTTTCATATTTAAACGACCTCTTGAGTACGGAGGCATATCGTCGCTCACCAATATGTCGGCTAGCTTTTGCGACGCGACTACGCAGCTCTTCCAAAGAGGAAATAGGTTTGCCATACACTTTTTCTTTAAAACAACCCGAATAAAAATATACAAACAAAAAAAAAACAAAAATTGGGATTCGAACCCGGGACCGCTAACTTCGTAGGCAGGGTCACTACCAACTAGGCTAACCGCGTCGTCAAAAAAGGTTCTAGCAGAGTATAGATAGAAAAGTAGTTCAACTCCGGCCCTTTAGGAGATTCTGATACCTATTGCTGCTCAGGCGCCTAGGGTTGTCCAAACCTTGTTCTTCTATTTTAGTCACCTACCTACTTGGCCATACTTTGATAATGATTTATAATCATAGTAACTTTTATAAATTAAGTACACAAACCTGAAGTAGGTAAGTATAAATATTGTTAGATAAGTACCTACCTAATTTAAATTATTTTACTTGCATATTTGTTAAGTGTTGACACTAAATAATATGTTTATAGGTAGGCATGTGATATGTAAATTCCTTTTCGACATCTTTTGATAATGTCGCTTTCGTGCAAGGCGGCTTTATTTGACTATGTGCCGCCGCGCCGTGCGGTCAGAGCGTGATTTATTCTGTGCTCTCGGTGACGACGCACCTCACCCAAACGTGACCGAACGCAATGACGCTGCGGCCCCGACTCAATCAGTACGAATCAGTCCCGAGATGTAGTTTCGTGTGCGTGGCTAGCGCCGCCCACAGCCGTACAGACGCGTAGGTACGCACACATGCAAGCCGCGCGATATACCTTTGTTTGAAGTTGAACTACTTTTCTATCTATACTCTAGCGTGGAGGTGGAGGTGGTCACTATGATTGTGGTGACGTGTAGCCACGCGCACCCGCACACTACTTGGCAGCCAGTTACGATTAAGATTTCGATGTTTGTAAACTTTGTGCGAACTTTAATGTATTTGTGTGCGTGTTAAAGTCGGCTACGCTGGTTGGAAATTACTTTCGATGCCGTCTCTATATATGTCGGCGGATTTCCACCATCTGGATCACTGGGTTCCATGTTGATGTATGAAGGAAAACTATTTAAATTAAATAGTGACTTTTTATTTATAATTTCGGCAGAGTAACAGCTTATACCGTGGTTGTAGTAGGAATGTCCCGCTCAAATCAGCGTGCGGACTTATAAACTAAGTGACAAACAACCTCACCATTCCTACCACCACCCAGGTCACGCCACTCAGTTCGAGCAAAACAAGTGACGTCATTCACAATCGATTTAGTTTCTAGTTAATTCATTATACAACAAAAATACATCATAAAGATACAAAAACAAACATTTAAATATTATTATTATTTATACATTACATTACGCAATTAAATTACCTAAGTAATAAACATACTGCAATCGGAAGTCGTGAACATTAAACAGGATATAAATCAAACATATTTTTAATATATGATTAATACATTAAAACCAATGTTACTTATTATCTAGGCTAATAATAATAACAAGAAATAGGTACGCCGCCCATACTGATCTAGCGCGCTCTCTGCGCTAAATCATATCTAATAATTTCACAATGGAAACACATAAATATAATAAGTTAAATATGGCATAATCAACACACATATCAGGCATCACCCATCCTGGGATCTATCCACACAGGGATCAGGCATCACCCGTCCTGGGATCTAGCCTCTCAAGACCGGGAAAGGAAACGCATGGAGGCCAGCCAGTGTCAGGGAAGGAAATGAAGAAAGGTGATAAATTAATTTATCAAACTACAACGATAATTAATTGGTTTCTATACTATAAATTATTATAAAATCTTAGGTAGGTAAGTATAATCTTAAGTCCTTTTGATTAAGGTCTCATCTGTCACATCATTCGCCCATACGGGAGATTCATCACTGTCATCAAATGGATCTGCTTGTCCTATGGGAGCAGGTCTTAAATAGTCGTGGTTGGCGATTTTTTCAGAACTACCTCGTAAATTGACGTGTTTTAATTTATAACGATCATTAGGTAAAATTTCCAAAATGTCCAAAGGACCCTCGAATTTAGGTCCTAATTTGTAGTGTGACGTTCACGAATACGCATTAAAACAAAATCTTCAACTTTGAAATGTTTTATCTGTGCTTTCGTTTCATTACAAGCATTCCTAACAGTCATAAGATTTTCAACAACTTCATCATCATCGACTTGGAGGAGCTTGATAGCTGGCGGAGAACATTTTTTACCAAGTAATAACTCAATTGGACTTTTACCGGTACTTTTCGACACAGTACAATTAATAGCTAATTGTAAATCTTGAATTGCATTGTACCAAGGCTTATCAAGCTCCACCACTGACATATTGTCTTTAATGACCTTCATCACGCGTTCCACCGGACCATTAGCCCTGCTTGCACCTTTTGCTACAACATGATGTTCTATGCCGAAATTTTGATAAAAATTTTTGAAATCCAAGGAGGTCATGCTTTTATCTTGGTGTGTTATAAGTCTGGTGGGCGTACCAAAGATGGTAATGACTTCACGAAAACATCTAATAACAGATTCAGTCGTACGATCGGTTGAATATACTAAATGAACGTATTTAGTAAACGCGTCTATATAAACGAAGGCGTATTCGGGGCGATCACGTTTTCCATTCAATTGACCAGTAATGTCTGCATGCACAGTGTGAAATGGTATTGAAATTTTGTCAATGGGATGTAAAGATACTTGTCTAGTACCTGAGGTTCCTTTCCTGACTCTAAAACTAACACAATTCTCAATAAATTTCCGGACCAATTTTGACATATTAGGAAACCAATACTGTTCCCGTATTTTTGCCAATACCTTTTCCCAACTAAAATGTTGGAGCGAATTATGGTAATAAGAAATTAGGTTCCAGCGGTAACTCCGAGGAACAATAATCAATTTCCGTGTTTTATTTTCTATTTGTACCTTACGTCTCAACAATTTATCTTTCAAAATAACATAGGCGTCTGCGAGATTTTTAGGAATGGAATCAGACTGTAATTGATCGACTATATTCGGGATCCCTTTGTTACCCATAAAGTTGTTGTATCGAATTTTGAAAGTCAGAAATTGATTGTCATACTATTTATGCTCATAACTATCGATGGTCATAAAAATTGTAAAGCATAACGCTTAATAATGCTAAAGTGAATAGTCCATAATGTTAAGAATTATAATTTTCATAAGTCATAAAAATTATATCTATAACATTCAAAGGCATATTGATGATTAAACAGAAATATTTTAAAGCATATATTTTAAACTACTAATTATTATTATTATTCATACCGTTTCATTGTCTTAGTACCTACATATGTAATTTTTATGATTCCAAATGTTACTTAGTTTATTTCAATCTTTTAACTTAGTTAATTTGTTTTTTGAACCCACACGGGTAGGTGTTAGTAGTGCAACTTGCTAAGATAATATTTTTTGTAATTGCGAATGTTTGGATAAGCAAATATTTAATTGCTTTCATTCCGACCACAGTGGTCAAAAGGCTTCATTCCTTAATTATTTTAATCAAATTCCACAGACTATAAAATACAGACCCATAACTAGTAATCGTTTGGAATTATTCAAAAATAAAGTTCAGAGGGATCTCTGTGCGTTACCGTTCTCACAGAATGATTCTAATAGTATTTATAAAGAACTGTTTGGCGTAATTCATCATCAATTTAATGCCAATTTCAAAATGAAAACTATTTCTGGGTCGAAAACCAAGTTTAGTGAATGGGCTACTTTAGGCATTCATAGGAGTAGGAATAGACTTTATGAGCTGTATAGAGAGAGGGAGGAGAACAAGAACGCTGATTTCCTAGATTACGTTAAGAAATATTCGAGGACCTTCAAGCAAGTTTGCTTAACTGCTAAGGCAAATTTCCTTAGTTTAAAACTCAAAGCTTCTGACGATAAGGTAAAAACTGTATGGAATATCATAAATCGGGAAACAGGTAAATCTAAAACTCGTGATAATCAAATCATACTAAACACGGGAGACAAACAAATCACGTCAAATACAGACGTAGCCTTAGCTTTCGAAGATTTTTTTTCTAACATAGCAATTAATACAACTAAATGTCTTCAATCATCCGCGATTGACGCTCAATCTTTACTTTGTAATAATGTCAGTAAATGTAATATAAACTTTGAATTTAGTCAAGTAGATTCTGTTGCTATTGTAAAGGCATTTAAATCTCTCAGTTTAAAAAAAACCGAGGATTTATGGGGATCGTCAGTTAAAGTTATCCATCATATCATAGAGGTAATTGCACCCCACTTAGCATTAATTTACAATAATTGCATATCTGAGGGGGTCTTTCCAAATCTAATGAAATATAGTAAAGTCATACCCCTTTTTAAGTCGGGCCAGAAGAGTGATTTATCGAATTTTCGCCCCATTTCTATACTACCAGTTCTAAGTAAAGTCTTTGAGAAGTTAATGTTGAATGATATGTTAGGTCACTTCAATAGAAATAAACTGCTTAACAGTAATCAGTTCGGCTTCACCAAGGGACGATCCACTACTGATGCAGCATCTGTTCTTATTAAATATATATATTATATCTGGGAGACATCTTGTGATGCAGTTGGAATATTTTGTGACCTTTCGAAAGCTTTTGATTGCGTTGATCATGCGACCCTTATTTTAAAATTGGAACATTATGGTCTATCAAATAATGCTCTAAGACTTATGTCTTCTTACCTCAGTGATAGAACACAAACGGTTGTTGTAAACAATACGCAGTCTGCTGGCGCTGCAGTTAAATTAGGTGTGCCCCAGGGCTCTATATTAGGTCCTTTCTTATTTTTGGTTTATATAAATGACTTACCACCCATAGTAGATACACTTTGTGATATTGTACTATTTGCTGATGATACATCACTCATTTTCAAGGTAGACCGAAAATCCGTCGACTACAGTAGGATAAACGCCGCGCTTGTTAAAGTACTTAATTGGTTTACGAGTAACAACTAACTACTCAATGCTAAGAAAACTAAATGTGTTAGGTTCGTTTTGCCTAATGTTAAACCGGTAAATTCTAGTATTTTTCTTAATGGCGAGTGTTTAGAAATGGTAGATAAGGCACTTTTCTTAGGCATAACTATAGACAATAGTTTGCAATGGAGTCCCCATATAGCAGTTCTAGCAGGCAAATTAAGTAAGGCCGCTTACGCCGTTAGGAAAATTAGACAACTTACCAATGTTGAGACAGCTCGCTTAGTTTATCGTAGTTATTTTCATAGTGTTATGTCATACGGTATTCTGGTTTGGGGAAAAGCAGCTGACATACAAACTATATTTGTGTTACAAAAAAGGGCCATTCGCTCTATATATAACTTAAATTCCCGTGATTCATTAAGAGAACTTTTTAAACAAATTAATATTTTAACAGTAGCATCCCAATATATTTATGAAAATATTATGTATGTTATTAAGAACCTAGACTCTTTCGTTAAAAATTCTCATATACATAATATAAATACTAGGAATAAAAATAAAATTGCCATAAAAAAGTTTCGTGTCCGTAAAGTATATAAATCATTTGTAGGTCAATGTATTCATTTTTATAATAAATTACCCGACGTAGTTTTAGAGTTACCCCTTCCAGCACTTAAAAATTACTTGAAAAAGTCGTTGATGTCAAAGGCGTACTATAGGGTCGAGGACTATCTAACGGACAAAAATGCTTGGCCTAAACCAGAAAATTAACTAATGTTTAATGTTCAATAGCTTACCTACTACTCGTACATACCTCATAAAAATCATGTAAACACTGTATCTTGTCTAGGGGACACGGTTTATGTAGGAAGACATGTCAAAACTGTTTTGTGTGATATATATATATAAATTTTCTCGTAGTCATTCTGACATGTTTTCCTGCAAAACTACGCAGATATTTAATATTATTTTTACAGTTTTATATAATGCTAGAATAAGTAGTGACATTGTTATATTTTTTATTAAAAAAATAACTAACTGTTGAGTTTCTTGCGGCGCTTCTTCTCAGCAGTGGTCTCCTCTTGGGAAGCGCTGGTAGATTTTGACGTGTAAAAGTGCCCGTGCGGCCTACTTACTGAATAAATATATTTTATCTTTTATCTTATCTTTATCTTTCTTTTTTAATCTCAAATTGATATTATGAATATGATATAGATATATAAGGAAGGTCTCCATTAGGTACGACGACGAGCGAAGCGAGGAGGAGTGTTAGGTAGAACTGCGACCCTACAGCGCGCGAGCCGAGCGAGCGAAGCGAGCGTTTCGCGGCAGCGGCCGGCGAAGCGCCAGAACCGAACATATTTTTTAACTAATACTTACATATAGTAGGCAAAACTTACTTTTTGTGTATTTTACTTTTATGATAAACAAGTTTGGGCCTTATAATCACTATGTCAAGCAATATTATTACTTTTAACATTATGAGGTGTAAAAAATCGGAAAAACAAATTATACCCTCAAATATTATGACAATCAATATTATGACTAACAATATTTATGACTAAAAACGTTATGGAATCTTAAAAACGGAATTAAAACTTTATGGAAGACAATATAGACCCACTACATTCTCTAGTAGGGGATCACGTTTTTGTTCTATAAGCAACCAATTCTGGTCTAGAGTCGAAGCATTAAGAGAGAAACGCATCGGTTGAATTGAGCGCGATACATTAGCGTTGTGAGAAACTGATTTTGGTGGGGTGGTCATATCGACTGGGTTCCTACTAAAATAATCCGCATGGGCCAGTTTTTCACCCTTGCGGTATTCAATTTCGAACTGGAATGACTGCAAGAAAGACCACCAACGGTGTACTCTTGGCGTCAGTTCTTTCTTGTGTCTAGAGGCCTTAAGTGAGTTGCAGTCAGTTACGACCTTGAAACCACGACCATATAAAAAATGCCGAAAATGTTGAATGGCTTTGACAACGGCCAGTGTTTCGAGTTCATATGAGTGGTATTTGCTCTCCCCACTGGTCGTTCTCATACTGAAATAGCCAATGACATGGGGGGTCTGGTTTAGTCTCTGAATCAATACAGTGCCATACCCGAGAGCGCTGGCGTCCGTATGAAGTTCGGTCGGTAAGTCTGTGTCAAATATTGTCAATAATGGGGATGACGTTAAGCGGCTAATGATCTCGTTTCTAGCTTTTTACTGAGCTTCAGTTCAGTTCCATGGCATGCTGGATTTTGTAAGTTCGTATAAGGGTAACATAATTTTAGAAAAATTAGGCACAAATTTCCTAAAGTAGCCAGCTAAACCATTGAACTGGCGAAGCTCTTTCACATTTTTAGGAACCGCTAAGTTAGAGAGTACTTGTATTTTTGAAGGACTCGGCTTGACAGTGCCATTTTCGGCAACGTTACCCAAAAATTTAACAGAGGTTTTTAAAAATGAACATTTTGTGACATTTAATGAGAATCCCGCATCTGTCAAAAGTTTAAGAACAAGATTCAGATTATGCAAACCTTCTTCAGCAGTCTCAGACATAATTAATACATCATCTATATAAACCAGAGCGATTTTATCTTTATAATCACCTAACGCCTTATTAATCGCTCGTTGGTAAACTGAGGGCGCGTTACACAGTCCAAAAGGCATTCTCAGGAATTCATATTGACCGTCAGGGGTCACGAATCCAGTTTTCTCGATCGAATTTTCAGCAATAGGTATTTGGTGAAACCCTGCGGCCATATCGAGACATGTGAAGTAACGCGCCCTGCCTAATTTATCTATTTGGTCTGCAATCAGTGGCAACGGATAGTGATCTCTAAGTGTATTAGCATTGAGTTCACGAAAATCAACACAGAGTCGGTCAGAGCCATCTTTCTTCTTTATAAGCAAAATCGGGCTATTAAAAGGGGAAGAACTGTCGCGGATTATGCCATTACACTTGAGATCATTTACAATATCTTTTACTTTCTCACGCTCGACGGGGGACAGTCTGTAAGGTCTGCGCTGTACAAGTTTGTCGGGGTTCTTTAATCTGATCTCTAATTCTCCTGTATTAACTTTCGAAACATTATTTCCTTTTGTAAAACTTTGTTTAAAGTCACTGACGATATTTCTCAATTGGTCAAGTAAAGTCTGGTCTTTGATGTCAGTGTCAAGTTCAAAGTGAGAGTCTAAACCAGTACATTCATTCATAATCTTTAAATCACGATTAGAATCTTGTTTCACTGAAATCCCAGAGTTGGTCAAGGTAACACTGAGACCAGGGATTTGCAATAGATCATAACCTATGAAAATGTCAAATTGAGCGTGTATCTCTGACTACCTAAAATTCGAGCTCTACAGTGACTTCATCAATTTCAACAATGGTCTTAATGCTTTGTGTTGAATGTACTGGGCAACCGCCGATACCCGAAAATACAACATCAACGGTTTTCCTTTTCCCTGGAATTGAACCAGAAAAGCGTTGTCGAATTAAGGAACAGTCGGCGCCTGTATCGAATAAGCAGTCGTAAAGGTTGGTGCCTATTTTCACTTGTGTAGTACTGCGATTCACCGAATTACAAAAATTTACAGATTTATTTCTAATAGATAAATTACGTTCGTCATTTTGTTTGCGAAAGCAATTTTTTTCTACGTGACCCATCTTATGACAATATTTACACAAAACAGTTTAATTTTGTGTTACTAACAAAATTATGTTATGGCGTTTTTAGTTTGTAAGCTGTAACCAATTATGAGAAAGTTGTTTTTGTAGTAGTTCATAGAGCGTAAGCGTAAATATGCACACATTTTTAAAAGTGGCGACACCGGTTCTCGATTGAATTTGCGCTCATGGCGTATCTCCTTCTTTCTATGATCTGTGACTAGGCCGAAGCGCCGGTAGGTACTTCGGTAAATTGGTTAATCGAATGAAAATCCCCATAGATGAGATGTACACGGAAATACATAAACAAACGCGGCGGAAGTCGTATATTTATAATCTTAATTTTGCGGTGATTTTCTATTTTTAACCGACATCAAAAAAGGAGGAGGTTCTCAATTCGACTGTATATTTTTTTTTTATGTTTGTTACGTGATTACTCAGTCAATTGTGAACCTATTTTGGAAATTCTTTTTTTGTTTGAAAGGGTATTCTTCCGGGTATTCTTCTATCCTTGAGGAATCGAAACTCCTCAAAAGTTATAGGGCACACATACAGCGATTTTGGTATTTCCTGTAAGACCTTAAGAATTTGCATTCCAAAAGCACCTCTTGGTGAAGAGGAACTGATGATGAAGACCAGACCATAGTCGTAAGTAATTGACGCCAGAATTTGGATTTATTTAATATGAAGCTAATTTTATACTCATTATAATGCATGTGCTGAAGTTCAACTGATGGTGAAGTACCGAAGGAACTCCTCAATGATGAACGGCCCTGCATCTTGGACAGCGACAGGTGTGTGTGTGTGTGTGTGTGTGTGTGTGTGTGTGTGTGTGTGTGCTTGATGATCTTAACAATCGCTGTATCTGTTAACTAACCGTAATAGGTCGGTCCATAATAGGTAAACGCGTGAAATTTTTAAAAAGTGTTATGCTGGTGCTTTAGAAAAAAAAATTAAAAATCTATAAAGAAAAAAATTAAAGGGGGTCCTTATACTTTAAACTTTTGTTTTTGCTAGATCTTAGTAATGACTATAGGTATCTCATGAACCGTATTACCTAGTTAGACAGTTGAAATTTACACAGAGTGTGTATTTCTATTGCCGCTATAACAAAAAGTAATAAAAATAAAACTAAATAAAAAATGCACGTGTTAAATCTTGTACGATGGTATGGAACCCTTCGTATACGATTCCGACTCGCACTTGGCTGCTTTTTAATACTCGTTACTCATGCAACGTCATAAGTGAATACACTTTTTCACCTTGTCGCTATAACGTTGGGTACTCGAGTAGGAACTACCTGCTTCTGTCGTTCTACTTCTACTTCTACGGGTCACAGAAGTGTAAGACGGCAAATATATTAGACAGTGTAAGATCATGTAGATACTTTTAAAAATTGGTATACTGTAGGTATGCATTTTCGATGACTAGGTACACGATAATATGAATGAGACGAAATGTAACCATTGGAACTCCTCAATGGCTTATAGATGGTATGACCGTCGAGTTGGGACCGTTTCACTTGTCTTTAGATAGTGAGTTATAGTAAATCAAGTATACTTACTTAACCATCATAGATTCCTTACGCGATATAGTCAGTTCGTATTGTACCATCACGGACTTAAGTTGCTCAGCCGCCATAGAACCCTGTCATATAATGACAGCGATAAGTCACAAGAAGGAAATGCGACGTAATTTCCTTCTTGTGACGTATCGCTGTCATTATGACAGGTTTCTATAGCGGCTTAGCAATTTAAGTCCGTGATAGATCGTTATGTTATCTAGACTGGGCTCTTAGCCAAGATGCCTATCGCTAACTAGTGTTTCTATCCGTTTCGTTTATAAACCAACCGCGTCTCTGGTAGATCACGTCATGCGAAGTGTCACGTGTCAATAGACACGCTAGTTAGCGATGGGCATCTTGGCTAAGGGCTCTGGTCACCATGGGCCAAACGAAAAACTACCGTATTCGGGGAGACGCGAAACCGTTGGATTGAAGCCGACCGTCAATTGCCGTCCGGATTGATTTAGAGTATGTAATTGTGCTACTAATTAATTAGAGAATCAATACATCGGCGGGGAGCGAGGATTAATTACCGCGCCACGGCCGCGCGCCCATAAACAAAAAGCCAGCAATAATTCCATTAAGGCCTAAAACTAACCCCGCCGTAATAAATCTTTGCGTGGCGCCCATTACTCGCGCCAGCGCACCGCCCCTCGCGCGGCTTCACCACCTTCATTCTACCTTCTCCACAAAATGGAACTCGCGCTGTCGCGATGACCGAGTAGATACGAACTTTTCCCATTTTCCACGCATTACCGTTAGCTGGGGGAGGCGCGCCAGCCCCGCCCCGGGGCGCGGCGAGTGGGAGCGCGGCCGGCCCCACGCCTCCGCCAGTGCTCCCGGACGCCTTGACTCAGACGCACGCGGACATTATCGCCGTGCCGCTATCTCATATTTATTGATCTCACCCTATCTTATTGAACGCGTTCGCCGTCTTCAGTAACCCGCACGTGTGTGAACAAGTGGATCTATCCCTACGAATCATTAATTGAAATTGTAACCAGCAGTTTATTGATCAACGGACCCGGAATCATAAAGGTGAGTGCCAACACGAACGTTTCTAAGACTTATTAGGTATACCAACCAATCACCAAAATATTAAGGGTTAGATAAGTACAGTCGAGGACAGAAAGATGTTTACACTTTTTCACCTTGTTCTTTTTCATCTGTCACTTTTTCATCTTTCTGTCCTCGACTGTACACGTACCATTTTTTAGCTGAACGTCTCAAATTGAACTAGGTAATTGTTTGACATAATTAATAAATAGGTAGGTACCTATGATTGAACATAGTAGAAAAGTTTAACCTTTTAACTAATATTCAAGATAGACCTCACCAAATAAGCTAACGCAACACTAATTGACAATGGTCTCCGTCCCAAACAAACAGGTTGATGTCAAGATAAATACCTAAGGTAGGTACAGATGTAGTACATAATTAGTTTCCGTCGTGTTTTACCGGAAAAGTTCGTATTTATCGTGCTCTCTCAATTAGCTTCAGTGCCCATCATACCACCGCAGGTCTAGGTCGCATTCAGCAGCCAATATATAGAGTGGCCATTACGCAATTCAAATATTTGCTGTAGTTTTGGTTATATTAACGGTTTACGTATTTTTACATTTGTATTATCATGCCAAAATCACAAAACAGAAGAAAACGCTTAGGTCCTCCAGTCCAGGTAATTATATTTAACATATACCTGTATTTTTTAACAGAAAATAGCAAATTCGAAAACAGCAATCCTAATTCTCAATATTTTGGTAAAGTTCAACAACGAATTTCAGATGCAACGGGCATTTCTCGGCCAACCATAAGAAAACTAATAAATAAGGAAGAAGATAAGAAGAAAAATAAAAATTCTAAACCAAATAATGTTTAGTTAGGTAGAACACGCAAAATTTTCTGTCTAGATCTTGATGACTTTGATTAAGCAGTAATACGACGTATGGTTTATAATTTCCATTTGATTTATAAACAAGTTCCTACGATCCAGGCCCTAAAGTACAAATTGATGAAAACTATGAATTTTAAAGGCTATGATTTTACATTAAGAAAGATACTTCGCCAAATGAGTTTTCGATTCTAGAAAATTATAAATAATAAAATAATGCTGATGGAAAAGGATAACGTAACACTAAAAAGAGTAAAGTATCTGGACTTAATAAGAAAGTATAATGTTAGGGAGAGATATTGTGTACACGGATGAAACATAATATGTTCATTCATCCCATTTAACAGGAAAATGCTGGGGGGATTCCACGGATAAAGGAAGGAAACAGTTAATTTCAAAAGGCCCACGTCTTATTATCGTACATGTAGGTGCTCTGCTTGTGTACAAGTCTACTGACAAGACCGGTGATTATCTCGATGCCATGAATAATGTAAATTATGAAAAATGGTTACAAAATCAACTTATTGCCAACTTGTCTCCAAATTCTGTATAATAATAAATAAATAAATAAATAAATATCAGGAACAATCTAACACAAATTGACCTAGTCCCAAACTAAGCTCTAGGCTTGTACTATGGGTACCAGGCAACGATATACTTACTTATATAAATAAATACATACTTAAATATATAGAAAACATCCATGACTCAGGAACAAATACTCGCACTCATCACACAAATATTTGCCCATACCGGGATTCGAACCCGGGACCGCTAGCTTCGTAGGCAGGGTCACTACCAACTAGGCTAACCGCGTTGTCAAATGTAGTGGGTAATGCTTAGTTATCACAATAAAAATTTGGAACGCCCACCTAACTCTAATACAACAAAGCCTCTAATGATAAACTGGTTAGAAAAATATAATATTCCCTTTGATCCATAATCAATCAAGGTACAACTATATGAAATTATTTGTCGTCATAAACAAGACTGTGTAGAATACTCAAAAGACAACATTTTACATCAACATGGACACACAGTGTTAAGGTTACCGTCATACTATCCCGACTTCAACCCAATTGAAAACATTATGGTCCCAGATAAAAAGTTACGTATCTATACGAATATGACTACAGTAAATAAAATTGATTGAAGAAAAAATTAATATGATTGGCCCGGATGAATAGAAGATAGTTTGTGATCATGCCATCAAATGTGAAAATGAATATCGTTCACAAGAACAGTCGATACTTAGGGCCGTATTAATAGACTCATCTCAACCCCATCGTTGATACGCTCTTTTACGAGACCGACTCAATACGTGATCCTAGGATTAGGATTGCCGCTTATTAATAAACTAATATCACCTGAGTCGGACTCGAGAAACGCATCCCAACCTTGATCCTTGATTTTTTTTAATTATTTTTTTGAGCTTTGGCCTCTAGGCCATTAGCTTAAGCAGATGACATTTTTTACGAATGGGCAACAGATGATTATGAACGAAACGGTGTAACGTTTTGATTCTGCAAGAAAATGTTTTTGCGTTTAGACTTGACACAGATTATGAACCATCAAAAATGAATATTTCGATGTAAAGTGGAAATGCAAGTCATTATTTTTAGATCATTTATTTAAAATTGTTTTACTAGCTTTTATTATAAGGTCATTATGTAAATATAACACATTTTCAAAAACCCTGTGAAATCGTAAAAACAAAACGCGCATACTGGGAGCCGGCCGGGAATGGAATTCCTATAGGTACAGTACAGGTTATAAGTTCTTCTCGCCGTCTTTGTTGATAAAGTGAAATACATGAGGTTTTTATCTAAAGGTGAAAAAGTGCAGCGTCTCGAATCCTCAACAGCGCTGACGTAACCGGATTTGATTAAATCAATGAAACGAGTCCTGAAGAAAGACGGACTTCTACCAGGGAGCTGGAGTTCCTTCTGCTTGAGATGAAAAATAACAAAATCGACTGACGTAGTCTGCAGCAGTTTCTACGGAAAATTTCCATATAGAGGTCCTGTAGACAGGACACTACGGGTTAAAGAAGGTAAAATGTAGTGTTAATTTATTTATTAATTCACTAACAAGAAGGTACCTAGTTAGCTAGGATAATCACACCAGGTAAACTCGTAGAACTATGCGCCTTGCTTGCAAAAGTAGGTAGTCCAATTTTCCTACTAACACATTATCAATACATGTAATTTTATTAATAGTTTGATATAATGTAATAGAAAAGTAAAAACTAATGTTCATAACTGAATATTTTTTTCAATAAATGTATGAAGAAACTTGGACTAATGTTACAAGCTAGGAATATAGTTGTATGAGTTTAAGGTAATACTAGTATAATATAAATCAGTCCTCCTGTCTCAGACAGTCTTGGTTAAACAGAATCTATAAGGCTATTAGGGTTGTAATGGGCCAATCGTTATTTAAATAATGTTATCAGAGATACTTTTAACACAGCCAGGCAATTTACATGAGGAGTAATATTATTATTATAGATTTATGCATGTTTAGTGAATGTTCATTAAAAGATTAAACTACCTAACACAATTATGAAACCAAACTGTATTAAACAGGTTGGTGTATATTATAATATACTTGTTGTTTTTTTATTTTCAGATGATCATCTTGTCCTGCCACCCTGGAAGATAGGATAGTAGGATATCCATGTTAAATAATTATTTTTCTATTAAAATTCAGCTGTAATTTACCTTAATGTTTTATTATAACAGTATGGTTAACACAAGTTGTATTTTCTTACTTGTCACTCAGTGGATCCCTGTCCCTCTGATAGGTATTTATCTCTTGATTTTAAACTTAGGTAAAGAGGAGCTACCAAGCGACAAACAAGTTATGGGCAACTTGTGCTATTGATCCTGCAAATTTAACCATATTTCTGTCATTGCACCTACTATGCACACTATCAACAGCATTTCATCAATGTTCCACTAATATCCCATAAGAACAACTGTCACTTTTTAATTTGCTAAGGTACACTATAAAGTGACAACAAGGAACTTGAGGTAACACTAAATTTAATGAATGTTTATGCGACATGGCATGGTTTATTGGCATATACCTATATGTAATTAAACAAGCAACCTAATTATTTAATCATATGGTGCATTTACATAAACATTTCAAATATACATTACTAAAAAGATAACTATAGATCCACATTCAAGGTCCCGAGCCAGGCCAGGTGTTTGTTTAGCAATCTAATAAAGATAGTTTAATAAAGTTTCACCTACAAATCTAATGTTTTATTGAACTTGCATATTTATTACACAATGTAGGTACGAATGGCAGACTTAATGCCTTTATTGTTTCCATTAAGATTTTTATTTATTTCATAATATGTATAGCATGCCCACGACTCCGCATGACTCCGTCCGCGTAAAAGTCCGGGATAAAAGTATCCCATGTGTTAAAATCCAGGTGATAAACAATCTGTGGGCCAAATTTAATCCAAATCGGTTAAGTCGTTTCTGAGATTTGCGCGCACAAACTCACACAAATCATTGTTTTGGGTTTTATTGCGTTAATAAAGACCTCCAATAATAGATTTTCTCAAATATCGAGTGGCGAGCGACAATAAAAACTACCTACATAGGTAGAAATGAAGAAAGTATGGCACACGACTCGTCCTGATAACCTAACCTAAACCTAAACGCAATGCTCGATGACCTCAGCAGAGCCTTTGAACAAGTTGGTCTGAGGATGAACATGGACAAGACAAAGATCATGTCGAACACCCATGTAATACCAACTCCCGTGGTAATCTGATGCTCGGCACTCGAAGTTGTTGACGATTATGTTTACCTGGAACATACTGTCCAGTTAGGTAGGTCCAACTTCGAGAAAGAGGTTAATGGTCGAATCCGACTCGGTTGGGCAGCTTTCGGGAAGCAACGCGATATCTTCTCGTCTAATATACCTACCGCAATGTCTCAAGTCGAAAGTCTTCGACCAGTGTGTGTTGCCAGTGATGACTTACGGTACTGAAACGTGGGCGCTGGCGATGGGCGTCATAAGAAAGCTCAAGGTCACTCAAAGGGCAATGGAGAGGGCTCTCGGAATAGGTATCTCTGCGTGATCGAATCAGGAATGAGGAGATCCGCACGAGAACCAAAGTCACCAACATAGCCCTAAGAATTGCTAGATTTAAGTGGCAGTGGGCGGGGGCACATCGCTCGCAGAACAGATGGCCGTTGGGGCCGAAGAGTTCTCGAGTGGCGTCCGCGTACAGGAAGACGCAGCGTGGGCAGACTTCCAACAAGGTGGACAGTCGACGTGCTTAAAATTGCAGGAAACCGATGGATGCAAACGGCGCAGGACCGGTCCTTTTGGCAAACCTTGAGGGAGGCCTATGTCCAGCAGTGGACGTCTTTCGGCTGAAATTATGATGATGATGAGTGTATAAAACCTTATGCTCGAGTTTCTTGCGACGCTTCTTCTCAGCAATCAAATGTTGGTCTTGTCCGAAGCGCCTGTAAAAGAGCCTGATTACTGAATAAATTATTTGAATTTCTAAGGAGAGGATTGAAATTAGCGGCGGTGATAAAGAAACTAAATAATAAGACTAAATGCGGAGGGCTATAAGCAGGGCCCCCCGAGGGTCCGAGGCTCGGACCCTGACCAGCAAACCTCAACCTCGAAAGTGATCTAGATAATAGGGCCCCATTATTTTTTTTTGCACCAGGGCCTTTAGTGACCTATATAGCTACGCCACTGGCTATAAGACCTAAAAAGAGTTAGATAAATACATATATAAACTCTGTGAAGTACAGTCGAACTCATTAGTAGCTGTACATTTTAGTACCTTGTCGCAGTATTGACATACTAAATTCAAACTATTGACACTTATAATACGTAACTGTGACATGGTACTAAAATGTAAGCTACTTATGAGTTCGACTGTACATACTTATAATAAATAGGTATGAGGTAAAACGGAATACATACTATAGTGACGGCTGATAAGTGGATGTGTGGAAGAAGAAAACATGCTGCGCCGACCCTAGATTATATAAAGGCAATGGGAAGATGATAGGTTTAACGAGGTTTCGGGTCATATTACCTACTTACCTATTACTGCTGTTATAAGACAACAATGTTGTTGTTGTTTCATTTAAAGTTGTGTCTGTCTCTTTCTTTGCTAAAAATTAATGAACGTCTCCGAGTGCGGCAGATAGCCCCCAAATACTTAGCTGCACTGTGGGCTCGCTCTCAAACGGAGGCCTCTGCTAGCCCATTGGTAGGTACCCAGGAACACGGCAGGGGCTTTCCAACTCGGATGGAGCAAGTTCCTTTAATCTTAATGCATATTTAGTGGGAGCAGAACAAATGAGGCTAGATCTTCACGCAAACTCGTTATATAACTGCATTCAGGTGTATAGAATAAAAATGAAAGTATCTACGAAAAACCGGGCAAGTGCGAGTCGGACCCGTGCACTGAGGGTTCCGTACAAATTTGGCTGGTTTTTAGTATTTGTTGTTATTCTATAGGTTTTGTTTTATAATCATAACAAATTTGACGCTTGTATCTTGTACCGTTTTTATGATACAACAAAAATAAAAATACGTTGAAAAAAAAACGTTTCTTATATGGGGTAAACGTTTATAATTTCACTTTTTTTTAGTTGTTAGTAAATCCGCCGTAATAACACATATTCTGAAAAAAATCTATTACGGTTCAAAAGATACAGCTCTTTATAGTTAGGACAGACGGACAGACAGATGGACGGACGGACGGACAGCGTAGGCATATTAATAGGGTCCCGTTGGGCACCCTTCGGGTACGGAACCCTAAAAAAGAAAGGCATACGAGTTCCATAATCAATCCATTCCAAAAAAAACAATTAGTAGCTGGGTCTATAAGGGGAAAACCTAACGAAAACTTCATGTCAAAGTATTAACGTTTAAAAGTTATCATTATTATATGTATACATTATAAGCACTGAATCACCAAGAGCCAATACAACTTCAACAGTAGCTTGATGGTTTTGTGTCTATTTAATTCATAACTATTGTACCTACTAAGACATTCAGTGAAGGCTCTCTAAAGTCAAGAGATTAGTAACTTTTATTTTTCAATGGAGTTCAGAGAGCATCTTAATGTGGCTCTGAAATTCTGAATCATTAGGACCAACCTAATTAATTACATTCATCAAACTAACCACCTGTTTCACAATAGTCAAGTAAATATAGATATCCAACAGATAGATTTAGCCCTTTCCCTTTCATACAATTGAAAATAAACAAGGAGAGGGCTAACTTTAACTTTAAACTTTAAACTTACATGTCAATACTGGAACAGGACCTAAGTTAAATATTATATTTATCAAAACAATAAAATAAAACTTTATAACAGACCCTGAATATCTCTTCACCAATAAATAAAACTACTATTAGAATGTGGTCAGTTTATTTTATAAAAGAAAAACACTAAATTTATATATTACATTCACAAGTTTTAAAATCAAAACATACCTACTTGAGATTATTTTTAACTGATTTATAGCTAGCCTAGGTATCTAACTATTAACCAACCTGACCCAAATACTGACCTGTTTCAAAGATGTAAAAGGTATAATTATATAAATAAATTTATATAAAATAAGTGAAATAAATATCATAATATCAGTCCACCTCGATGCACTGCAGGCTGCAGGTTAAAAGCCTCTTCATTTTCACCCCACCTTGCCCAGTCTTTTACTAAGGTCATCAATTTTTTCCCAACTATTCTATTTCTATGAAATACCTAATTATATTTTTAACCTGTCTCATGGTAATAAAGGCAGTGATAGTATAAGTAAGTAGGTAACATTATAATGAAAATATCATGCTTAGTTTCTATAACACTAATTTTCTAATAACTCCAGACTTTATAAACCTGTTATTTGGTAACTTGAACTAAATACTTACCTATATTATATTTCTTACAAGCAGTATTTTAAACATTTAACTAATATTGTATGACGATGCAGTTAGCCTAGTTGGTAGTGACTCTGCCTACGAAGCTAGCGGTCTTGGGTTTGAATCCTGGTATAGGCAAATATTTGTGTGATAAGTGTAAGTATTTGTTCCTGAGTAATGGATGTTTTCTATATATTTAAGTATGTAGTTCTCTATATAAGTATGTATACTGTTGCCTGGTACCCTTAGTACAAGCCTAGAGCTTAGTTTGGGACTAGGTCAATTTGTGTGAGATTGTCTGTGATATGTAGGTATGTAGGTATGTATTCTTAAATTACAAGCTATCTTTATCTTGTTTTATCTACTCTATGAATTATATATCACTTGATGATACAATACAAAATACAAACAACCTTTTAATTAAATATTGAACAGATGTAATTGAAAAACTAACTGCATCAGCGCTCTCTGAAAAACTAGGTAATACTAAAACAAGTCAAATGTTTTTTTTATATTTTATGTGTAGTACCATATAACTAATTAACACACTTATCTTTACAACTCTATACTTACCGCTTTTAAGAAATTAGAAATAGACAAGACATCTTTAGCAGGCCTATCAAATTGTAAACATATGTCTAACCTATAATCTTACATGATATTATTATATTTAAATAGTTAATGCAGTTGACAAAAATTGGGTACCCTATCGCCTGAGTTATATCTAAAGTTAGGTATTTTATTTAAAAACAATATAAATTAATTGTTTCATCTTGAAAGGTCACTTAATAGGTACATTACAAACTGAATTTACCTGGCCTTGAAATTGATCATCATTGTAAAGAAAAGCCCTTTTATTTAGACATAAGCAAAATTCATGTTTATTTGTCAATTGACAAACGATTAGTCATTGTCGTCAACTGCTTGCTGTCGGTGTTGAAATTCCTGAACACTGACATCTCCAAATACATATCTTATGTACCTTTTTTGGAGTCCTGATTGTTTCCGGCGAACCGTGCCTGTTATCCAAGTTTTCCATTATTGGACTGACGACAACCTACAAAACGAATTTAAGTTAAACACAATATCTAAGCACTATAAATGATAGAAGATGCAGATTTTTTGGTTTCGTTCATGAAATTACTTTGCACACATAGGTACCTACACTTTTTACACCACATTTATGTTAGGACACGAAACTGTATATATCTCACAGTTATTACTAGTTGATTGTTGCAAAAGTTAGTACAAGTTTTCAAACAAATCAGGCAATTTTTATTTATCAAACAATAATAAAGTAGAGGTACGCAACAGCATGCGTTCATGTTTATGTCAACACGTATTGTCAAATCCCTCTCCTCTCTACTTATAGCGACCCGTTTTACGATTACGTTTAGAAACTTTAGAATAGGTAGGGAACCTACACAATTAATTAACAAAATAGCTAATAAGATTTTGTTGGTTTTCTAAACACCAGTATAATAAAACATAGGTACCTATTGAGGTATCGATGCATATCGGGTTGGATGAGTAACCTACCAATAAAACGTCGCATAATTTTTACTTTAAAAGTAAATATTTAACATAACTTATAAATGTATGCATTGGCCTAGTATTTGGCTGTTATTATGATATAATGCTATTTATATTACGGATCAGTAATAAGTATAAAAAGTAAATTGTATGTAGGTACTTACTTGAAATTAGCCTGTGTGAAGTTAAATGTTTCGCGCCTTTAGGGCCATCCCGCACGGAAGCATTGGTTTGTTATAAGTACACATGGGTATGAGCTATTATTTGGCCGTCGCTTGGTCGATACCTCGTACTTTTACTATTAATAGAAAAGTATCTAGCTCTCATTATAATTTCACATAAACACGACACAAAGCACACCATTTTTAGGCAGTTGTATGCAGCGGCAAAAGTACAATTTAGGTAATGTTCTTATTTAAAAACGATTGAGATATTATTTTTTGCTTAATACACGATGCAAAATAGGATTTACTTATTTTCTGAACCGATTTATTTGTGAAAACGCACCCAGATGATCGATTAATGGCAGTGCATCCGCCATTTTTTAAAAGGTGAGTCGGACTCAAGTCACCAAATAACCATAATCAATGGAGATGAGATTCTCGTATCAAGTGAAACGAGGATCAGGATTATGGGGTTGAGATTGGTTTATTAATCAAAGCTCAGTCTTGTGACCCATCTTGTAAAGGGTGTATCACCCAAGACGAGTCTATTAATACGGCCCTTAGATGATAATATTGATAGTATTGTCATTAACGTCAATGAAAGTACTGACGATGACACGTCTGAGTGTCACACAGATTGTGACATAGAAAATGTTGAAAATATTGATCCAAATATTTAATAGGTAATATTAATATTTTAATAAGTAGGTAATGGTGTGCGTAGCGTCCTGAGTTTTGTTATTGTAAATATTTCAAAATACGTATGCGTTATTTTGCTGCATTTTATGTTAACGCAAGGAGTGTGTTTTCGTTTACGAATGACAATAAAAGTACTACCTACTTACCTATGAGTGTGTTTCTAAGTTTCTCAGGGTGGTTATAACAGCTCTATATTATACGGTGCCATATGCTGTCATTTTTCACTTTGACATTTGACACTAAATAATAAAGTTTTATATTATGAATATAATTATGTGACATATCACTCATTTAATACAATAATTAATGACACTTCGGGTCCCGTTGTCTTCCGATTGAGATCCGAGTTTTACCGATGGAAACATTATTCACTACAGATATTATCTGTACACCTATTAAATGTTTAAAAAGCAATGAACTGACTTTAAATTATTAAGGAGTTCCGTTGATTTTCCATACATCCTATGACCAAATTATTAGTCCCATCTGATGGTGGGGTCTGCCTGCCTTCCTTATTTTCTCTCTCCACTTTGCTGTATTCGACGTTTCGGCGTCCGAAACAATGCAGCACTCCAGGTCTTTCGCGATTGAATCCAGCCACTTTCTTTATGCCCGTCCTCTTCTTGTGGCCCCGGAGTTTCTCAAGTTCATTGTAGAATTCAGTATGTGGTAAAACTCAGAACCAATCTGTTCCTTTTATGAAGTCGGTTGAAAAATAGGTTACTTTTCGCACGTTCCCTGTGCGTGTCCAATATTTGGGGACATTTCAATGTACTCGTTCATTCCATAATACGTGATAGGATATGGGCAACCACTTTCCAAATTTAAATAATTTGTACCTACTTACCTAGGTAGTTAAGGACTCAATTAAAGGACCGTTAAATGTTTTCCATTGTGTCACGAAAAATTTTCATTAGTTTAATTCGTTGCACAAAGGAAAAATACGATTTTTTTTCATTAAGTAAGTATAGGTCTACCCAAGGATCTTATACTCAAGCTGGATTGATTACTAACTATTAAATAGCTATTCAAAATTATACCTTATTGACCAGTAACATAGTTACAAATTATCTGACGATAGGTAACTAGGGACCGTAGCACAGTGTGAAATTTTGCCTTAGTTGCGGCCATCCCTATTTTATTTTCTATTAGGATATGTTTTGCCGTAATAATGCAACTTAGAAACTCCCGTTGCAATATTTTACTTAATTTTGTAGTTATTGAATTTTTTTCCGAGAGGTCAACGACCTTCATAAAAAATGTTTTGATCGAAATTTTCTAAAAGAAATCAAACTGCCGTTTCAAACTTAATACGTGATGATTGCCAGCTTAAAATACATTAGTTGTGAAAGTTTCAGGACTCAGACAACACAAGGAAAGAGTATATTAATAAATGTAGAAATTTCAAAAAATTGTGAATAAATAATTAACTACAAAATGGTCGCATTCATTTTTACCCATAAAATTAACTAAATAAATGTACCTTTTAACTGTGAAAATTGTACTGAATTACCTTTCAGGAACTCGGAGAAATTGCGTTTCTAAGTATTTTTCCGATTTCTATGGAAATAGGGTTGTCACAAGAAATTTAAGTAAATAGTTGATTCCATTGGTTCTACGATTTTTATTGGTTACTAGTGGACCTGGCAGACGTCGTCCTGCCCAATCGCAGAGCCACCTACCGGGTCCAATCGTAAATAAACCACCCCTGTATTAAAGCGAACAAAACTAAAAAAAAAAAAATCAAATCGGGCAAGCCGTTTTTGCGTTTAAGCGAGACTAACGAACAGCAATTCATTTTTATATATAGTGGGTTGTGTTTTATATTCAGTGGGTTGAAATGAATATTATCTGATGTTACTTTTAAAAGGCGAAGAACTTTGTTCGGTATAGGTAAACGTTTTAGTTTTTTATTTCGTGAACTGAGGGAAGACAGGTAAGGGTCGGACTTTTCTAGTGCTCTGTCGAACAGGTCTAAAGTAGTCATTTTACGATCTAATATCCTGGTATGGTGCTCCCGATCATAACGCCAGTATTTATTACTTGACTCGCCAGCTTGCTCAGACAACATACCTATCGGTAGTGTACTGGATTCTATAATATTCCGACCATGTATTAGTATCTTGTGTAAAGTGACGAACATGTAGAACCGGTTGTATGTTTGTACGTACTTTACTGCAACAGATCTACGAAAATGGTCATATTTTTCAGCATCAATATGTAACCCACTCGATAGAGCTACCAATATAGTACGCAAGTCTTCCACCAGCCACATATCTATGCCTAAGATTTCAGCAAACGTTTTTCGATGTTCGTCCGATAATGCTGTTCGTGCCGTGTTCCCGTCATTAGTCGTCCCTGCATTCGGACGAACAACATCAACTAACAGTGACATTTTAGCTCTAATTTAATTAGTTCCATGAAAAATGTGCACAGTTTTACAGAATTTGGTTTAAAAATGCGTAAAACAATAATTTTTATAGTTATAAACTAATTTAGATAAGTATATTGTAAAGTTAGTTGACTGCTCGACTGGTTGGAACAACGTTCGCGAGAAAAGTAAAATTTAAATCTGTCACGGGCACATTTACATGTGAAGAATATTATAATGGCATTGAAGAAAGGAGTTTAGTCGCTCTAGCAATGATTGCGAAATTAAAATATTTTTATTATACTAGACTATGCGACTATGCGACAAACCTACCCTAAAATTTAAAAAAATAATATCTCCGTGTTCCCGTGTTGGTTGCGTTTGATTTTTTTTGTGGATTACCACAAAACGAACTACCAGTAACTATTAAGTTACTGAACAGTTATGCACAAAAAAAATAACGCGACCGTGTAGAGAATTGCCGAATAAGCATATCATGGAAATTAATAAATTGACGCCTACAGAATAGCAATTTTTTATATTTAAATGGATATATTGGTGCTAGTAAATAGTATCTGGCAAACATGGAGCATTCGTTGATTAATCTGCTTCAACAGAGCAAAAAATGCGATTCTATGGTTTATGTGGTCGACCCTATGATGAGAAATTAGACAAGATAATAACAAAAACAACTCAAATGAGAGTTAGGTGCAGGCTGAAAACCAGCGCTGTGCAGCTGACCCAGCTCGCAGCTTATGCTGAGACCTGAGCCTGTTGTCACAAATTTTATATATGTATTAGTTAACAATATGTGTTATAATGCCGTGTATATTTTTTCTATGTGACAATAAATCATTATTTAATTTAATTTTAATTTTAATTTAAATTCATAAATACTTCATATTTTTATTAAGGTTCTTTATAATAAAAATCTCGTATCATTAAACAGATTATGGGCCGTATTAATAAACTCATCTCAAATGTGATCCCCGTCACAAGATGCGTCAAAAATGACAGTTTTCTATGGATTGACATTTACTTTGACGTATCTTGAGACGGGGATCAGAGTTGAGATGAGTTTATTAATACGGCCCTAAGACTGATAAAATGCCCTGACTTTCTTTCTGATGCCTTCCATCAATCTTTGTACATCAGCATTGGTTATTGGTCCTTGATATTATAGGTTTGGTAATAGATGCTCCTGATAGTAGTTACGGGAATTTGCGTTAGATGGCGTTGTGCCGTTGAATAGAGTGATATCTCTATCCTCCTATATTATAATGTACTCTTTGGCTTACACTGTCCGCCCGTCTAACTGTCAAAGAGACAGACGATAGGCTTTTGTTTAAATTTATTTTTAAACAAACACAGCGACCACATTTTTTCGTGGACAGACTTTATTAAAATAAACTTAAGTGTTAATGCATAATGCATATAATAATATAGACCGACGAAAACCTCCGTGTGCGTACATCCGTGTGTGTGGATTCACGGTAGCAAATTTTAAATATTGACTGGTAACCCTGTTGTTTACATGATATGTCATCGAATTTCAAACCAGTTTCGAATGTATTTTCACACGAAAACTATTTAAAATGGTTTAATCGTGCTTAGTGAAAGGCTATAGGAGCGAAAGCTATTTACATAGCGGGATATTCTTTCACAGGTAATGGGCAATTATTTATATTTTACGACAAAAAGAAAATACCCATCCCGAAAGCACTAGGGTGGCCATGAAAATCCTGTCGGTTTCCCAGAAATTGTAAATAAAAAATATTGTCTCCACGTATTCGGTTTACTCTAGCCCAGGATGATTTAGTTTTTGAAAATAATTATTGGTTATAAATATTGAACCTACGTAGCAGATAGCTTGAATACGCGGCTGGTGACCAATAGACAAACAAAAATAAAGACACCATTTGGAACAAAGTAAATTATCTCATAGCCTTCACCCTTGAAAATTTCCTCAATAATGTGTTTCACAGAATTAAAATATTTTGATTATAGTGATTTGACTATATTATGTTTCTATTAAATTACTAAGATCTACGCTGCTAATGTGCGCTGTTTATGAAAGTGTGTTTGTTTGTTTGTTCCGCCTTCACGGTCCAATGCCTCTACCGATTGATGTGAAATTTGGTATCTACAGAAATAGTTTATAGCCCAGTGACAGACATAATTTTTATCCCGATATAATGGACATTTCCCGAGGGAACAGCGACAAACGACTTCTACGCGGACGGAGTCGAGGGCAAAAACTAGTGTTTTCTCGGATGAAGTCGCGGGCAAAAACTAGTGTTTTCTACAAAATGCCGGGTTCAAGGTAAAACCAACTACTTAACTGAAGATTTTTGTAAAAATGAGTTAAGTATACCACTCGACTCAGGATTTTTTTCCCATTCTAGTGGTAAAACCGACTAAACGCTCTGACGTCACGTTTCAGAGATGCTGAGTAAAAAAAAAGATAAAAGACATTTATTCAGTAAGTAGACCGCACGGGCACTTTTACACGTCAAAATCTACAAGCGCTTCCCAAGAGGAGACCACTGCTGAGAAGAAGCGCCACAAAAAACTCAACAGTTAGTCATGTCATGAGTGATAGAACCAACTAACCTTAAGGTTACTTACTACACTTGAAGAGGCAATAACGAATATAATTATTTAATCTAAACTTTTGTTCTTTTTTTGGTAGTAAAAAGTAACATCTAAAGTTAATCCGTTTTCAAAAAGATGTTCTGAAGAACGTTCAATAAATAATCTAATGGTAAAAAATGATAACTGTGTAAAATTGTTTTTAGCATTCAGATTATTATAGACAGTTGGCATCAAACGTATTGCTAATTAAAGCTATATGATAATAACATTTTTTACCTGACTATCCTCTAGCGTACGTTGGTAATGGTAAGTAGCATTAATTTACAGCAAGTAAAAAATACTAAATCGGTGTAGAAGCTTTTAATTCCATAAGGAACACTGAACACGTAAAATATCGGGAGTAAAAACCAACTATCTGCAGTATATCTGCAGTCACAATTTTTTTTTTCTTTATTTATTTAAGAAGCTTTGTTCAACCTTGATCATGGAAGCTCCAGCTGGCCTAAATATAAAAACACTTACAAATTATAATCATATATAAAAATGAACACATAAAAATATCGCCAAATGAAAAGAAAAGAAAAAATAAGGCTACCAAATGTAAATGCATATTTAGAAAAAAAGCCATAAAAGCGTTCGTCAAAATACGAATATTCCTTCCAACGATCATAAGACCTGCTTTTGTACTGAGCAACTACCTCTGAGAAATCAGGAGCAATGACAGTCCCGACACCGTCAAAAGCGGCCGTCGCGGCCAGACCCGCTATCTCCAAAACTATTCACCAGCACTCTAGAAGAAGTATTCAGGAGCCTGGCGGTTTCCTGGGAGGCGAGGGGAATAGTCATCGGTGACAGAAGGTTATCAAATCTTCGCTTCGCCGATGACATTGTTCTCTTCGCATCTTCAACAACAGGACTCCAATTAATGCTCCAAGATCTGAGTTTGGCAAGCCTTCAAGTTGGACTTAAAATGAACTGCGCAAAGAGTCAGGTGATGACCAACAGCACAAAACGTAGGGTCGAGGTAGATGGGCAGATTATACACTATGTTGACGAGTACATATACTTGGGCCAGCTAGTCTCTTTCAGCAACAAAAGACAACAGAACGAGAGGCGGGCCTAGAAACAATTATCAACAGCAGTACCATCCACATCAACAGTACCAACCACAGCAGCAGTACAAATCGCAACAGCATCAATATTGTCCTGCCCCTCGATACCAACAGTCGAGATCTGCATGCCGCTGCTAGTGGAAACACAAGGTAGTTTATCAAAGTTCTATCACAATTGGCAGTTACTTACCAATGATAAAATCATATTATCACGGGTCCTAGGTTATGACATTCCATTCTCGAGTACAGAACCTGTAAGAACAGAATTAACACATGCCTGACAGTGGTCGGCCTGGAGTACTCTGAATTAAAAAATGAAATAATGAAACTTAAAACAATTTCTGCTATTTCAGAATGTGATCCTCAAGAAGATCAATATGTCTCCCATATTTTTACTATTCCAAAACCTAATGCAGAAAGTAGATTCATATTAAATCTTAAGGATCTAAATAAACTTGTTATCCTTCACCATTTCAAGTTAAAAGACATTTGTACTGTATGTAAACTAATAACAAAAAATTGCTTCATGGTAACTATAGATTTAAAGGAGGCATACTTTTCTGTCAAAATTTCTGACAAAACTAAGAAGTTTGTAAGATTTGAAATTAATAATACGCTATATGAGTTTAATGCCCTTCCATTTGGATTGTGTACAGCACCCTATGTGTTTACCAAGCTTTTAAAGCCAGTAGTTTCATATTTAAGAGAGCAGAACATTATTATATCCATTTACCTTGATTATATAATCTGTTTCAGTGATGATTATGATACATATTATGAGAATGTTCATCAGATTTGTGAATTATTAGAATCCTTAGGCTTTATCATCAATGGAGAAAAAAGCTGTTTTATCCCAGCTAAGTACTGTAAATACCTAGGATCTTGGATTCAGTAAATTTGACATTGTCTCTCCCAACAACTAAAATCGAACTTATAACTGATATGATAAAATCATTTAAAAAAAAAAACAAGAAAAATGTCATAGTAAGAGAATTTTCAAGACTTTTAGGGTTATTACATTCAGGGTATGTTGTATGTAATGTGCGTGTGTAGAGCTTTTCCTTCCTATAGATAGAACAAGTAGACCGGATTTGATAATCACTACTCACGAAAGATATTAACCCTCTTTCTCGGGTTTTGCTGCAGTCGGGTAAAAGGTAAAGTGTAGTTGGATTTATTTAAATATCAATAGTTTGTGTTATTATGCTTCTCTAAATTGAAAACAACAACTTTAAACTTTTTCCCTGTTTTCTTACTAAAATGCTTGAGTTAGTTCGTTATCTTCAAGTGAATAGGAAAGTAAAATCAACTAAAATTTTGGTTATTTGCAAATAACTCTAAAACTTAAAGGTCTTTTAATATCAATATCTATTAGCCATAAAATAAGAATCAAACCAGCTAACCTAATTACTCTCAATTTGCTTTAATACTCTTTATTTTGAGGTTTTTACTATACAGAGGTAAAACCAACCAAAATGAGGGACCTGCGCGGAAAAACGTCTTTTTTATGGACCTCTATTAGTTTTTTGTACACTAATTACAATCCATTAAAAAGTCGACAAATTAATAATTCATTAAAACTCAGTATATGTACGTTTATCTCTATTGGTTTAATTATTATAAAAATGCAAACTTTTAAAACGCTATAACTCAAAAGTACAATTCTGACAGTTAGGTAGTTTGTTTTACCTTGAACCCGGCGAAGTAATGGTTCGGTGGTAGTCAGGCCCTAGATTTTGACACTGGTTTGCTCCAACGCTCATTTCACGCTTAATTCCTGGACGGGTTTGAATTAAATTTTAAATGGAGATAGCTTATAATATTTAAAAATACAAGGTTAGGTGTTAGAAGGTGCTAACACCTAACATTAACGCCATACGGCGACTCTAAACTAAAACTACATTTTTTTTCCTATTCTTTTTTTTATTTTATTCTTAATTTCTTTATTTGATTTAAAAGAATTGAGAATAAAACTCACATACAAAACGCAACAAGTTCCAAAACTCTAAATACCTACTTATTACATTGCAGTACCAAGTTTCAGCAAAGCTAATAGGTTCTTACCTATTTTGGATACATATTTAGATTAAGGTACTCACAGCTTCTTGATAGCGTTCGGCGATATTTGTCACTCGTGATTCATAGGAAAAAAGGAGTTTGCCAGTAACTATTAAGAAACTAGTAAATAGGACCTTTGTACATAGAATATGTACAAAGACCGAGCTGTATCTAATAAACTCTTTCAGAAGTAATGGTCACCACAGTCTAGAGCACGCTCTCCATAGGGTCGAATGGAGACAGTGGGGCGGAGTTGGTCTTTGGCTAGTAAGAAAATTATTTTCATTACGTTACGTACCTACATAGATTTCACTTGATTATTTACAAGAGTATTTGTACCGGTAGACTCGACAACGACCAACGCCGTCTTGCGGAACGAGGCAAAGTGGCTGTTAAATTATCGAATTAATTAAGAACCACCCCATTCCTACTGAAAAACAAGTCTGCTCAATTAGACCCCGTGCCGCGGCGTGACTGCTAACTGAGCTGTTAACGCACTCTCACGCTACGCCGGCGCCCAGGCATACAATCAATAAGTACCATTTATAAGTAAACTGCTTTTCAATTGGCGGTAACGGATGAGTTATTTCTCATTTAATTTGCTGTTAATTACCAGCAGTAAGTCACTAGGACTTACTTTGTTAATTTTGCTAGTTCGTTGGGAATCAATTGATTAACGGAACTAGTAACGCTTGCTCGGAAGCTCGAAAAGTTGCTCTGAAGAGAGTTGCGACGGACGAGCAGTTTCAGTTCTTTGATTATTTTAGTCTTTTCTCATGCCTCCTGCTTTTAGACTTATATTATTATTGTTTAGTTGTTTATGTACCTAACAAATATAATATTTTTATAGCTTTAATGCGGTACTCCAACGTATAATAAATAAGTTTCAAGTGATTTTTTTTTAATGGAGTTTATCCGTGCGGAATTTTGCCAATGTCAAAGTTTAAAATATAATACAGCGTTCAGGCATTGTACGGTTCTTGTCTTGATAAGTGGGAGAACTATGTCGAGAGTGTCAATCGTCACACGCTCTGACCATTCCGCCGTGCTCCACTAGTGCTCCGCGCATCACCTCTCAGCAGAGAAGCACTAGATGGCGACCGGCTCCCGCTCAGCAAAAACAATCGGCACGTGCAGCAGCCAACACTACCGTAACAGGAATCTCAAAAATCGTTATTTAAATGAAGGAAGGCGAATCGGATCTCAATATTTTTGTTTACGAAAAATATCAACAGAACGCATACACGTTCTATTTGCCAGTCTTATTTAAATACTATGCATATTATAAACCTAAAGTCGAGGTCAATAGAAGATGGCCAAAGATGTCATGTACTGTTTGACACATTACCTCAAAATTTCATCTAGCATGTTTTTATTTAATATAACGTATAACTACTATTTATTTAATCTAAAAATGAATATCGGTGGGTCGGGCATGTTATGTTACGAATGTCCAAGGTTATTTTAATTTCTTTTGGGTTTTTGATAATTATGTGTGCGTTTTTGTAGTGTTTGTGGCGCTGTTGTGCGCGTCACTAAAGTTTTTATTTCTTATACTATATCTATTTGTGAGTTCCTGTAATTGGCTTTATTTACCTTTATTTAAGTTACTATCTAAACTGTTACAGCTGTTGGTTCTCCTAAATAAATAAATAAATAAAAGTTATAAACTATCTAAACTGTTACAGCTGTTGGTTCTCCTAAATAAATAAATAAATAAAAGTTATAATCAAGCGTATAAATCATTGTAAAAACCTTTCTCGATCTTGAAAAGTACATGACTATGGAGTACCTAATAATGGTGAATTGAATAGTTTCCTTTTGTTTACATTTTTGGCCATTTCTGTTGACCCCGATTTTATTTCAAAATAGGCTATATATACATCCCACTTATAAAAATCGGTCTTTGACATTGAGTTTAAGAGCCAGAGTGGGATATCCGATTGTTGGTCACATCACATACGAGTATACACATCATAATAATATATGTGATGTGTATGTGACTTTAATAAATGGAGTGTCTTATTATGATTCATCAAAACTGTGCGAGTGTCATCTATACAACCTACTGACTCTCCGCGCAAACGAAGTCGCGGGCGGAAAGCTAGTAAGTAACTAAATAATTATACGCGTCAGTTCCTACCTAGAGTAGCCGAGTCGTAATTTCGCATCTTGATCAGCAATGCAACTAGCAAAACCTAGTTGTAGAAATCAAAACCAAAATTTAACGGTCAATTATAACTTTGTTGAACTATGTAAATCATCAAGTGGTGTTTGATGTGCCCGCTAGTTTATTTTTGGACAACGTTTAACGCAGATAGATTAGGTTACGTCAACTTAAAGTTTGTCATTTTGTGTGTGGAAAATGTTGAATTTCAACTCGAAGTAGGTAACCAATAGATCTACCCGTGGTTAGACTACCTATCGGGAATGGGCATAATTGCACGCACGCAATAATCCGCGAAAACTTACACCACTTAAGTAAGTTTTGATTCCAATTGGAATAAAACACCTGTTGACGGCGTGTGCTCCGCAACTCTTAGTAGAAGTTACCTACTTAGATAAAAGTTTTAACACATGATGCATAAATTATTTCAACATTTCAACGGACGGGATCCTGCCGCACAAATATGTACTTGTACCACCAAATATTCGCCAAAAGGATTGTCTTAATTGTACTCGTGTAACCATAATGAGAACCTATTAAGTTGTGTATTTTTAAAATGTGCAACGTCACAGAGGTGCCGAATGTAAGCCGAAGCCCCGCCCCGCCTCTAATCTCCTGTGAGTAATCGATACGTCACATCACGGCGACCCATTAACTTTTTTGTCCGTTCCGTCATCATGCAGTTAAGTACCCGAAAAGTTGCCGCAAAAAAATAAGACGGGGAAGTTTTTGGAAATATTTTGCACTTAGTCCGGCTGGAGTTATGTCGGCGGACGCGCCGCGACTCGCAATTCTTGATACTCGAATTTATGTATTTTGTGTGCTAGTTCCGGCACTCAATTACTTCATTTTAAGGGGAACTGTTTCACTTCACTTCCCTTACAAACGTTTTTCACCGTTTTTAGCGTATCTACAAAATAATTATTTAAGTTTTATTTTTAATTTATTTAGTTGATAACGTTATTTCTTTAACGCAAAAGAACTAAAATTAACACTAATTATAAACAATAATTATAGTAATTGCTGTTATGCGACATAGGCGCTCTAAATCAAGGATAGATATTATGGTAATGCAACAACCTTGGTAATGCCACGAAATGCCGTATGAATAAAATGTATGATGGCGTTTACAGAGTTTGCCAAATATAACTAATTCTTATTTTTAAATGACTAGGAACTTACCTATTATTTGAAGCCTCATTAATAAACGATACAGTGGCCCGTAGTATAAAGTCCGCTTTCTAATACGCTTGGTTATCTAGACTTGAGGTGTTTACTGCGACACTTTTTTTCTTTTAGAGTTCCTACCAAAATTGCTTTTACTTATAGTAAGATCGTATGTCTGAAACTTTTCATGCATTTTAAAATGATTTGTCACCTGAATTTATGTAATTGATTAGTGATCATGATATAGATTAAGCAATTTATCATGACTAAAATTTAAGTGCCGACCTAATTCTTCGGCAAGTATCAAGATTGAGCCACGACAGTCGAAGCAAAGGTAAAAACGCGTGGCGCCTGCCCATTAGGAGCCTGGTTATTTATAGTGGGATTATTAGGGTTGCTTTCCGTCCCTGTCACTCTCGAGGCCCCGAGGGTGGTCCCACTCCCTCGGACAATTAGTTGCTGTCCGGCTCCGCCCGACCTGTCACGGATAGCTCAATTTTGGGCGACAACGCGCGAGTTTTTGCCGCGTCCCTTGTGCAACGGCGCGGTGGCGCGTGCGCTGGCCTTATTTAGGGCGGCTCTATGACACGTGACATTATTTACCTAGTGGCTCGTGTTAGTTTTCGGAGCCAAATATTTTTTTGATTAATCAGACAATTTCAGGTATATACTTACGTAAGTAAACACTAAAGGAAATATCTAAACACACACCAAATTAATATACTTTGCATCATTTGAATTCCACTTTAAGAGGACTGTGAACCAACTGCAAAATCAAGCCTTTTCATACAAACGGCGATAACGTTTTCCATCCCCTAAACGTTAACCGAATTCGACCAGTTTTTGATATGTGTGAACTATGTCCGGACATAGTTTTTGTTCTGACTGACACCGTATCACAAATTGGTCGAAATCGGTTAACATTTAGGGGGCGGTAAAACGTTATAGCCGTTTATGGAAAGCCGTCACCTCACAATCCTCTTAAGTCATGCCCATTGACTTTATATATTACTAGCGTTAGGACCGGGCCTACGGCGCGACAAAATGGCACCAACGCGTTGGCGTCAAATTTTCATTTTGACACCAACGCGATTCAGTAGTCCGCGGGAGACCGTCTTTGGCAGACGTCGTTCGCTCGTAATAAAAATGACTGCATGTGTAGTAAAAGGCTGCAAAAATTATTATACCAAAGTAAACATGGAATATCGTATCATTGGTAACCTTACATTATTTTTATTGCATGTCAAACAATTAAATAAACCCTTTTTAAAGCCATAATATTGGTATCAAATCAAGCCCATACTGGCGTTCAATGACGACTCAATGTAGTGACGCGAAGTATCCTTGTACGGGCGTCTTTTTTAAGCTGTTACACACAAGGTTACATCGAACACCTATGCAACGCGGCTCTCTTTCGCGCCATTCGCGGCTGAGTAGTCCATACGAGTTATGATAGATGGCGCTAGTAATTCCTTGTATGAAGACGGTTTATGCCAAATGTTCGATGGGTTGCATCCTTCCTTTTGAAATCATTGGTAATACCTATCTGAAATAAAACCCACTTATAAAATGGCTACATACCTTCTCGTAAAATAAAAGCATCAAAAGTACCTACATTTTAACGCTTGCTAAAGGACGTAGAATTGATGTTCTTTATGCATACCAGTCGGGGTTGGTACCTTTCTATGCATACCAAATAAATATTTTTTATAAGCTGCATACGAAGTTATTTTAGGCATCTGTAATTATCATGCGCTAAAGTGGCTTTATGTGAACGTTGTGAATAGAACCCAAAGTAAAATTAAATGTCGATCGTTAAAAATATATATATATTTTTTTTTTTTAATAATTACAATACTTATAAAATCCGCTCAAGTATCCGTGCACCAAGGTCTTGATAATAATGTAGTAATCTTGTACTTTTCAATTACTTATTTGTTTGAATACGTATTTGCGAATTATCAGTTTGAACAAATAGGTACATAAAACAAATAAACATATAAATATTAAAAAAACCATAACACTGTACTATCTCGTAGTAACTAACTTAGAAATATTCGATATTACTCTTGATCATAAGTACCAAGTTCGAACCCCAGCAATCGCCATGTACCTAGTTTTCCTTTACTTGGGTGCAGTGATAATACTAGCGCACAGTGGGCTGAAAATCGGCTTTCATACAATTAGGAACCAAAGTCGTAAATGTTTTATTTTCTCTCTTGAAATAACTTCTATTCGCCATTCTCATATTAGAAAATGAGCCTGAGATAATTTGGATCGGTAAATAATTAATAATAAATAAGTACGTTTAAAAAAACTTGGATGGAGAATACCTATAAGAAAAACTGGTATTTCTCTGAAAATACTCGTCAAACCGTAATATCCTCGCAGATGATTATACATACTCGTAGTTACAATTATTTCTGATTTTTGACATATTCGAAATTTCTCCACCAGATGCACTTTTTTTTTAAATCACCGTAATTTTGGAAATCTTTATATGGAGTCAATATGAAAATACAATATTTTTCGTAAACTACAAAAAATACTGTTATATCCTGTCAGGCAGTTATGGTACCAATTATTCTTGAATTGCTGACGTGCTGAAACCTTAAGTGGTGAACGAATTTTTTTTTCCATAATTGAATCATTAAAGCATATCATTACATTTTAACTACGACCTATCCCATTAGTTAAAATGTAATTATATTTTTAGAAGAAAGAATATACCTACATGACTCGCAAATGTTGCTAATTAGCTTAATGGTATTTAAAATGAGGTCATTACGATTATCAATAAGTATTACTAATCATTAAGAGTCCCGGGGAAGGACATAGGATACTTTTTATCCCGGAAATCATCCCTTAAGGGGGTGAAAAGGGGGGTGGAAGTTTGTATAGGGAATCAATCATTTCTTAAGTAAGGTATATATATAGTTTAGTTTAGTGTAGTTTATTTATTCATCAATGTAATATTACAATATATAGCGCATTGCATGTCAGAATATACGAAATTACATTGAGATCGTCAACACAATAGATATAATTTAGATAGATACAATTTAGTATGGAGAGTTTGAGTCCCGGGGAAGGACATAGGATACTTTTTATTCCGGAAAATTGGAGTTCCCGAGGGAGCAGCGATAAACGACTTCTACGCGGACGGCGTCGAGGGTAAATGCTGTAGGCTATATTGTAACTTATTTTACGGAAGTGAAGCGAGGGCGGAAAACTAGTAACCTAATATTTAAAAAAAAAACCGTCAAAGTGGGGACTTCTACTCGTACTTTCCGAGCTCATGACTCTTAAATGGCTTAACGATTTTCATCAAACAAAGCTAAGAACACTCGATTTTTAACAATAATAACTAAATTTACATCGGTCCATCCGTTTAGAAGCTACGATGCCACAGACAGATACACAAACACAAATACACAGGTAACGTCAAACTTATAATACCTACCCCTCTTTTTGCGTCTAGGGTTAAAAAGGTATTACCTAATGAGCTGGTGAACTGTAAACGTAGTAAAAAAACCTAGGCAAGATCATGTCGGACCATGCTCAATGTAGGATTCCGTCGTCATTCTTACAAACACAAACAACAATCTCCACAAAACACAAATATTAGCAAATTTCCTAATTAAAGTCATATAGCTGATTTTCGGTAGGTTTTAACATTTTAATCGTCTTTAACTAAGTATACATTATTGGTTCTTGAACCAATAAAGTATACCTACTTAGTCGTGATAGTTTCCCTTTTAAATTCGTTATATGTGTTAATTTGAGATATTTTTCAGACTTTTATTATTTATTATTTAAGAGGGGTAGGTTTAGGCTAAAGGGGGGAGGGAGGATACTTTACTCTAACAAAAATTAATACTTTATACTTTATAAAAACTATTAGCACTTTAGGAAAATTATCACGACTAAGTAGTGTAGCGTGAAAAATCGTTTAGCTCAATCAGAGCCGACGACTGTTCACACTAAAGGTGGACATTCACGGTCAGTTAAACTGATCAGTTGAACTGACGTACATCCAAAAACTGACCGTCAATGTGAAATCTTAAGTTAAAATTATACGAACTCAAGGTCAGCTTCTGGATGTACGTCAGTTAACTGATCCGTTTAACTGACCGTGAATGTCCACCTTTACTAGCACTACCGCTGCGGCTTGGTGTGCATACGAAAGATTTGGCGCTCGAAACAATTAGAGCATTATTTAAATAAACATTGTTTTATTAAATATTTAAAATATCAAGTCTTTCATAAAATTAATACTCGTTTAAAAAAATAGAAAAAAGTAGCATTATCATTCTAGTCACGGTTATGTAGAACTAATAATTTTGAGGTTTATTTTTCTGAAAACATTTTCTTTAAATTGACCCTAAAATTTAGTTAATCCAACCGCTAAAATGAATTCTACCCGGAAACTATGTTAAATCTGGGTTCAGATAACTTGGCTTGAACGCCTGGAGGTAAACATTTATCCTAACTAAGATCTCACCAAACGAAAGCGCTTTTGTCCGATTAAAACCCTCATCAGAACAAATATTACTACTTACAACCTTCATGTCTAAGTTACGGACGTAATTCATAATAGCAAATTAAACCATTTTTTTTAAATAAAAGGAAAAATGTCATCTGAGATGACCTGGCACGAGGGGATGAAGGATCCTTTCTCAAAGTCTGCAAGCGACACTGCCGCAGTCGACACGCTTTAAAAGCCGCGGAGATATTTGCTGAAGGTCTTCATACATCGGTCGTTAAAATAGATTTTAATGCTTAGATTTTGAAGTATAAATTGTTAGCCAGATGGGATTTGCTGAAAACAATTAAAGTCGAACCTATATATCGTGAAAGGAAGCTAGACCTAGCTTATTTGAGAAAATGTTTACAAAACTTACCTGACTTCTCTTATAGTTGTCGGCGTGAAAAAATACTTTGATAATGAAACACAAAAAACCAAGATGGTTCTAACAGACAAAAACTTACAAGGACAACGATAAATTCTTCATGAAATTATATTGTTTAATTGTTTAATGTTTATTAGGGTAACAAACTGAACAATTCAACTTTTAGCTAAAAAAAAAACGATATTATTATAACATCAACCACTAAAGTTATCACAAATTAAATCAATGTAATTTTACTTGGCACACATCATGCACATTAAGCACTTCGTTTGCGGGGAACTGTGTACGTTTCTACAATTAGATACCATCTGATATCGTCAATATGCCGTTCAATAAATTTAAGTCTCACATCAAGCGCTGCTTGATGGGTAGGGCATACTATACTGTAAATCACTTAATTGGTGACCAAGATGTATTTAAGTAGTGTCTAGGCTATTACTTATTTAAGTTATTTTCTTAAGTCTTAGATATTTCTGTGATGATTGATGTGTGTGATGTTTCTCGCCGGACAGCTATTTCACACAATATTACTTTTATGTTGTCCGGCAGCTTGAGCACGTCATGCTCGCTCAAAGGTCTTTGCTTACGGCGGCGTCCTTGATCGGGTCGCCACCTTCCCGAACATACGGTTGAGGGAGGCGATGGCTGAGATACGCGTCATACTAGTGAACGGGTGCTGTATGTGGGGTCCGGTCTGTTCACGTTTGCAAGGACTTGTTCAGTTAATTATTCCAGTTATGGCTTTTGAAAGAGACCTCGTCGTGTTGTTCTCCTAGTCATTACATTTAGTGTAACGTATTTGACATTACATTTGTAATGTTTTTATTTGTGCTAGTTCTAATAATTAATATTTGTTACTTTATTACCTTGTAATGTAACTTACTTTTAAGTATTATTGTATTTTATATTTGAAAAAATGACCTTCTGCTGGAGTTTCTTGCGGCGCTTCTTCTCCGCAATGATGGTCTTGTCCGAAGCGCTGGTAGATTCACTCTATATTACTGACGTGTAAAAGAGCCCGTATGTAGCCAATTTATTGAATAAATATTTGACTTTGACTTTGACTTTGACTTTGACTATGTGTGACCAGAAAGACAATGACACAATTCAATTTTTTAACGAACGTACCACCAAATTTGAATTTGAAATGAAAAGAAAAAACCAGCCTTGTAATAAACAGGCAAAACGGTTAAGGACTAAATTGCAACCTTAAAAAAAGCAATATACAGACGAATTGAGAACCTCCTCCTTTTTTGAAGTCGGTTAAAAAGGTTGTCATTGACAAAGAAATAACACATGCAAAGAAATACCACTTCATGTAGCGATAAATACTACAGTCGGTAGACTTTATTGGTTCTTGAGTTAATGACAGTTAAAACTTTTACACTTACGAAA
This sequence comes from Tortrix viridana, assembly GCA_963241965.1. NCBI lineage: Eukaryota > Metazoa > Arthropoda > Insecta > Lepidoptera > Tortricidae > Tortrix > Tortrix viridana. The sequence goes on from OY725171.1 coordinate 23,607,176, forward strand.
ATCAGCTATGATAACTTTAATTAGAAAATTTGCTAATATTTGTACTTTTTTGGAGATTTTGGTTTGTGTTTGTAAGAACGGCGCACAGTGTGTTTTTCGACCCGAAAAAATGACATTCTCTTTTTATTAGACAAATCTTATTGCTTGTATCATTACAAATGCGAGACGAGATGTCCCGTGTGCCGATTTTTAATATTTTTTTCAAAAACATTTTTAAAAGTTTGTGTGACCTTTTCACGAATGAAAAAGGAAAATTAATTCCTATAAAAAACTATAGCCAGTTCATCGTTTAAAGTGGCATTGTTTTTATGTGGCAATTGAATGCGCATAAAAATGCGATTTCATTTTGCTCTTAAATGTGATTAGACTCGTCGCAAAAAAATAATTTCTCCCGTTTGGTTTTTATTTTTTATTTCCATTTCTAGGTCGAAGTAGAATCTCTGGATGAGTGGGATAGATTCCTTATAATGGGTTGTATAACGTCAATTTTTTTTACATTCTAAATACGCATATCATGTATATCTATAAAATAAAAATATAAAAAAAATCGTCTAGATTTTTACATGCCTTTTCGTTTTATTTCCTAACTCAAAAATACCTCTACTTTCATACAAAATGACACAATTAGCCATGTAAACCGACGTATATCATTAATTTAAACGCCGAGATTGATTTATAACGAACAAATAATTTATTTAACAGAGTAAGCTCTACGTATTCCTCATAGAGTATATAATCAACTTTATTCTAACGAAAAACGGTAATATTAGTTCTAGACCTTAATTTAAACAGCTGAAGGTTCAGGACACTAGGCTAAGTACTTTATAAAGTACTTTCGACTTTTATGTCAGCGTACTCATTTTCTGCCCGAATCCAGGAGAATATGATGAACTGTCACCACGCTTTTAGTAGGAAGCAGACACAATTTTGTGCTTTGTAACAAGCTTTTACGGTGAAAGCCATCGTACCTCATATGACCATGTGACAGTCATCGTACCTCATATGACCATGTGACAGTCATAATATTTTAGTATGCTTTCCTCATAGTTTTAACGCACTTTTACGTGATTTCCTCTTAAGATAATTCATTAAATTTTTTCTTACTGTTTTTTATGCCGTCATCGTATTTTTGTATTATTTCTTACTTTTTTATAACGTTCGTTCGTTTAATTTCAGTAATATCCTATTATTTACTCCTACTACTTATACATGTAAAATAATGTAAAAGTATTATATTCACCATTAATTGCTAATGGGCACAGAGAAATCATCAAAAAGATCACAATAAACCAGTGCTGAATTGATGAGATTATTATTATACCTATATTATAATCACGTACTTATTTTATTTATATTTTTATTTTTTTATTAGGAGAACAAACAGAGTCAAAACATACAAAGGAACACTTATTTTCTAGACCTTAAATAGAACATGCGTCCAACTCCTCAACAGTTCCCACTGAGACATAATAAAATAATATTGCTCTACGTATATAATTTGAGCTAGTAGCATAGGTACCTACTACAAGAAAACTAAAAGTAAGTAATTAATTAAGAAAAAGAGAATTTCTTTCTAAATATTTTACAAGGCAGCACCAAAAGAGAAGGAAAAGAGAAGTTTAAATTATAGAGAATACTTAACAACAACGTAAGAAAACAAAACGAAACAAAACAAGGTCACGCATGACATATATAGTCAGAACTTTATACAATAATTTAATGTAAGATGAATGTGGGAATTTACCACTGATCCTCCGGGATCACTAAGAGAGATTGTTTAAAATATTGATTACGGGACGTGTTAAAAATATCGACCGAGGTGAGAGATTTGTTATATGCGGCGCACATGCGGCGGAGCGGCGCGCGCTCGCCTGCGTGGCTCGCGCACACGGGCACGGGGGAACACGGCTGGCAGCGGCTCGGCACCCTGAACTCTTAGCAACTGTTCAGCAACTCTTAGCAAAGCAGATGGGGACTAAAACCCAAAATTGCACACTGGCTCTACACATCCATAGTGAGGCCAATGGTGTCTTACGCCTCAGTGGTATGGTGCAGAAAAGCGACACAAAAAACTGTAATCTTAAAACTTGGCAGTCTTCAAAGAACTGCCTGTATTATCGCTACGGGAGCCATGTCCACCTCTCCAACATTAGCTCTGGAAGCATTGCTAAACCTGCTGCCCCTGCACCTGTACTTGGAAAAGGAGGCGAAGGCTAGCATGCACAGAATTTCAAGTTTGAAGAAAGGGAACTGGCTTTCCCAAAATATGAGATCCCTCGAAAACTTTCTAAGCAATATTCATGTGATGGGGATGCCATCTGACACCATGCCCCCCCAACACTGTCCACAGAAAATGTATTATGTGGAGCTCCCATCTCGGGATGATTGGCTAAACAATCGCATAACATGGAAACCAGGCAGCCTAAAGTGGTACACTGAGTACACGGTTCTGAGGTAGGCTGCGGAGTATACGGAGAGGCGCCTAAAAAGATGTTAAGCCTGAATTTGGGCAAATACTCATCCATGTAAAATATTGGCAAATTTCATTAATATGTGCGTCACAAAGGGTGTCTACCCAGATCAATTAAAAAAATCCCTAATTAGACCAATATTTAAACAGGGTAGCCATTTTGATTATTCAAATTATAGGCCAATAGCCATTTTACCAGTCATAAATAAAATTGTGGAGAAGGTCATAATCGGTCAAGTGAGTACATTCCTAGAGCACAACAGTGTGTTGTCGCCGGCGCAGCACGGGTTCAGGAGAGGGCGCAGCACTGCTACGGCCTTGGCCCAGTTTTCGAACTATGTAAATGCGAGTCTTGATGGCGGACAGCAGGTTATTGCGTTGTTCATAGACTTCAGGAAGGCATTCGACACACTGGACCATGAACAGCTGTTGCAGGCTATGGACGAGTGTGGCGTCAGCGGACCCACAAACCAGTGGTTCCGTGAATATCTGACGAACAGAACTTTACGCACTGTCATCAATGGGACGACTGGATCCGAAGCCGGCGTTAGTCTGGGTGTGCCAACTGGGTCGGTCTACGGACCCGTTGGCTACATCATGCATGTGAACAGTGTGTCGAATGTGGTTCAAAAATGTCAAGTCTATATGTACGCGGATGACATGTGCCTGCTGTTCGCCGGCAAGGATATCGCAGGCATGGTGAACAACGTGCAGGAGGACTTCGAAAACATTACAAAGTGGGCGCATGACAATGGAATTATTTTAAACATTATTAAAACTAAATGTATGCATATATTTTCACCGTACAATAAGAAAGCAAAGAACATAGGTCCTTACGACATTAACTTAATAGGACATACATACGAATGCCTACACGACAATAAAGAAAACTGTAGTTGTGATACATTAGAGGTAGTTGATAAATTTAAATATCTAGGATTATTAATTGATAAACATTTTAATTGGAAACTACACATAAATCAAGTCTGTAACAGATTAAGATCAATGTTGGGTCAGTTCTATCACTTAAGTAGAATACTTAACAAGCGCACCCTGCACATTGTTTACCATGCGCTCGCCGATTCTTTGCTGAGCTATGGATTGAGCTGCTATGGGCTTACCTTTAAAACGTATCTGGACCAAGTGAGACAATTACAAATAAGGTTAATGAAATATTTAGTAGCCAAAAAAACTAAGGATAAGTATAGACATAACTATGATAAATTATTTTCGATCTGCAAGATTCTACCTGTGCATTCTAAAGTTGTTTACCTAAATGTATTAGATAGTTATTACAGCGATAATTTTAAATTAAAAAAGCAAAGTAGTCATTGTACTAGGTCTATTAGGAGAGGAGAACTGTTCCAACCATCTGCTAAAAATTATTATGGACAGAGAACCAAAGAATACTTGATTCCCAAAATATATAACAAATACCCCCTACTGCTTGATGAAACTAAATTAAAAATAGGCTGCTTGAAAACAAAGTTTAAACAAATACTACTGTCTGATAGTAAGTTCTCTTAGGGTTGATTGTTCCAATAATCGAATATAGTGGCAGGCATATATAATATAGGTATAGGCAGATGAAACTTATAATAATTCTGGCACTCGAAACGTAAATTAAGTTAGTAAGCACTAGTATAGGTATATGTACGGTCAGGGTCGTAGATGGGTACGCGCTTTGGTGCCTTGTCACTTCAATCGCTGTGACATTTATATATGGCAGTTTAAACATAACATTGAATAGACAGGGTACTGAAGTGTATGCATGTTTGTGACCTTGACTGTACGAACCCAAAAAAGTATTAGATTATTGAGCGCATCGGTCGCCAACAAACTGGCACACAGTTTGGCGACATTTAGAATAAGGTACTATGTAAACCAAATCAATTTACAATAAATTAAATTAAAAAAAAATGTTCCAGGCGGAGGTGTACGCCATAATTGAGTGTGCGGCAGCCAATCTGCAAAGCAACTATCTCAACAGTACTATCTATATCCATTCGGATAGCCAGGTAGCTCTCTTGGCTCTAACCTATGATGTCATAAACTCAAGGCTGGTCGAGAACTGCAGGCAACTTTTAAACACCCTGGGTGCAAAAAACAGGGTAATCCTACGGTGGGTCCCAGGGCATGCGGGCATCGTGGGCAATGAGAAAGCGGGCGAACTCGCACGAATAGGAGCTAAGGGAACACAGTTTGGATCGGAGCTATTCTGTGGCATCCCCAAAAGCCTAACAAAACTCGCCTTGGGGCCAACCATTCTAAGGCCCTTATAAGAGCATTTAGCATAAAGGCAGCTAGGGAGGCCTTAACGCTAAGTAGGAACAATCTTCACAACCTGGTTAGGGTGCTTACAGGCAGGGCACTGTTGCCTAAATAAGCACATGCAGATGATTGGGAAATGTGACACAGGGTTGCGCAGGCTCTGCCTTCTGGCGGAGGAAACACCCTTGCACATTCTCACCGTCTGCCTGACCATAATGCGTCACCGTAGCTCCTTATTGGGAAAGCACATAACATGCCCAGAGGAGATCAAGTATCTCAGCGCCAAAAAAGTCCTGCAATTCCTTGAATTAACAGGACTTAGCGGACAACTGTAGATTGTGGCGATCACAATAGGTCAACTCTGGTCGCAGAGATACTAGGTTAAATAGCCTTGAATAGCCGCTCCCTGAATAATAATAACATTGTACCCCTCGCAGCGACACTGAGGCGAGAAGGTCCCGCACACCCCCGATCCCGCGTCACTTCACCCCCGCGCACTCCCGCCACACTCTTCATGCTAGCACTTGTATCACTTAACACAACTGTTACTGCATAAATATTTTACGAGAATTGTTTGACTTTTAGATACTCGTATAATTCAATGTATATTCCGTTACGCTTAAAAATTGATTTGTGTAAAGTGATTCATGACGAGATGTATCACTTATCACAAGAAAATCTATCAAAATGGTCTCGCATTGGTAGGTACATGTTGAATTGTACCCTGGCCTGCTGTAAGAAAAGTTGGTCAAAAGTGATATAACTGTAGATATATCATTTTTTCAGAAAAAAAATACCGAAAAATAAAATAAATATCAGGGACAATCTCACACAAATTGACCTAGTCCCAAACTAAGCTCTAGGCTTGTACTATGGGTACTGGACAACGATAAACATTACTTATATAGAGAAATACATACTTAAATGTGAAAATAAATTCAATTTCACTTATACCACGAAGCACGAAAATAGCTTAAAAGCTATTTTCGTGCAAAGAGCAATTACATAAATGGGTTACAACTTGACATATATCAATGTGCACGTTTTTTTTGCCGAAATGCTGCTAGTTGTATCACTTTTCACAAAATTATCTCCGGAACTAGAGCACATAGAAGTACGTAATATGGACCCAAAAATTCGTAATTTTTTTCTGATTATTTCTAGATAAAAACCCAAAAAAGGGTACAAGTTGAATTAGATCACTTATCACAGGAGGCACAGATATTATGATGAAAAAAAGATTAATGATAAGAACTTGCGGAACAGTAATAATGTTATTCTATTCACTTACTTTGAAAATATTACATATCGCACCCCCAGTACAACACTGTATTATGTCGAAAAATTTCAAAATCGACTTTTTATATTGCAATCACTTTGATATAACATGAGATAACGGTTTTTCGTCAATTCTGAAAACATGAAATATTTTGACTTAGTGCAGTGTTGTACTGGGGGTGCGATATATAAGTAAACACCCGTAAACCAGATTCTATTTTCCACATTTATTTAATATTTTTAAAGTAAAACCCCTAATGTGTCGTGCAGGTACTGGGCTACCACAGTACAACACTAGTTACATTGGCTCTCATTTCACATTTATGTTTTTGATGGGATATCATTACTTTTTGTACAGAAATTATTAGTAGGTACAGAAGTTCAAATTTGGCATCCAGATAGGTAGTTGAGTAAATACAAAGAAATAAATCAGAAACTATTAATTAGCGTGAAGGCGCCGCACCGTGCGCCGTGGATCGAAATACCTATTAAGTATTTAATTATTTATAAGTAATGATATAATCCAGCCTATATGCGTGTCCCACTACTGGGCACAGGCCTCCACTCACAACGAGAGGGTTTGGGCTATAGTTCCCACGCGGGCCCAGTGCGGATTGGGAGCTTCGCACACACCGTCAAATATCTTTGCAGGTGTGTTGCAGGTTTCCTCACGATGTTTTCTACACCGAAAAGCTCATGGTAAATTTACAAATTATTATATTCCGCACATAAATTCCGGAAAAACTAGAGGTGCGAGCCCGGGTTCGAACCCACGACCCGCTGCTTAAGAGTCGGCAGGTCAAACCGTTAGGATACCACGGCTTTTTAAATAATGATCGTACACTATTGATGTGCGCTAAATATTGAAATAACAATTAATACTAAATCCCAGTTAATATCGTAATAAATACGAAAGTCGACTATACTCTTAGTTATAAGTAGTTATAAGTACTAAAACTGATATGTTTGGATAAAAAAAATTAAGGGTGGTATTCCACTCGTTATATATTCACATGAAGACCTTAAGTCCACATAAAGACCGGCTGTCATCAATTTTGATTGCTGTTTGTTACATTACGGGCACTTCGTAATATAATCAATTAGTTGAAAAATTATAATAAAATGAAAAAAAAGTACTAGTTTCTGATTTATTCCTTTGTATTCACCCAACTGCCTATCTGGATGCCAAATTTGAACATTCTGGGTCATCTGGAACTGGGTGGCAGTTTTGATCTATAGGTAAGTCAGTGATAAAAATGACGATTTTTGGACGTTAATATCTAAATAACCGTTTGAGGTGTTGTAGCAAATTCACTCGGATTAAAACGATAAATGTCAATTCGCCACTCTGGATCGAGTATCATAAAATACTCGCCGGTTAAAAACGGTAAAATAAAAATCATCCGCCAACAAGAAATCATGCGCATGTACTCACCGAGTTACCGGCACCTTGGTTGGCTTCTGGACGTGCGGTTCTTCCACTCTTCAGATGCGGGCTGGTCAGCCTTTAATATGGTGCACTGCTTTTAACTATACCGCTTGAGGAGTCAGTTTTATCAACGTAACACGAAATTATTTTTAAAGATGTCCGTTCGATTCCGTTGCAAAGCAAGACCGATCTCTTGTTTTCTTGTCCGCCGGTAGGAGCGCTGGCGACTACGTCGGCTTGTACCACGCATGCGCGCCGGTGTCACCGGGCGTTCCCATTGGTCAGATTATTGATATTAAACCGCTTGAAATGGCGTTTTGACATTGCATCGTTTAGGTGCGCGAATAATTAAAAGAACAACACGTTAAGAACGGAACAGGTGTGTTTATGAAATTTGGAGCACATTATGTATCTCGCAAGTTTCAATAGATGAGCCAGATTTTACATGTTTATGTGAAATAATTTTTGAGTTATGAGGGGGTCAAAAGTGGCTCCAAATGGTTCGTGTAATATTACACACGGTGCTGCTCACCAGTTCTGTTAGCTTGAACTTGGCTTGACGCGCCACCGCGTGTCTAGATAAGTAGATACCTCATGTCATGTACACTCAAGGTCATAAATATGTGTAGGTGGGTTCTAAGCATGTTAGTATTCATATTCATATTCATATTCATATTCATTTATTGCATCCATGGTATTTACAGAGATCTTACAAGGATAATAAGGTACTAGACATGGACCCTATTAGGGTATGGCAATGTTATAACTAATTAAAAGATAATCAAAATATTTGGGAAGGTAATATTAAATTATCTCATTATATAACGGACATTAAATCTTTTTTACATCTTAGCATAGGTACCTACTTAAATAACTAATTAATTTTCTAGGTATTCTTGCACTGTGTAAAAACATTTTTCAACAAGGAACTTTTGAAGCCTATTTATAAATATGGAGTATATTTGTTCTTCCTTCAGTTCTTTAGGCAGATTATTATAAATTTTTATACACATAGCATGTACATTGCTGCTGTACATTTTTATCTTAGCAGGGACCGATGAGACCAACCGGCTTTTAGTAGTATATATTATAAACATCTTTCTAAGAAACACTATCACTGTTGTCTCCTGGCTTACAGGACAGAATAACAACAACAAAAAGTTGCTCGATCCGCAGGTACACGTTTAGTACCTTGTCACTTTAATCGCTGTGACATTCATATATGGGAGTTTAAAAATGACATTAAATAGGCAAGGCACCTACTAAAATGTACACATATTTATGAACTTGACTGTACTCAATTGATCGCTCCTTCGTTTTAACGCAGAGCGGGCTCGGTGTCAGCGGCCGGCGCTTACCTTATCCGTGGAGATCAGCGCTATCTAATCGGGACTTGTAAATCGCGCGTCGCATCTGTTTCGGCGTAGCCTTCTGTTTTTGAACATGGCAACATGACCTTTCAAATTAGAATACAGTGTCTGTGGCCTTAGCAAATCATCGAGGAACACAACTTGAAAACTTATTTAATTTAAATTATTCTCAGGGTAAATTATCTATGATACGATATGTTAATATATACACTTATATTATGATGTGCTACTTAACACACTAGTGGTGACGGTCAGTCAGTTAACCAACACCGCAAATAAGTTGGTGATCGCGAAAATCTGCCATCTCCGCCATATCGAAAAATTTCGAAAATTGAATCGACAAAAAAATTCCATATAAATAATTATCGAACCTGCTGAAAAATTTCAAGAGAATCAGTTGAGAAATGTGACACTAAGTATGCACTCTCGTACTAAGTGAGTATTAGTTTATACTGGCCTTTATTTTTTATATGATGTAACTACAAATTAACGGTTTACGGATTTTTTCCTTTACTTGTGCTATAAGACATTGCTTCTTGCCAAATTTCATGATTCTAACATTTCAACGGGAAGTATCCTATAGGTTTTGATTCCCTTGAGATTCCCTTGAATGTGCAGCATAAACGTCCGAATCTTTTGATTGCGTTGACTTAGAAGTTTGATTTATTTTCAGCGCTAAGTTATTGCAGACCTGAGTGATTGATATGATTTTCAATTTGATACCTCTACGCGTTCCTGAGATAAATGGTCTTGACAGACACACAGACAGACGGACAACAAAGTGATCCTATAAGGGTTTTTTTCCTTTTAAGGTACGGAACCCTAAAAATCGATTAAGTGCGCATTATTAGTTATCGGTTAGGTTAGGTTATTTAACATAACATTAGTTTTTTCCTAGCCTGACTAGACTTTCCTACTAGAAGTAGAAATAGGTAGGTACGTACGTACCTCCATAAAAGTCGATTGACGCTATACCCTCAGGCACTATCCAATTTTATGGGATAGGGTGTCCTTTATGTCTGTCGTAGCGCTCTAAACTATCTCTGTACCACATTTCACGTCGCTCGGTTGAGGCGTAAAACCGTGAAGAGAGCCATCCAAATTTCAAGTCTGTTAGTTCCGTTCAAGTATGTTAGGTTCGTACCTAAACGAGCGAGAGGCCCGTACGGATAAGCGGTCGCATCGCACGGACCGCAGAGTATCCAGTCACTGGGCTCGGGTGCGGAACTGTAAGACTATATTGGTACAAATCAAAATGTAGCTTATTGAAGGGTAATGTGGTCCCATATTTGTTAGGTCGAAAATGGTACACATTAATGTCCGTATCAAGTCACCGCTGCGTCTTGTGTTAAACAAGGAATAATTCGCCTAGACTGAGTAGAACTGAACAACGACGCGTTAACAGAATAACATAGCAGGAGCCTCGAAAGAGAAAAACGGCTAAAAGGGTCTTCGAAAATCGAATTTCGAAAGAGTCAGAGAGGCCGGTGGATGTGCGACCTGTCAGCATTGGTGGCCAGGAACCAGGTCGGAGTAAGGCCAAGAAGAAGAGGTGTGTCGATTTTGAGAAGGTAATAGTACATTTCGATGCTAGTGCGAAAAGTATGTCATTACTTCACGAGTACCGAGATATCTTGCCGCGAGCCGTTTGGGGAGTGGCAAGACTCAGGACGAGTGAAGAATGATATTTCCGCACGTGTATCGAACGACGTTTTTTAACACAGTTGCGAAAAAATAAATCAATTTCAAACTCTGATTCACTCATTTTATAAGCAACTTTTTGAAAACTTAAGATTGGTAAACAAATTCGTTGTAAGTTCGATCTTTCGCAGTGAACATTTTTGACATTATGAAGAGGTGTTTTTTTAGCTTTTATTCGACTAGAATGGATTTTGTCATTATTATTGAACCCACTTCAATGAAAGTTTTTTTTTCAAATGCATGTTCTATAAGACATAAACAATTGTAAATATTAAACATTGTACTATTATTACCTAAGTATTGTTATTTACGATTATTTGTGTAACTAGCTGTCCGCCCGCGACTTCGTCTGCGCAGAGTCAGTAATTTCGTTAAAAAGTAGGTAGCTACAAATAAAATTTTCATTAAGTACGTATCATAAAGGGACAGACTTTCCAAAAAATAGTAATGTTTCCTAACATTTGTTCGCTTATTAGCGTTTGTTTAATTATTATGTGATTATGTATTACATGCAGCACATATACACTACATTCATGCCATTAATGCTTATTGCCAATTCTTCATCACTCTTGACAAAATTAGCCCCATTTTGTCAAGAGTGCAATCCAATATGCAGGGACATTAATAAATCGTTGAAGAACTCTCCTGGTGCTTGGCGAAACTTCCATTTCACCACATTCATTAGGGGCTGTTCATTTATTACGTAAGACAATTTAAACCAATTTTTGACCTCCCCTCTCCCTACGTAATAAAAAATAAGACTTGGATGAACCCCCTCCTTCCTTTTTAATCTTACATAAGATTAGTATCTACCAAAATTGCAAAAAAAAGTAGCAAAAATATAAAAACGCTTTAATTTTTGCTTGCTTTTGTGATCTTACGTAAGAACATCCTACCCCCATGTAAGAAAAAATAAGACTTGTTCAGACCCCTTCCCTCCCAAATCGTCTTACGTAATAAATAAACAGCCCTTTACAAATGATGGGCAAAAGTACCGTGTTAAGAAATACTTATTATTAAGGAGTTCCCATGGTCATGTGTGGTCATTAATTTCACTTTACAAAATGGTGCTTTTGGAATGTAAATGTTCTTACAGAAGTTTTAAAATCGGTGTATGAGTCCTTTAAATGTTTGAAGGGTTCCGTCAATTTACCTGGGATTCCAATATCACAAAACTCGTATTTTATATTTAGTAGTTTAGAAACCAATTTTCATATATCTAACTTCAAAAATAACCAAACTCTCTTACAAATTGCCGCCACCTTTTTCACCCCCTTAGGTCAATCTAGGCGGAATCCGACTCCCGATAATTTACGGCTTTTGCAACAAAAGGTTGCAGAGGCACAGCGTGTTATTCGAAATGCCAGATTTCAGTACTGGCAGGAGTTTTGTCAAAGTATTGATGAGACCACCTCCGCTTCTGACGTATATGACGTATATGTGGCGTCGTATGAGGTGGATGAAGGGTTATACTCGATCTAAAGCAATTGCATCTGAGGAGAGAAGGGTGGATATACCTATTGTGTTCTTTTTCACTTGATTTTGTGCGGCCAGAAACGCCTAAGTTTATTTCAGTGAATTCGCTTCTTGAGGTAGTTTTTTCTATAGAAGAATTAAGTAGATGTTTAAAAAAACAGTTGTAGTAGCAGATTGCGACAAAAGAATTTACCCCGAAAAATTCGCAAAATCGACACAACCGTCAACGTCGTCTGTCTGCCCCTTCGGGTCGCCGCCCCCGCGCCGCATATCGCACACCGAGCTCGCCACGCACGGCATTAGGTAGACTATGCATGACACTTAAGATCGCTCGTACCTAAATGTAATTCGTAAAAATTAATTAGCTGTTGTTGGAAAAATACTTTATAAACTTTAGCAGTCCCCCGACGCGACGACGCTTCGAAAATAAAAATATTTGAATTTACATAATATATGGGACGATAATAATTATAATAGGTTTAAAATATTATTTGTTAGTTTTTAGAGTTTATTTTTTGTGTCGGGGGGTTCTTTACATTTTTAATTTTACTTTTATTTTGTCCTTTTTAAAGTAGGTATAAATATTAGGAAGGTATTTATAGTGATTAGTTACTTTCAATATCATTAAAGTAACACGGTAGGTACCAAATTTCGCATCGATAGGACATATGGAAAGTAGTCAGATCCCCTCATCAACTCTTAAAGAGCTGATAATCTTCAAACGGCTAAACAGATTTTCATGATACATGGCTAAGAACACTCGGGATAAAATTATCTATGACCCAAAAAAAACTAAACGAGAATCGGTTCATCCGTTTGCGGGGCTACGATACCACAGACAGATACACAGATACACAGACAGACACGTTAAACTTATAACACCCCTCTCTTTTTGCGTCGGGGGTTAAAACAGGGCCATTCGCTCTATATATAGCTTAAATTCCCGTGATTCATTAAGAGAACTTTAAAAAAAAAATACTTTAACAGTAGCATCCCAATATATTTATGAAAATAATGTATGCTATTAAGAACCTAGACTCTTTCGTAAAAAATTCTGATATACATAATATAAATACTAGGAATAAAAATAAATTCAATTTCAAAGAATTTATTTCGGAGATGTCCATATCGTGTTAGTAACAATTTATCTTAACTCTATGTTAGTTATACAATTATTACTACATCTAACTAAACCAAGGTGTAAGATGGAGGAGATTCCAGGCTTGCCAGAAAGTGCCATCTACTCTGTCCGCAACTGTGGCTAGGAGGCTGTTGGCGCTGCCGCGCACGCGACGTAGCAGCGAGGCGACGCGATAAAATTGCCATAAAAAAAATTCGTGTCCGTGAAGTATATAAATAATTTGTGGGTTAATGCATTCATTTTTATAATAAATTACCCGACGTAGTTTTAGAGTTACCCCTTCCAGAATTTAAAAATTACTTGAAGAAGTCGTTGATTTCAAAAGCGTACTATAGGGTCGAGGACTATCTAACGGACAAAAATGCTTGGCCTAAACCAGAAAATTAACTAATGTTTAATGTTCAATAGCTTACATACTACTCGTACATACCTCATAAAAATCATGTAAACGCTGTATAATGTCTAGGGGACACGTTTTATGTAGGAAGACATGTCGAAACGGTTTTGTGTGGTATATAATTATACAGGGTGACTGGATATTCGATACATTCCTTTTAAGGAGGCATAGTAGAGTTATTTTGGAGCAAATTAGGTCATGTAGGATCCTAGCCGAAAATTATTAATTTCTGAGATATTTGAGATTTTAGTTTTTTTTTCGAAATTGCGGAACATGTTCGAAAAAAAAGATATAAAAAAATAATTTGCCTTTTTTTAATGCACTTTAATGTATTTTCTGAAAGCTAAAATGTCAGCGATTTCATGTAATGACAAAAACCTAATCACATAATGCTACATGTCATGTTATTTACTAAAACTCCAATAAAAAGACACAAAAAGTAATTACCTCATTAAAAGACAGTGCTTTTTTTTTAAGTAAATGTATGACATGCAGCGTACAAATCACTGGAAAAACTTCCTTGGTTTACTAGCTATCTTATGAGGTACAATAGTTACCAAAAAATATTAAATATTCAAAATAAGCAAGTACCTACTAATTAAAACTAATAAGTACATTTCTTATGAATTTATATAACCCTTGTACCTGGTACGAACTCTTCAGAAATCAGTATTTATCCTCAGATGTTTTAAATTAATAAAAATGCGGAGTTTTAGTGGAGTGCATGAAGATATATTTTTGAACTAAGAAATAGACAGACATTAAGAAGATAATAAAAGCAATTTTTAAATAAAGGAATATAAATGGCCAGGGTGTGACTTATGATATAAGAAGGTTTAACACCAGTAATAAAAACACTTCTTTACACGCTTCAGCCTCGCCTCGGTAGTCGAGAGGGCGACTGTACGCTGTTTTCGAGACTCCCACGAGACAGGTACGCCACTCATAATGAATACATATCCTGTAAAAGATCGCCTGTCCATTACGTTATTTCCATAGTCGGCGTCTGCGTAACCAATGGGTTGAATTTGACTCTTGTGAAATTGAAGTTTGAGGTTCTTGGTACCTTTAAGATACCGAAGGACCCTTTTTACGGCCTTTCAGTGTACCACCCCCGTAATGTGCATTAAATTGGGAGAGGTACGACACGGTGTGAGAAATATCGGGCCTCGTTCCAATAGCGATGTACATTAACGAGCCGATAAGTTCACGATAAGGTACTTCAACTTCGTCTTCTTTTTCAGGCAAAGTTAATTTAAGTCCAGATTCCATTGGTGTAGTGACAACTATAGCGTCTTTCATATGATATCGATCAATTAGTTTTTCGATAAAGTGCTTCTGGTCGAGAGTTATAGAGCTTTGGCTTTGTATTACTCTCATACCAAGACACTCCTTGACAGGACCCAGATCTTTAATTATAATGATCTTTTAAGTTCATTTTTGCCCTGTGTTTTTAAATCATCATTATTTGACATAATGAAAAAATCATCAACGAAGACTGCTACGACTAGTACCTATGTCGTTGTCGTCCCTTTTGTAATAGAGACAATGCTCCGTTGTAGCTTGAGTCAATGATAAGGCAGCCATTGCTTCGCAAACTTTTTTATTCCACTGGCGTGGAGCTTGCTTCAAACCATAGAGTGACTTCTGAAGTAAGCACACTTTGTATTTTGGGTCAGTTGAGAAACCTTCTGGTTGTTCCATGAAGATTTCTTCTTCCAAATCACCGTTCATTTCCACATCAAGATGATCGATTTGGCAGTTAAGGTTGACAGCAAATGCCATTAAAAGTCGTACTGATGATAGCCTCGCAACTGGTGAAAAAGTTTCACCGTAGTCCACCCCTTGTACTTGAGTGAATCCTTTAGCTACAAGTCTAGCTTTATACTTGACGACTTGTCCACTCGTGTCTGTTTTTATCCTAAAGACCCATTTACATTTTGTTGTCTTGCGGTCTTTAGATCTATCGACTAGAGTCCAAGTCCCATGTTTAATCAATGAATTATATTCAGCCTGCATGGCTTCCAGCCACTGATCCTTTTTAGGATGATCTGTAACCTCTTTGTAAGTTTCTGGTTCCAGGTCTGTTGCCATTTGAACATACCTTTCCAGAGGGCGCCTGTCGCGGTTAGGGTATCTCCGTTTATTTATTTATTTAAACTTCTTTGCACAATACAATCAAATGTAAAACGTAAAAATGGCGGACTTAATGCCTAAAGGCATTCTCTACCAGTCAACCACATGATTAACAGAAAGCAATAAATAACAGGTGCATTGAAAAAACTAAACAGTAATGAAAACGATGGAACCTACTTAATTTAATAATAATCCGTTCAGGTAAGGACTCAGGGATAACTTCAGGTTCCAAGATATCTGCAGTTACTTGCGGGGTAACTGATTCGGATTGGTTCGATGGTGATGCTTCCGGTTGAATATCAGGTTGTGATTGACTAAATAGCAGCACTGGAACTTGTTGAATAGATTCTTCCTCTAGAATCGGCAGGTAGCCTTGTGGAGATTCTGGCGAAGGTTCTGACATCTCGCTGTAAGGAAGATTTTGGTTAGATTCTGTGCGTATTTGTCCTTCTATGAAAACAACGTCTCTAGCGACTATTAGAACTTGAGGTTTTTGGCGATCTACGAGACGATAGCCTTTGCTTTCTGTCGCATAGCCTACAAAGATACAAGTTTGAGTCCTTGCGTCAAGCTTCGTACGTTTTTCTTTCGGTATCAGGACATGCGCTTCACAACCAAAAACTTTCAGATGAGAAAGGTTTACTTTCTTCCCTGTCCTACTGATTTTCAACCGTCACGGTCAACCAACCAACCGTCACGTTTGAGGCGGTTTTTTTTTTAGTTTTTAATTTATTGTGGCTAAACAGAAAAGTATTTACATCAAGTCGAGCTATACGCGACAGGCAGAAACCATCCCTTATGCCTCTGTATTATTGATTTTCATAATTAAACAAGTTAATGAAAAAATCATTGAATTTAAGTTTTCAACCGACTTTACGTTCAAGTTAATGCTTTTTCCAAATCAGTAGGTTGATTCCCTAAAGATGAGTTAATCTACAAGTATCCATTTTTGACGGCTATCTTTTAACTAATTAAGTTCAGTTCTTTTTTGCAATAATATCGGCCATTGAAGTATGCATCTGAAGATAAATACTGATTTCTGAAAAGTTCGTACCAGGTACAGAGTAATGGAAGTTCGTAAGAAATGTACTTCTTAGTTTTAATTAGTACTTGCCTATTTTGAATATTTAATCTTTTTTGGTAACTTTTGTACCTCATTAGATAGCTAGTAAACCAAGGAAGTTTTTCCAGTGATTTGTACGCTACATGTCATACATTTATTTAAAAAAAAACACTGTCTTTTAATGAAGTAATTACTTTTTTGTGTCTTTTTATTGGAGTTTTATTAAATAACATGACATGTAGCATTATGTGATTAGGTTTTTGTCATAACATGAAATCGCTGAAATTATAGCTTTCAGAAAATACATTAAAGTGCATTAAAAAAAGACAAATTATTTTTTATATCTTTTTTTTCGAACATGTTCCGCAATTTCGAACAAAAACTAAAATCTCAAATATCTCAGAAACCAATAATTTTCGGCTAGGGTACTTACTACATGACCTAATTTGCTCCAAATGAGCTCTACTATGCCTCCTTAAAAGGAATGTATCGAATATCCTGTCACCCTGTATATATATAATTTTATGTATATATATAATTTTATAGAATAAGTAGTATCATTGTAATTAAAAAAATGACTAACTGTTGAGTTTCTTGCGGCGCTTCTTCTCAGCAGTGGTCTCCTCTTGGGAAGCGCTGGTAGATTTTGCCCGTGCATTTCTTATCCTAGGTACACTCAAGCATCTTAATAGCTTACATCCTCAACACACATTCGCACTCATACTCAACCATCCAAGTTAACTATAACACCAATAAAGTTGTATAACAGGCTTAAAACAACTTGCTTAACACAAAACATTATAAAAAATGACACAGTATACTCTTAAGCAGTTATAAAATTGTTATAAAGGCAATCGATCGGTTCGAGAATGGCTACAATAGATTACCTTATGCTCGTTGTAGAGGTCACTGACCCCAGGGCCACGGCTGCATGAAGTCAGCTGATGTAGAAGTGCGCAGGGGCCCCCCTGTTGAACCATCCAGCTTTTGTACCTGTCCTTGCCTCGAACCGCTACTACCTCGTATGGTCCCAAATATTTAGGTTTCAACTTTAAACAAGTACCAAACTACGTTCGCGCGATGGCGACACGATCTCCGACCTGGTACAGCGTGCTTTTCTTGCGCCTTTTGTTATACGTTCGCTTGTTCTCTTCTTGAACCTTTAGTATGTGTATCTTCGCTGTATGCCGCAGCTGTTCTGTGTGCTATGTGTGCTTCACGCTCTTCTTGTAGCAATAAATCATAAACTTCTATATCTTCTTTGCACCTCATTTTTGTTCCTAGCATCAGCTCAAACGGCGTCGTGTCTATACTTCGTTGATACGTACTATTCAGTGCCGTCTGCACTCTTGCGACATGTTTGTACCCCGTTGCTGGTTCTGAAATACAAAGTTTAGTGAGCACAGATATCATGGTGCGGTGTATGCGTTTGACTTGCCCGTTTCCGCGCGGCACTCCCGTCGTAATGACTGATTGCTGAATATTCTCTGCAGCACAGTATTCTTTGAAATTATTGCTGGTGTAAGCTGCACCTCTGTCAGTAGGTAATCAGTCTTATAGGATTTCCAAAGGTCTGTTGGTGTATTCTCAACTTTTCAATAGTTTCTTTAGAGGTTGTCGACTCCACAGGAAACAGCCAAACAAACTTTGTAAATCCATCCACTACTGTCAATATGTAATTAATTTTAAATTTTCTTTGTCTCTGACAGTGGTCCTATATGGTCACAATGTAATCTTTGCAAAGGAACACTTCCCTTGTCAATTGAGTTAAGAAAACCTTCTTACTTCCCACTTTTCTTGGTTGCTAGTAAACATGGAACACAAGTAATCAAAAATTCATCTATCTTCCAGATAAATCTGTTATGTAATAATCCTTAGTTATTGCTCCCATCATTTTATTTTTCCCAAAATGACCATTTTCATGTACTTTCTTTATTAAATAATTCTCCATGCTTCTTGGCACAACTAGTTGCAAGCCTTTATATAAAATCTCATCTTGGATGCTGTAGTCCGAGTAGGGTTTCTCTTTTATGAATTCTAGGATTGCCTACAAACCATCATCCAACTCTTGAGCCCTCTTAATTTGATCCTATAAAGCCCTTGTGATAGTGCCAATAAATAATGCTCGACTGAGGGCAGCAACATGCTTCATATGTGATCCTTTTCGGTGCTCAATATCATAGTCGTACTCCTGCAGGAGCAACATCCATTTGGCCACTCGTATACTCAAATCCTTTTTCCTTTATGTCATTTCAAATGCTTGACAGTCTGTGACTATTTTAAATTTAATGCCAAACAAGTAAGGCCTGAACTTTTTCACTGCTTCAATAATATAGCCAACGCTTCTAACTCGTAGCTTGTGTACTTTTTCTCTGCATCACTCGTTTTGCGACTCATGTAGTGTACAGGATGCAATTCTCCATCTTCAGAACAACGCTGCATCAAGACCGCAGCATATGCTACAATTGACGCATCCGCATGCAACTCAGTCTTCAAGCATGGGTCATAAATTCTTAAAACTGAATGATTACCGTCTATACTTTAGTTCTTCAAATGCTTCTTTCTGTTCATTATCAAACTTAAAATTCATATCCTTCTTCAGTAAATCAGTCAAGGGTCGTGCAATCTGAGCGAAACATCTAATGAACTTTCTAAAATATGAAGCCAAACCGACAAAGCTATGAAGTTGCTTCAAAGTGGTAGGTTGTGGAAATCTCACCACTGCATCAGTCTTCTCTGGTGAAGGTCTCACTGTCCCATTTTCCACCACATGACCAAGGTACTCCACCCTTCGTTGAACAAGTTGAGCCTTCTTCCGGTTTATTTCTAAGCCATACTGGGACGCACGCAGTAGTACCAGTTTCAGTCGTTCAACAGCTTGTTTCTCATCCTCTGCAATTATTATGACATCATCAATTAAAATTAAAATGAAACCCATTTCTATTAAATTCCTGAAAATTGCATTTATAAACCTCATGAACACCTTTGGGCACACCGATAATCCAAAGGGAGCCCTCAGGAACTCGTATTGACCACTATGGGTCACAAATGCTGTATATTTTACTGAGTCTTCATGAACGGCTAAGTGGAAGTAACCATTCTTTAGATCCAGCGTACTGAACACCTTGGATTTAGCCAGCTTGTCTATATGATCGTCAATAATTGGCAGGGGATACTCATCTTTCACCATCTTTTTATTGACTTGTCTATAGTCAACACATATCCTTATACTCCCATCTTTTTTCCTTACCAACACTAAAGGACTTGCATACTCGGAATGACTTACCCGAATGATGCCTTCTTCAAGCCATTGTTGTACCTGTCTATCCACTTCTTGTTGTTCTGCGAAGGATAATCGCCGGAGTCGCTGCGCCACTGGTACATCATCTTTTAAAATGATGCGCAACTGCACCAGGGCTTCATACACTTTAGTCGGCTGGTAGGTGTCCACTAGCTGCTTCACTTCGTTTTGAAACGTCTGGTCGCCCATGTAACGTACAACATCAGAATTAATCACACCGCACATAAGATTACTTAGTCAACTATCGAGCGATTTTAAAAATAGAACCAGACTGCCTTCCATAACAACAGTTACATTTACTAAGAATTCCTGACCAAGAATTATAGAAAATGGCATGACGTCTTTAGGCACAATGTATAAAACAATGTCTTCGTAGCACTGACCGTCGACGGTAATGTTTGTTTTGAAATAACCTAACGAAAACACACGCGTCGATCCTAGTCCCGTTAATGACATTTCGTCCTTTATGTAATCTAGAGCACTTAGAGACACATAACAGTCCCACGTAATTAAGTTTATATCGCTACCGGAGTCTATTAGAGCGCAAACACTTTTGTTATACAAACAAATTTCTTTCATCGGTTTACGAGATGCCGGTTTACTGCCAACATCGCTGCCATCTTTGCTGTTTACATTCATCCCGGTCGCAATTTTGTTCACTCGGTCACCCGCTCCGCTTTCGGTCTTCACTTCGTTTACCCCATTCGCCGACCTCGCCAACTTCGGATCATTGCCATTGGCCGTGATTGTTATGACGTCGAATCCGATCCGCTCTTCTCGCAAGTTAGTTTTAAGCTCCTCCCAGGTCATGCAAATTTGCTCAGCCCGTAACCACAGCCCTGCAGTGCCCGCCAATGCACGTCGTGCCATGAGAAGTTGCTGCACCGCCGTCCAGCCAAAGACCTCGGCGTTGTCTTCGACATCCTGGATCCACCGGCTCTCTGGATACGTCTTATCTTGTCCGGTAAATTTCGGAATTAGGCCTTCTGTCAAGTGCAGCATCGCACCGCCATGTTGCACCGCCATTGTTGGCTCCGTCGTTGCATCTTCAAAATCTGCTTGCCGGCTACTTCGTCTTGAGTCTTTCGGCATTTTCATCGTCGTCGTCGTTTTAGGTCGTGCTGCGTCGTATGAGTCGTCTTATAATGCTGCCACGCTACTCCAAAATCCAGAGCCCGTTCTTCGCCACGTTTTCAGTGAAAACTAATCTGGTTGGATCCTGTTTATCCCAGACGAGCCCCCAAATTTGTAGCTTCTGGATTTTAGAATAAAACCAAGTTTTATCAACACTGCGTTTATTTTAAGAATTTTCCCATCATTTTATAAATAAAACCTTTACTTCTTGTTTCAACATACGTACTGTCTGTAGCAGTCGTCCTTCGTCTCTCCCCGTCATTCCCTCCGCCTTTTCAACCCTTTCATTCATTGCATCAGTCAACGGTCATCGGTCACTTGTACGTTCCGTTTCACTCCTACATACTTACCCTATGTCACTTAGACAATTACGATAAATCGAATGACATGTCATATGTTAAAATCCATCAAGCCGTTTAGGCTGCAGAGCGTCACAAAGAAATAGACATAGGTACATACATACGCTCGAAAAACATAATCCTCCTTCAAACCGTCGGGTAAAAATATGTGCAGTGTGTTAATTACTTTGTTTATACAGTTAAAGTACACATCATGCCAAAACATTGCAAAGTGATCAGGATCACACATGTATACATCTCCTTGATGCAAGATTCCGTTTGAGAATTTCACTCAATTTCACTTCAATACGCAAAAAAAACATGAAGTTGTCAGTTTTGCTTTTGCAATAAGCCCCTTTTAACCCGACTACGGCGAAACAAAGAAAGGGTGATGATTTTGATACCCAATGTATATAAACTATGTATTATGTAAATATGTTCCACTCTAGCGTCATTGACAAATGAAGTGTTTATTTCGTCTTTATCGTGCGATGGTAGGCAATTTTTTTGTAGTCGGGTTTTAGTTTTGTAACTTTTTGTTATACTTGTCGTAAGATCATAAAATAGGCGCTTAGTCGTCGAGTTGCGGAAAATTAGCCCGCTAAAACCTAACCTATACTTGTCGTTACTCAAAATATTTTTTCATGCGCCTAATTTCACCCAAATTCGATTACCGTTAATACGTGTATGAACTGCTAAATGGGTGAATTAGTAAAAATTGTACATAGTTAAGGACTCAATTAAAAACCGTTATTCCGTTTCTGAAGTTAACATTTTCAGTTTTTCATCGGCATTAGCGGCAACTGCTAAGTTTGTTGACAGTCGAAAGTTTCACTCGAAAGTGAGCAAAAACGGTGAAACCGTATTTTTGAAATACGAGCGATAGAAAATTTAAAAATGAGTGGTCCACACCATTCGTTTTCAATTCTATCATTAGAAATTTGTTTTGACATTTGTCTGTCAAATCAATATTATATTCTCTTTGGACAGAAGTTGTCAGAACAAACCTCAAATATCATAGACAAAGAACCATCTAAACGTTTCATTTATTAGTTTTCATTGTAAAAGTTTTTGGTAAACAGTATTCAAAACGCTAAAAGTGCATAAAAATAATAATATTTTCGCCACAATTACAACTTCTGATTATGTCGTATGTTTATTTATATTTAAAATATGATAAAAAAACCGGTAGGTATATAATCATCGAATTTCTGCGTACAACAAAACAAGTGAATATATTAAGTCAATCACTAGCTTTCGAGTGAAGGCTTTCAAAAATACGGTTAATAGGTTCATGAGAAAATAATCGTGACATATTTTCGTGTGCCATTATTTTCTACCACTCGTCTTTGATTTCGAGCGCTCGAAAGTCTAAATTCGCCCCCCAGATCGCTTTAGTCACATCTAGTCACGCCTAGTCTTTCAATGTATTTTGTTTTATTATAAATTCAACATGGCGGCTGGAAATGCATAGACTGATGGAAATGCATAGACTGGATGAGCACTTACGTAGTACAGTCGAGGACAGAAATATATTTACACTTTTTCACCTTGTTCCATTGTAATAAGGTCCAAAAGTGTAAACATCTTTCTGTCCTCAACTGTACCTACGTACTATATGTATTGTGTTGGTTATTAGATAACCTATGCTTTAATACGAACTCCGAATATTCGAAATGCATTGTGAATCAATGTATCTGAGGTGCCGGCGCCGCCGGCCGAGGCCGCGGGCACACCGGGATTCTCGCGCGCTCATGTTACTAAATTATTATAGTCTCGCGCCTGACTAGTTGGTGCTGCATAAACAAACGTGCTTTCTGATTCTTATCATATCATATCATCACATCACCCGGAAGACGTCCGATGCTGAACACAGGCCTTCCCCAAAGATACTCCACGGTAAATTTTAACTTGTGTCGACTGACTTGAACTTTTATGTGACCGCATATTGAAAGCCTACTTGAGGATAATTCATCTGTATTTCCTGAAATATATAACTTGGGCATCTTCAAAAAAAGAGTGAATAGGTTTCTACTGAACCAGCGAACTCCATCCTATTCCACCTCATCATCATTTACCATCAGGTGAGATCGAAGTCAAACGCTGGTCAGTCCTGAATAAAATAAAAATAAACTACACACTAAACTAAAACTATACCATATTATAAATATATAATTATGAAAATTCGAAAACCATTTGGAGAAATAGGTTTCCTGTAAACTTATCATCATATAATTTTATTATTACGTTTAGCTTTAAATATTTAGGTAATTACCACATTTTCATACAAATTTTAAATAGTGACGTCATTTACATTTTAATTTTTTGAGTCTGATTATGACTGGAAAACCATTTGGAGAAGTAAAACTTGTTTAGGTTATCATATCAATTACCAGCTATGTTATTCTGTTAACACATCGTCGTTCAGTTCTACTCAGTTGATGAATAGCCGGCGAATTTACGTCGTCCGTCAAGGTGGGTAAATGACATTCAACTGCCTGCACATTCATTTAGTCGCTGGTTTCACAGACGACCAGCTGTGAAACCAGCGACTAAATGAACAGCTTTCTCATCATTCGATATTATTATAAATCGTTATTTTTATTATTTATTATTCATAAATAAAGTTATTAAAATGAACGACTGGATCAAATGCAAAATTAATAACTTTGGAATGATGAACTTGAAATAGCCTTTTCCTTTAAGTAAATACGAGTATGTAAAAATTGATAGTATTTTTTCCAGGTGTAAGTATCCCAATACATGTAAAGCTTTGATCGTCTGATTCGTCAAAATTAACTAGAACACTAAACATTTACATAGCTATAGTTTTTTTTAAATTATAACTCCAAGACTTTAAACTCACTATACTAAGTCTGGACCGGTTCGACATGATGTTGAAAGTGATCGTGAGATAGTTAAATACGAGTAGGTACCTAGAGAGCTAATAGAATACAAGTGTTCCAAACGTGTGCTATCTAAGCCGTGAGATTATAAGCTACGGTAGTAGGTTAGGTAAGTATAATAAATACTAATATACACCAAATATAATAAATATTGAAGAGATGGGAGTAGTGTGCCCAGTGTCGTGCGCCCGCGTCGGGGGCCTGTAAAGCGCCGCCGCGAAAGCCTTTCCGTGTCACCGCCCCCCGCGCGCGCGCTCCTCCGCGCCGCCGTCCCGGTGATTGTGGAACTCGACTTACTCATACCGATTTTTGTTCTATCTACTTATTTGCTTTTGATCAGTTCTGAATTGGCTAGGTAAAGTTTTTGGTAGAGATGTAAATTATATATTTTTTTGATAGTCGTCATCCTAAAGATCAAAGAACTGCGGCTCTTTTATTTTTATTTCCTCTAATATTTTAGAAATATTTTTTTTAGTTATTGAGTTGACATTTGTAAACTTTAATGACCGACAAGCTTGTTGCCTTCGTACTTAAGGAAAAAGAAAAAAAACTGTCACATCTATGTCTGTCATTGTCAAGTCAAATCAAAGTAAACAAACGATTCAATACCTAATTCATTATTCAAGTCCAAATATCGTGCAAAGGTCGTAGAGCAAGCGGCAAAATCGAAACTCCGGAGTTCGTTAAAAATATTTTTAAAAACACTGATTACATGAAACGCAAGCAAACAGAAAAAAGTAGTTGAATTGAATCGTATGTTTACTTTGATTTGTCAATGACAGATATAGAAGTGACTGTTTTTTTTTTTTCATAAGTACGAAGGCAACAAGCTTGTCGGTCATTAAAGTATACAAATGTCAACTTAATAACTAAAAAAAATCTTTCTAAAATATTAGAGGAAATAAAAATAAAAGAGCCGCAGTTCCTTGATCTTTATGAGGACTATCGAAAAAAAATATAATTTACATCTCTTCCAAAAACTTTACCTAGCCAATTATCTACTCTAAAGCCAATTTGAAATGCTTAGCACCCCGACGCGCTTAAGAAATCAACAACTAAACTATTAATTCGACGCGACGAATTTGACGACGCGGTTAGCTTAGTTAGTGCATAGTGACCCTACCTACGAAGCTAGCGGTCCCAGGTTCAAATCTCGGTATGGGCCAATATTTGTGTGATAAGCGCGAGTATTTGTTCCTGAGTCATGGATTTTTTATGTTTTTAGGTATGTATTTCTCTAAATAAGTATGTTTATCGTTGTCTGGTACCCATAGTCCAAGCCTAGAGCCTAGTTTCTAGGTCAATTTTTGTAAGGATGTCCCCTGATATTTATTATATTTATTTATTTATAATTCACCAGAATATAGTTTGTTAGTATGACATAATATTATGCCAGGGCCCTTAGCCAAGATGCACAACGCTACCAAGCGTTTCTATTCGTTTCGTTTTTAAACCAATCGTGTCACTGGTTGATCACGTGACTCTTCGTATCACGTGATCTACCAGTGACGCGATTGGTTTAAAAACGAAACGAATAGAAACGATAGTTAGCGTAGTGCATCTTGGCTAAGGGCTCTGACATTCCAAAGAGTTCGAAGTTTATTGACTTTTCTGTCGTATCTCGGGGACGAGTAGCAAGAGCAAAAAAATCTGACGATCAGATCCTTACAGCTTGATTACTAGACCCGAAATCCTGCCTTTTTAGATTTCTTCTCTAGACTAGAACTATCAAACCCACTACAGTAAATTTTGAATCGCCGTTTTGAATTCATCAATTATGGTATTTTTTTAGTTCCTATTTTCTACAATGACTATTCCTGTAATGATACGAGTTTACTTCGCTGAATTTTCATTTCATCGACCGGCATTTCAGCGTGCAGGAGTTATAGTTTTCGTTGGTCACAAGTACTCACAAGTCTAAAGTTAATTACTGTAGGCTTATTGTATTGCATGTATAAAAAAACACGAAAAACAGACGGTAAGTAACATACTAATATACAAATATAAGTACAAAGTAATAAAGTAATAAATAAGCCTTAAAATGTCTATAATCTGTTCAATTCCGAAATACGGGTTCCACGGATGTTGCTTACATAATCTCGTCTGTCAAGGAGTTTCGGCAGAAGAAGCCTTGGCAGACTTATATATTCCTGAAATGAGGGTTCATACCTACCGACTGGAATTGGTTTCATACTGGTATCAGATGGGTATATTTATACTATTAATTTTAAAGTTAAGTTGAAATTCTCTTTATTGTCTTTAATGTCTTTAAAATCGAGATCATGATTGGTTCATTTTTGTCCCAGGAATTTTCTATACCTACTAATAGTGAAAAAAACTCACCTGTAGATATTTTTATCACTTACTGCCTAACACAGACCTTCATAATTATTATACATGTGATACAATAAGCCTACAGTAATTAAAATGTCCGTAATCTGTACAATTCCAAAATACTGGTTCCACGGATGTTGCTTACATAATCTCGTCTGTCAAGGTTTTTCGGCAGGAAAAGCCCTGGCAGATTTATATATTCCTGAAATGAGGGTTCATACCTACCGACTGGAATTGGTTTCATGGTGGTATCAGATGGGTATATTTAGGGGTCCCGATGGTCACCTTTGAGAGAGTCTGCCAAGCACTTCCGGCAAAAAAAAATACTGGCAGATTTCGCTTTATGTATCTACCAGTAAATTTCTAACTGACGCCATTACTATTGCTTTAGTATCAGATGGGTTAATTAACACCCCCTTTTTCGCACCGGAAATGGCTTTCTTTTTTTACTTTCGGCAAGTTCCGCCGTGGCAGACTACTAAATTCGGACTTAGCATCAATTTTATGGGAAACCATTGTGCATTTCATCGCGGTATCAAGTCGGTATGAAATTTTGCAGTCGGCTCTCCTACCAGGGTGACGCCCATCCCAGACACAAGGCTAAATACTGTAAAGGTCGCCCGGTATTTACAGGTTTTAACGACTTCGCTGTCGGGTTTTAAATAGTTTCCTTCTCGCGGGCCGGCCAATTAAGGCAAGCCCTCCGTTCCGGTGTTTACAACTACCCCATGATCGTCAGCGATGGGGTTGTTGATGTAGAACTCACGGGTTACAGGTATTCGGAGTTGACGTTATCCCCGAATTTTTGGACGGTTTAGGTGTTCGACGGCAGTGTAAGTGCACGCCGAGTCCGCCCCTAAATCTAAGCTAAATAGATACGTGTATACAATATTAATAAATATATAAATATACCCCATTTCCCCCCCCCAGTGTTTGGTTCGCGGGGCTTTCGTCCTACCCCAGCTCAACTCGACCGCAAAGGACAAGAGTCAACTTTGCGGGAGAGTTGAACCGGAGCATTCCCCTATCCACCACCCAGGGACGCGCCACGTCGGAGTTCACCTCTCCGCCTACTCGGACAACCGAGCAGGTCCGTGGTCACAAGTCTAACCTAACCTAACCTACGTAACCAATGCTTAAGATAACCTGAAAACATATATATCGATAGCTATTGATTGAGTAAATGAAATTCAGAGAAACGATAATACATTCGATGAAAAGTTGGTCTCTTCGGGGTTCCTAGACAAGATACATAATTCAATTCAAATCATTTATTTCAGATAAGTAAATATCATGGGTTCGTTAAAGTATCGATACCTTAAAATCTAATGTTAGTGGATACAAATACATAATCAATTACTCAATGTCACAATTAAAATTACAATTGAAATTAAAACTAAAGGGCTCTATTTGAAACGCTGGTGTGAAACGTGCAGCTGCGTCCACCGGTGCAGCAGCGCAGAGTCCCAGCGGTCCCTGAACACGTTCAGGATTCTGTTGGGGCTGGCGCGGAGCCTCGCCAGGAGGGAGGCGCTCCGCTTGTGCATTATCGCCGCAAAGCCGTCAGTCCGCGCCTCGGCGAACATCCCCGACGCGCTGCATCGCCACGGCAGCCCCAACAGCACTCTGAAGGCGTTGTTATATTGGACACGCAGGTCACTGATTGCCCTCTGCGTAAAATTGACCCACAGGCCGCACGTGTAAAATGATTGGCAGTAGGCTATAAAAAGCGTTATCTTTACTGGTTGTGTACAGCGTGCGAACCTGCGAGCCAACATATTGCATCGAACCGCCAACGGCCTGCGTTCCCTTTCCACGTCACAGTTGTCCTTCATGTCGTCGGTGACCCAGTGACCCAGATACTTGAATTTGGTTACCCAGCAGAGCGGTGTACCATAAAGCGTGATTGTGGGTAAATCCGCATACGTTTTCAAGCCAGCCTTAAAAACCATCACTTCGCTCTTTTTAGCATTATATCTGAGCCCATAGGCCTCCGCATACGACTCACAAATCTCCAGGAGGTTATTTAAGCTGCGGGCGGATGGGCTCAGCAGCACCATGTCGTCTGCATAACTAATGTTGTTAATGAAGACATCGTCTATATTGCAGCCGTCATTGGCGCCACTGAGCTCACTGATTAGCTGGTTCATGTAAAAATTGAAGAGCCGGGCTGAGCTCAAACCACCCTGCCTAACCCCGCACTCCAATCCGTACTCGTCCGATAGCGAACCACCCCATCTGACCCTGTTCAATTGCTTACTGTACCAATAGTGAAATAAAGAAGTGACCTCAGTCGGAACTGTGGTTTCACAACTAAGCTTTTTCCATAACACGTCGTAGAAAACCAGGTCGAAAGCCTCTTCGTCTTCCTGTCTGTGTAGTACTGCACAGTTTGCTTGAGGCACATGATCGCACTCTCAGTCGAAAGTCCAGGTCTAAAACCAAACTGGGAATCATTTAGTTCGATGTGCTCAGCGAGTTGTTTATCAAGCAAACTGGTCAGCACCTTGGCTATAATAGTAGCCAGCGATATAGGCCTGTAGTTGGAAATGTCCGAGGCATCGCCCGCCCTGTTTTTCACTATTGGTACTACTAGAGTACGCATAAGATCATCCGGTATGTAACAATGATTAATGCACAGGTTAAACAACATAGCCAGTACTCTGGGCAGATAGGGCCCGGCGAACCTGAGATGCTCAATGCTGAGGCCATCATGTCCCGGGGACTTTCCTCTAGACATTTTACGGATGACGGCTTCAACTTGCTTACCGGTAAACCTAACAGCAATTCGGTCATCAGAGACAACCCCAGCATTTCCCATCTCAGATACCGGAGCTAGAGGCGACTTAACCCTAAAGTATTGCTTAAATGCGTTGGCAATCTGCGTCGGATCATGATGTCCTGCGACGTTAACAGGGAGGCCAGCCTTATGATGATAATGCTTACGATAACGATGTTCGAAAACTGTCAAAATATAAATATAGGATTGACGTAAGCTGCTAATCTATTGTCGCTGGCGCTAATGTTAATGCTATACATTATCTATTGTAACGTTCACCGAATTCAACTTGTCTAACCCTACGACTGAGGGACCGTGCGTCCAAGGCCCAGTCACATACTAGTACAGATATAGTGAATAATATGTTTCCATCGATAAAACTCGGATCTCAATCGGAAGACGACGGGACTCGAAGTGTCGATTAATTATTGTATTAAATGAGTGACATGTTTATATCCATTAATATGAAACTTTATTATTTAGTGTCAAATGTCAAAAGGAAAAATGACAGAATATGGCACTGTATAATATAGAGATGTTATAACCACCCTAAGAAACTTAAAAATACACTCATAGGTAATTAGTACTTTTATTGTCATTCGTAAACGATACACTCTCCTTACGTTAACATAAAATGCAGCAAAATAACGCATACGCATTTTAAAATATTTACAATAATAAAATTCAGGACGCTAAGAACTTAAAACACATTGCCTACTCTTTAAATATTAATATTACCTATTGAATATTTGGATCAATATTTTCAACATTTTCCATTTCACAATTGAGTTACACTCAGTCTTGTCATCGTCAGTGCTTTCATTGACGTGAATGACAATACTATCAATATTATCATCTATCGATTGTTCTTGTGAACGATATTCATTTTCACATTTGATGGCATGATCACAAACTTTCTTCCATTCATCCGGGCTAATCATATTAATTTCTTCTTCAATCAATTTCTTTACTGTAGTCATATTCATGTCTATGTTTCTTTTTGATACGTAACCTTTTATCCGGGACCATATGTTTTCAATTGGGTTGAAGTCGGGACGGTATGGCGGTAACCTTAACATTGTGTGTCCATGTTGATGTAAAAACTAGTCTATTGAATTCTACACAGTCTTGTTTATGACGACAAATAATTTAATATAGTTGTACCTTGGTTAATGATGGATCAAAGGTATATTATATTTTTCTAACCAGTTTATCATTAGCGGCTTAGTGATAAGCAGCATTATCCCTACTAATACAGAATTTGGAGACAAGTTGGAAATAAGTTGATTTTGTAACCATTTTTCATAATACGTCCCCGTTGCTCGCTGCGAAAACTTACCGCTACACTTGTCGGACCACGAAAACGCACAGCTTCTTTTCATCCCCGTCAAAAGTAAATTTATACCACCTAAACATTTTTACATACATAAAAGAATCATAAATGCTGAATATACACAAAAATTCCTTGATTGCTCAAGCAGTTTATCCTGGTCTGAAACGTTCAGTGAGACAGACGCAAACAATGCGTTCAATACTTTTCATGACAACAGACATTGTTTTTTAATCTATGTTTTCCTACTTATATTTAGAATAAAAATTATCAATAACAGTAAAAGCAACAGGTGGATTAATCGTGGCATAAAATCATAAAGAGAAAGCTACATTATTACTATTATTCACACGGAAAAAAATCATCTAGAATCAAATATTTAAAATACAGTCGAATATTAAAAAAATGCATAACTAACTTGAAAAAACTTAATAATTGCAACTATATGACCCGTACTAAAAATAAGTGTAAAGCATCGTAAGCCCTTATTAAAAATAACACCAGCGATACGTTTAATAATCTATTAGAAAACAATATTAACGAAATAAATCACAACAATACTAGGATAGAACACGCATAGCAAATATATTTAATGATTACTTTACAACTCTGACAAATAATTCTAATTTAAATAAAACAAGTCAATATCCATATCCCATTAAACCCCTATAGTTCATTTATTTTAGCATGATACAGAACGAAATAAAGGTTTTTTATCGGGCACGTTACACGCAACATAATGGTTATACAAAAACATTGCTCTAAAACGTCTTTTTTGACTACTATTATTTCACAGTAAATATGAAATGAACGTAAAAATCTACTGCAGTAATATTCGTTAATATTTACATCATGTTGATTAAATTGATTTCAATCGGAAATGTGGTCAATAAAAGACCTAAACAAGCAGGGGTTAAAAATATGACGAATAAATCAAGTACTATCCTGTCACCTGTTAAATATATCACACCTAGTGAATTTTAAATTGATCACGCCGCCATTTGCATTTTTTGACAGATTGAACGTCACATCACAACGCCCTTATGTCATTCACATTTCTCCTAAGTTCGAGAGCGTGTGCGTTGATATTGTTCCATAGCGGTTTTTGTTGTTTGTTGTTTATTTCTTTGTTGAAGTTTATTGTTGCTGCTCGTTTAGTCTACATCTCTAATCTCTACCCTATCACTGACCGCACCGCAACGGAGAAACGATGACACGTTTCAACCGCCCGTCATCACCGTTTTTAATATATTGACGAAATCAATGACACCTACCTACAGCAACTTCTGATGGTTATAGAAACTACTCCCGGTTCTGCTTCTGTTTACATCAGAAGTTGCTGGTATGTGTCATTGATTTCGTCAATACATACAGGGTGACTAGATATTCGATACATTCCTTTTAAGGAGGCATAGAAGAGCTTATTTGGAGCAAATTAGGTCATGTAGTACCCTAGCCTAAAATTATTAGTTTCTTAGATATTTGAGATTTTAGTTTTTTTTCGAAATTGCGGAACATGTTCGAAAAAAAGACATAAAAAAATAATTTGCCTTTTTTAATGCACTTTAATGTATTTTCTGAAAGCTAAAATGTCAGCGATTTCATGTAATGACAAAAACCTAATCACATAATGCTACATGTCATGTTATTTATAAAACTCCAATAAAAAGACATAAAAAAGTAATTACTTCATTAAAAGACAGTGTTTTTTTTTTAAATAAATGTATGACATGCAGCGTACAAATCACTGGAAAAACTTCCTTGGTTTACTAGCTATCTAATGAGGTACAATAGTTATCAAAAAATATTAAATATTCAAATTAAGCAAGTACTAATTAAAACTAAGAAGTACATTTCTTATGAATTTCCATTACTCTTGTACCTGGTACGAACTCTTCAGAAATCAGTATTTATCTTCAGATGCATACTTCAATGGCCGATATTATTGCAAAAAAGAACTGAACTTAATTAATTAAAAGATAATTAAGAAAGAGTAAGTAATTATTTACCGTAAAAAATGGATACTTGTAGATTAACTCATCTTTAGGGAATCAACCTACTGATTTTCAACCGACTTTACGTTCAAGTTAATGCTTTTTCAAATATATACGTGTCCCACTACTGGGCACAGGCCTCCGCTCACAACGAGAGAGTTTGCAATGGGCTATAGTTCCCACGCGGGCCCAGTGCGGATTGGGAACTTCGCACACACCGTCAAATTGCTTTGCAGGTGTGTTGCAGGTTTCCTCACGATGTTTTCTTCACCGAAAAGCTCATGGTAAATTTACAAATTATTATATTCCGCACATAAATTCCGGAAAAACTAGAGGTGCGAGCCCGGGTTCGAACCCACGACCCGCTGCTTAAGAGTCGGCAGGTCAAACCGTTAGGCTACCACGGCTTTTTTAGTAATGATTTTACACTATTGATGTGCGCTAAATATTGAAATAACAATTAATACTAAATCCCAGTTAATATCGTAATTAATACGAAAGTCGACTATACTCTTAGTTATAAGTAGTTATAAGTACTAAAACTGATATGTCTGGATAAAAAAAATTAAGGGTGGTATTCCACTCGTTATATATTCACGTGAAGACCTTAAAGTCCACATAAAGACCGGCTGTCATCAATTTTGATTGCTGATTCTTACATTACGGGCACTATAAGTAAGTGTTCCTAATATAATCAATTAATTGAAGAATTATAATAGAATTATAAAAATTTACTAGTTTTTGATTTATTCCTTTGTATTCACCCAACTGCCTATCTGGATGCTAAATTTGAACTTTCTAGGTCATCTGGAACTGGGTTGGAGTTTTGATCTATAGGTAAGTCAGTGATAAAAATTACGATTTTTGGACGTTAATATCTAAATAACAGTTTGAGGTGAGTTTATGAAATTTGGAGCACATATGAGGGGCGGCTGAAAAGTTCTAAGCCTATAGAATAAATATAAATAAATAACGTATTCTTTTACTTTGAGGTTGCATATGCGTTAGCGGTACTGGCCACTAAAATACCACTTAAAAAGTAAATTAATAAAACAATTAACAAAACAAAAAGTGATCAAGTATGTGGTAAGATAAATCGCTTTGCGTAGGCTCTTTGGCGCTTATGCAAACTAACTAACAAAGAAACTGCTATTCAAGCTTATTACGGTTACGTCGACTCAATTACTAGGTCTTTACGGCCTGTTGGGCTGGGGGAACTCAGTGCAAACCAATAGAGTTTTTATAGCTCAGAAACAATGCATACGCGGAATCTGTGACGTTCCGCAGAATACATCTTGCAAGCCACTTTTCAAAGACCTAAAAATACTGACAATACCGTCGCATTATATCTGTGAGATGTTCCTATTTTTAAAATTTAATCCAGAATTGTTTAAAAAAACTGGTGATAACTATATGTACGTTCGGAACTAGACATCCTAACAAACTTTCACTACCTAGAGTAAATACAGAACTGTTTAGCCGAACCTCGTATGTAATGGCCATTCGTATATTTAATAACCTGCCCAAAATTTTTCAAAATCTAACTGTCTCAATAAACTTGAGCGAAAGTTAATTTCTTGATTGCAGTAAAAGTGTTTTTATTCGATTAAGGAATATTTAAGTGACTGACTATAGGCAGCAACGTGCCGCATACCGCTATAGTATGTAATAAATAATTGAAAGTAATTTAAGCATAAAGTAAAATGAATGACATATCAAATGTACCATTGGAGAAACTATTTGTACATCGTAATGGCTTTCTTTTTGCATGTCATTCTATGACAAAACATGTGATACTCACCTACTTGCTATTTAGTATTAAGAACCTTGTAACCACCATGTTTTGAAGCAAATAAATATTCTGATTCTGAAAAACTTCACGGAGGAAAAAACTAATTTCCTTTAACAGAATATTGTAAATTTTATCTGGTCAGAAATTGGTTAAAATTGTCTTACGTAATAAATGAATAGCCCCTAATGAATGTGGTGAAATGGAAGTTTCGCCAAGTACCAGGACAGTTCTTTAACGATTATGTCCTTTGCATAATGGATAGCCCCATTTTGTCAAGAGTGATGAAGAATTGGCAATAAGCAATGTAGTGTATATGTGCTGCATGTAATACATAATCACATAACAATTAAACACTCCTAGGAGGCCGGTTTTTATTTAACCCTTTTAGTGGGTTTTTGAAGACGTTTTTTTTTTGTTAAAATTTATTATTTTCGCTTTTTAGTGATGCACCTTATATTATTATGTGATAAAGCACATAAACATCACGTTAAGAAACAATAGTCTTATACCTATTTCTCATCACCCTTAACAAAATGTCGCTGTTCTAGATGCAGGGCCGTTAATCATTGAGGAGTTCTCCCGGTACTTTACCATCAGTTGCACTTCACCACAAGCATTATAATGAATATAAAAGTAGGTTCATGTTCTTAATAAAGAAATGTCATTGCTGGCGTCAATCACATACGACTAAGGAGTTCCGGTGGTCATCTCTGGTCTTCATCATTAGTTCCTCTTCACCAAAAGGTTTTGTAATGCAATTTCTTAAGGTCTTGCAGGTAATACCAAAAACGCTGTATGTGTGCCTATAACTTTTGAGGAGTTCCCTCGATTCCTCGTGGAGTCTATCATCAGATTCTGATTTCGTGACAATGGGACCACATGGAAAGTATACTCTTTCAAACAAAAAAAGAATTTTTAAAATTGGTCCACAATTGACGGAGTAATTGGGTGCCAAACATAAAAAAAAAACATACAGTCGAATTGAGATCCTCCTCCTTTTTTGAAGTCGGTTAAAAAGCGAACACATTTGTTCGCTTTTTAGTGTTTGTTTAATTAGGAATTACTATATTCTTGGAAAGTCTACCCCTTTATTATACGTACTTAATGAAAATATTATTTGTTGAAAATATGATTTTAACACTCAGTAATATAAAATTGGAGATTTTGAGAATTAAAGCTTATGTTATATCGGCATTGTAAAAATTCGGGATTATGAAATTCGGTATTTTCAAATCATCTGGAAAAATCATCTAAAATATTTCGAGATTTTAGGGTGTTCCCAGTCTACTCTAGTAAAGTATAAATTACGTTGTCATCACAGGCGAATCTATGGATCCTCTGTTTTTCACACAGAACCTTAAATCATTTAAGGTAAGGAACGCAATTCACAAGGAAAGCTTATACGTAATTCCCTTTGTTTATTATACACGGCCAGCGTTAGCTCCGCAAATCAATGGTTATTCACCCATGAATATGACTAAGTTATCGTTGTATATTCAATTAAGCTCGTCACATTGCAAAATATTGTATAACAAACAGCTAAAGATGTACCTAAGGAGGCAAACGTTCACTATTCCTTAAACAAAGTATTTCACTTTTGTCAACGGCTCAGTTTGTAGCAACGACTACTTATGGTGTGGTTCAGATATTATTAGAATAACACCTTTGTCAACATACTGACGTGAGTGATCTACTTATTTATTGGATCAGTCTTTTAGGCGTGTCGCTCACTGGAAAGCCCAGGCGGCGTCGAGGCGGCGGCGCGGAAGCTAAGCCGCGCCGCTTTTACGTTTTCTATGGCATTACATGGTAGTGCCCTCACTGGAAAGTAGAGGTGGCGGCGGCGCGGCGCCTTCGCCTCGACTCTTGTATATAAGCGCACTTCCATGTAATGCCATGGAAAACGTATTTAGAAGCGGTGCGCCGCTTAGCCGCCGCACCGCCGCCTCAACGCCGCCTAGGGTAAATGATTTTGACACCCTATGTAATGTACGTATGTATGTAAATGTGTCCCACTCTAGCGTCATTCCTAATGAACCTATTTTGACTAATGAGTTGTCTGTCGATTCGTCTTTATCGTCCGAGGGTTAAAGGCAATTTTTTTGTAGTCGGGTTTTTATTTTTTATCTTTTTGTTATACTTGTCGTAGCTCAAAATATTTTTTCATGCGCCAAATTTCACCCAAATACGATTACCGTTAATAAGTGATTAAACTGTTAAACGGGTGAATTACAAAAAAAAAATATAGTTAAGGACTCAATTAAAAAACCGTTACGCCGTTTCTGAAGTTTACAATTTCAGTTTTTTATCGGCATTAGCGGCAACTGCTAAGTTTGTTGACAGTCGAGCTGATCGCTTTAGTCCCATCTACAGCCTAGTCTTTCAATGCATGTGAATACTATTTAACAGCTGCTGTGAAATGCTTCTATACCTATATGTAGGCCTTGGCTTTTACATCTTTATTTATAAGTATACGGCGGTTGAACAGTCCTGTAATTTATCATATCAAACATGCAATTAAATTAACAACCACTTAAATACCACAATGTAGGTACCTTGAAGTTAAGTAAGTATGTAGGTAAATAGTGACTTGTTCTGAGTTGAGTCCTATTATCACTAAGCGACGTAGTGGCAAAACAAGACACTCACTTCAAAACGTAAGCTAACGTAAGTATATAGAAAATGGAAATAGGTTTATTTTATTGTTTATCATCTCTCAGTTTTTCTCATCATTGGCTAGGCGCGCTGTAGGCTAAATAGTACTACTCTGTCAAGAAAGTACCGGGAAAAGATCAATAATACACAAACTGTTTGTTAATCATCCAAATTTATTTTATCACCTTCAAAGTATGCTCCTTCAGAAACGATACACTTACGCCAACGAATAATCCAATCATCAAAACATTTTTTAAACGCTGTTTCCGGAATTGAATTCAGTTCTCGGCGCGAATTCTCCTTTATGTCTTCTACCGATTGAAAACGGGTGCCACAAAGTGGTAATTTGAGTTTAGGAAAAAGAAAGAAGTCGGCAGGAGCCATATCTGGTGAATATGGTGGTTGCTCGATGGTATTTGTTGAGTGTTTGGTCAAAAATTCTTTCACAATGATGGCCTTGTGCGAAGGCGCATTATCGTGGTGCAAAATCCAAGAATTTTCATTCCACAAATCTGGCCTTTTTCGTCGAATTTGCTCTCTTAAATGCCGCATAACGCTCAAATAATATTCTTTATTTACCGTTTGACCTTCCGGCAAGAATTCCGAGTGCACAACACCGCGATAGTCAAAGAAAACAGTCAACATGACTTTGACTTTTGATCGACTTTGGCGTGGTTTCTTCGGTTTCGGTTCAGTTGGAAGGCGCCACTCCGAAGCTTGTTGACTAGTTTGCATGTCAAACTCGTAAACCCACGTCTCGTCACCAGTAACAATGCGTTTCATGAATGTTGGGTCGGAATTGACTCGTTCTAGCATGTCCTCAGCGACTCTCATGCGATTGAGTTTTTGGAGAAAATTCAGGTCTTTTGGGACTAGCCGAGCGGTAACATGTTTCATACCCAAATGATTAGTTAAAATAGTACGGATCGACTCGTGAGATACAGAAAGTTCGGCGGCTATCTCTCTCAAAGTTGAATGAGGATTTTCAGTCACTATTTCCTTCACTTTTGCGATGTTAACTTCAGTTGCAGACGTTGATGGCCTACCAGAGCGAGGCAAATCTTCCATCACATCTCGACCGCTTTTGAACGCTTTGTACCACTCATAAACACGTGTTTTTGATAAAGTCGAATCACCGTAAGCCTTCTGTAACATTTTCAGTGACTCCGAACACGAAATTCCATTGGCGATGCAAAATTTAAGACAAACTCTTTGTTCAATGTTTTTGTCCATTATGAAATTCGCAATACACACTAGATATGATATAACTAAAAACAGCACTGTATTTAATATAAATAACAGATGCAACTCAAACTCCGCGCCAAAATAGAAAACAGTTGTGCCAATCTAACAACAACAAAAAAAACAAAAATTTGAATTTGGAACCATAAACAAATCATCCATTCCCGATACTTTGTTGACTGAATGTATGTTCGACTCGGCGTCATCCAAAATACTCATGTTTAACCCGTTATACCTTGATATTTCTGAAACTGATAAAATCAAATCAGATTCATATATTTTACTACAAAATACGAGTTCGTACTCGCGATACTGCGATAATAGCTACTACTATTGAATATCATAATTGCCAACACTAAAGGTGTTATATACTTTTCTATAATCTACGCTACAATTAAGCCCAGGGCCCTTAGCCAAAATGCCCATCGCTAACTAGCGTTTCTATCCGTTTCGTTTTTAAACCAATCGCGTCACTGGTAGATCATGGCATACGAAGAGTCACGTGATCTACCAGTGACGCGATTGGTTTAAAAATGAAACGAATAGAAATGCTAGTTAGCGATGGGCATCTTGGCTAAGGGCTCAGGTACCGAGTAAACTTATACAACTATGTGCCTAGCTTGCAACAGTAGTCTAATTTTCTTCATACATTATCTTAAAATATGATAATTTATTGACATTTTATTGATACCTACGTGTAATTAATAGTTTGATATAATATAATAAAAAAGAAAAACTAATTCTCATAACTGGATAATTTTTCAATGAATGTATGAAGAAACTTGGACTAATGTTGCAAGCTAGGAACATTATTGTACTTACTCAATTGTAGTAACCAAGAAATGTACAACGTAATTCCTTTACGTAATACCAATTCTACAAAATTATTTTCTATAAACATAAATTGGCTGTTGCCTGGAGGTGTCATGGGTTTATAAATGTATATGCTATCTCCATTGCAGATTTCGTCATGGCATTTCAGCGTGAAGGAGTAATAAACTATTGTGATATTATTTCGTCTGTATTTTTGTTCACAATAACTTCCAAATTAATATGCAGTCCACCACCACCACCTTTTCGTTAATTATATTTTATTTAAAAATATACACGGACTAATAAAGAGCACAAAAACAATCAAGTAAAACCATTTTTATCAGCAAAACCTTATTGTGACCGGGCCAGGGCGCCGAAAGCACGCGGCGGATTCATCGGTGGCGCCCGCTGCCTGCTACAACTTACAAGCCTTACTAATTGACTCCCCTCCTCGCCCCTTCTCGCCCCTCAGCGGTCTCCGACTCTGTCACCGATTTTTTTCGTCTGTGACTCCCGACACACATCGGAAATACTTTTATTCTGATGACAACGAACCTGTTAATGTGTTAATCCACTTCGATCGGCTTGTTTTTCTGTTATTAATAGCTAACAAACAAAGGCGGCTATCTCTTGCCGGATCACTCAGCATCAGCGCCGCGGAATAGGCTCTGCATCAGAGCGGGGTATTAATTTAAAGTATTTTTTGAACTAACATTCAAAAAATCGTGAAGGGTCGTGGTGAGGCTGCGCGGAAGCAGATTGCGATCGAACGCTCGTCTTAATGACTCGCCACGCTGCTATTTAACGCTTTTATCATCACATCTCGATTTTTTTTGTGGTGACTCATTTGTAAAAAGGATCGTTTAGCAATGGGGCAATGTTGTCGACTCTCAGACAATAAAAAAACAAACGCAATAAAGTTGCAAAGAGCTTTGTACCCATGACACCTCCAGGCAACGGCCAATATTTGTTCTTAGAAAAGAATGTTTTAGAATGGGTATCTATGAAATTACGTCGTACATTTCTTGATTACTACAAGTAAGTACCTATGCTTAATTATGCAGACGACACGTTTAGCCTAGTTGGTAGTGACCCTGCCTACGAAGCTAGCGGTCCCGGGTTCGAATCCCGGTATGGGCAAATATTTGTGTGATGACCGCGAGTATTTGTTCCTCAACCATGGATGTTTTCTATTTCTATTTTTTAAGTATGTATTTCTCTATATAAATATGTTTATCGTTCTCTAGTACCCGTCATAAGTAGTGCAAGCCCAGAGCTTAATTTGGGACTAGGTCAATTTGTGTTAGATTGTCCCCTAATATTAATTTAATTATAGTTATAACATAACACCTTTAACGTTGGCAATTATGATATTCAATACAATCAAATAATATATGTTTGAATCCAATGTTACCATTATAATACATACTTAAACACATTGATTTAAACAATTACAACAATTCATCTTAAGCAGCACTGCTCGTTTACCGTCATGTCCTAATAACATCTTTAGATGGTTAAATGTATGAGTGGTGGTGTTAGATAACTATATAAATGTTATTGGCATATAAATAAATCCATGGGATCGCGAATCAGTCCGCATTTTTAAATCAAGTGCGTGCTTTCACACAGAGGGCTGCGGCCTCATTAATTACCTTTTACTACGAGAGCTGACAAAAAAACTAAAAAATGCTGTCGCGGCTTAAGAGCGGCGGCGCCGGCGCCGGCCGGCACGGGTAGAGGACGGCGGGCGCGGGCCGGGCGCGAGCGCACTAATGCAGGCGCCACGCGATAAGCCAACTCCCAGCTGACGTATGGAAAAGTGTCCCGACGAACCTCCAATATCTGAATCGGGCTCATCATTACCATAATAATTCGACTGGGCCTATTTCGTATAAGAACGATCAGACGTATTTCTGTTTTCGGTCGATATCTAATAGCATATTTATCGATGGAAGTGTTGAATAATAAAATAAAGTTATCGCCGAGGTCGCTCTTTCCATCTCTAGAGCACCTTGAACTGAAGTCACGTCACGATTAATGATATTATTTTGAAACTTTTAATCCTACTAATGGTTTCAACGGTTTTACTCGCTAGGAGCTAAGTAATAGATAGCACTTCCCACAGGTACAGCATTATAGTATAATATTATAACTATAGTCCGGTGTCCGGGAGATAGTGGCCAACCTTACAGGGCTGGATAGCTCAAATCAGGAGTGTCTAAAATATGATAAACCATGTTTAGTAAAAGTCGCACCGAAAACGAGATATCTCGACTTTTCAACATTTTGTAAATGCGGTACCCTGGTTTACCATTTTCGATGCCACGATCACAGTTATTAGAATTTTTCAATTTCGTTTGCTATAAAAGGAAGCTGATTAAATTTGCTTTATGACCCTTCTTACAAAATTAATAGATTATAAGCAGTTTTTTAATTTTTCAAGTCAAATTTAAACTTTAGTAATCTGAGTTTTTCTTCCGGCAAGTTTGATGTCGCACGGTGTAAAAAAAATGTATGAAAACCTGTAGTGCTGCTTTCTTAAAAATTTGCCGGTTTAATGGAGATTCTAAAATGATATAACAATTGAGTTTATTGATTATAGCAGCGAAGTTATTATTAAGTTTGTCCAACAAAGACTGAATTCTATCAAACTATCGAATTTAAAAAACGACTTTTGCTTTCGCTTAAAATCAAGTTAACTGGTTTTAAATATTTTAAAAGACCAATTACGTGAATGTGAAATAATAATAATATAATAAATAATAATAAATAAATCGTTTATTTAACAAAAACGGTTTGTTGTCCATCAGACTCCAAACTAGGCTGGGCCTGTATCTTGGCAGTCTGCGAGTGCGATTAACATGATTAACGACAGTACAAGATAGGATATTATTACAGGTAGGTACTTATTATAAACAATGCTTAAAACTATACGTGCGTGCG
This sequence comes from Tortrix viridana, assembly GCA_963241965.1. Classification (NCBI taxonomy): domain Eukaryota; kingdom Metazoa; phylum Arthropoda; class Insecta; order Lepidoptera; family Tortricidae; genus Tortrix; species Tortrix viridana. Next base: position 23,649,472 of record OY725171.1, read on the forward strand.
TGCGTGCGTGTGTGTGGAGTATGTGTTTGCGTGCGTGCGTGCGTGTGTGTGTGTGTATGTGTGTGTGAGCGTACCACAACAACATAAACTAAATTAAATTAAGTTTTCGGTTTCAGAGTACGAAAGCATGAGCAACCATTTATACATTACCCTTTTAACATTAACTGCGGATGATAGCACGATGTTCTGGTAATTGCAGACATTGTTATATATGTTGGGATGAGAGTATGCAGGACATTTCCTAGCCAATGCTGATCTAAGTGGCGGCAGGGGCACTTTGAAAATACGCTTGCTCAGGAGTTTCTCGTGGTTTGCAGATTTTAGCAAAAATGTATGGGTTCGCAAGACCGCTTTCATGATGTAAAGCTGGCGCACTTTTAATAGTTTACACTCGCGGTAAAGCACGTCAGTGGGATATCGAAACGGTTTTTTGAGCATTACCTTTATCACCGCTCTCTGTGCACGCTCCAACATGTAACGGACGGCCACTCCGTACTGCAGGATAGACTGACATAAAGCATGATATACCAGGCGAAGCACATCTGGGGCAAAGCAGTCACGAAGTCGCTTCATCACGTAGATCAATTTCCTAACTTAAGAGGCAAGTGTGGCCATGTGTTGTTTAAAGGAGAGATGTTGGTCTATGAGAAGTCCTAAGTACTTTACGTAGGGACACCTTTCAATTTTACAACGAAATACAACGACACTAGGATAAAAGGTAATAACTTACATTTTCTTAAATTTAAAGCAAGTGTTTAAATTACAACCTCAATAAACTGTGGAAATCGATAAAAGACATTTATCAAAATACTAATCGAAGAAATTACGCTGAGGAACTTATTAACATAGAAGGCAAAACCACTAGAACTAAATACTAGAATCTCTTGACGACTGTAATCAATACTTTGCGACAAACGGAAAGAAACTCGCAGACTCTATATTAACTAAACTCTCGGAAACTCAAGCTTCTCTGGCCAACAAATATGGTTTATATTTGTTGGCCAGAATCATTAAATTTCACACATGCTCGCAGTACTCGAATATTTTGTCATTTGGCCTGGCGCTGCAACCTCATGCCAAGAGATAAAAAGGCGTGACTATGTCAAGCATCGGGGGCTGCTCTTTGACCAAGATCTCTCTTGCCGCTCTTACTGCAAGAGTCAGAATATTGATATTCGTAATGAAGAAAATAGACGACTGCGCCTCTACACATGTGCTCTACCTTGTTTACCACGCGCTCTGCCAGTCTATCTTGCAGTACGGAGTGGCGGTGTGGGGCAGTGCTGTCAAGAGCTGTCTCATGGGAGTGGAACGTGCGCTAAGAGTGATAATAAAAGTCATGCTGAAAAAGCCGTTTCGCTTTCCTACAGATCAGTTGTTTCTAGAAACAAAATTGCTAAGGGTGCGGCAGCTCTTTATCATCAAAGCAGTAACCCGTACGCACAGCCATTTACTAAAAGCTAAAAACGCAGCACTTTATGAAGAAATGCTTCGGAAACGTACTTTTAGGATACCCCTTCCTCCACTCATATCCTGAGTGGCTAGGAGATCTCCTGCCTTCTCGCACCGCTATGTCTACAACAACATTTGCTGATATTAAACTCCTTACAGGTCACACACACACACACATACACACACGAAACGTTTGGCTGATTACTTACAATGCCAAGCTGAACCGCTGTCTTTTTTAAACGCTTATATCTTTTAGTAGGTAGTGAAATATACATCAGATTCTAGAAAATGATTTGAGCAAATGACGCTTGAATTATTTGGTTTGTAAAAATATATATAATAACTTGCGCCAATTGTCTCTCATCTCATAATCTCGTGTACAGAAAAGCTAAAAAGCTTTTCGCGTGTTATCTTCCATAAATAAAATTAACTTATCGATGGTAAGTAACACCATCTTTTTTTCGAGTCCTTAGGGTGTTATGTTGACACTTTTTGATGACACACTTCGGCATCCTGACGGCTTTGCGATCAACTGACGACTAAGGTAAGAAGTGAGCTTATACCGCCTTTAGGCACAATAAAATTATGCCGTCCCGCGTTTTGCGCGCTGACGCTTAAAAACAATGACCTTTTTTAGGCAGCTATAGTTTAAGTTGTTGTGTGTTATGTGTGCCACAAGGGTAGTCGTTGATTTACATAAATAATTGTGAACAAAAACATATGTGTTTAAATTTACTCTCTTTATTCACACAATTAAAATTGATTATTAATTTCCATACAACACACAATAAGTTTTAAAGTAAAAATATAATGAGGTTAACTCATTCACCTATAATAAAAAATACTTTTTTGGAAATTAACTAAAAATATAATTCCATACAAATTCGATATAAAATGTCATTTTATTTGTTTTCATGAGTGTAGTAAGTACGTACTTTCCGCTTACTAGACTAACTGCCGCACTCAGAGCGTCAATTAAGTTTTAAGTTTCATTAAAGCTGCCGTCTTATTCTATTGCTATAGCAAAGAAAGTGACTGCAGCTACTTTAATGAAACTTAAAACTTAATTGACGTCTCTGAGTGCGGCAGTAATTCTGCAACATCTTGTGTAGAATGTATTAAATGTGGAATGGCTATTTGCCAAACTGTTCTAAAAAAATTACTTGAATTATTATTTAATTTACGAAACATAAATTCGGTCGGACTCGAAATCTTGCCAGGCTGATTAATAGCGTGGTTAATAGGGTGGTCTAGACTACCTATGTCCCGGTGATTCCACTCGTGTACTCGATGACGTAGTTTTGTCGTACTTTAAGGTGATCATAATGCGGTCGTACTAGCGAAACTGCCAAGAGGATGTAAGGCAGACCCGTTTTTTTAACTTTTATAAGTGATTTCTATTGCTACGAAAACGTTTCATTCGTGTACTCTATGACATAGATTACGCCGAAAAAATAACAAATTTTTCTCTTCGACTGTATCGAACCTACCAGGTTGCGCATTGGCAGACCAAAGTGTGGGTCTAATAGGCCACTCCTCTCGCTACAAAGTGGCATATTTCGTGTACTCGATGACGTAGGATAACTTACGGTCCCCTCAAAGACTAAGATGTTACTTCTGGTACATTATCAGAGTTTTTTTCTAATGCCTAAAAAAATATTAAAATCGGTTCAGTCGTTACAGAATTTATCGATTACAACAATAAATAAAACTTTCCTCTTTATAATACATATAAGTATAGATAGCCTAGATAAAAACAATGACGACTAACTAGACTTTTTTGGTTCTTAAGTTTTTTTTGGTTTGCGTTTCTTGAGACGTGTAAAACAACACAAAACACTAACATACCTTGGTTACCCACTGACATTCTGGGTTCCATGGCCCATTTCCTCGAATGACCATTTTCCTGGAACGTCAGTAAGGGTTCAATTCATAATTTATGATGCATCAAAAATATTGAATTGTTTCCGATTCACCATTTTCCTGTTTCGTCAGATTCTTGTTTCGTTGGATTTTGATTACTTATCAAATAAAACTATGCAATTGCCGCAGCTCCACTTGTAACAAGGCTAAGTTAGCCTTGTCAACCTTTCTTACTTTAAAACCTTTTCCCAAATTTTAATGTTTTTCTTTTTTATAACGATAATACTTATCTCAAACATTGCTCAGCAGTTTTGTTTATCCGTATAAAGTGCATTTCTACGTACTTAGCGGGGCAAGACACGTACACGCCGTGAGCTCCTCACTTACTGAACGTCAAATCAATGTTTATTTACTTTCCTACTTTAAAGTGTAATAAAGTGCAATAAAGTGCATTCTATCATTTATATGTGACAATGTCAACAGAGCGTTAACTCCATGCAATCATTGCTCATTTTATTCGAAAGGCACAATTTTTTCCTTCACGCATTGTTACAGCTAAGAATAATATACCTATGTAAATTGTAAAATCATTTTTACAAACCTTTGACGAGTCATGACTTGTTTTTATTTAACATGTCCTGTATCTTTTTTCAGTTATGGCAATATAAAATTCTGTTTCTGATTCTACAGGTGCCTTCAATTTATAAAATAAATTGCCATCCAAATTGCATGGAGGAGCTGCATAAATTTACGCCCACCGCAGTAAACTGGCTGAAACACCTGGACATTGACGTTTGATCCATGCAGGATGATTGCCATACGCAATGACGATTGCCATCCAGACCTACCAAACGTTGTTTATCTTATCTTCTATTCACCTACGTTGCCGCATCGCGACACACTTATGTGTGTAATCTATACTTCTATACAAATATAATAAAGAGGAAAGATTTGTATTTTTGTATGTAACAAATAAACTCAAAAACTACTGGACCGATTTAAAAAATTCTTTCACCATTAGAATGCTACATTATCCCTGAGTAACAAAGGCTATAGTTATGACTAGAAAAAATTAGCCATCCCTGCTAAAACTTCAATAAAGTAACCAAAAGTGTACAAAAATTTGCCGTAAAATGCATTTCATCGCATGCGCTGCGGAAACTATTGATGATAGAACAAAAAAATGTTCAACAATATTAAAGAACTTATCAATATCTACAAAAAACATCACGATACCATATGTCCAACTATTGTAGTTATATCACTATAACAACTTATTTACATTTTAAAACTTATTTACATTTCAACAGTGTACGGATAAACTTGTACCATTAGTTTTTGTATACTGTTTTTGTAAGATATTTATTGTAAATTGTTAAAAAATAAAGTATTTCAATTTCAAAAGTTGATAGAAATGCCAACCAAAATCAGACCTGCTATCCATACTTTTGTGTTAATCTTTATGCAAATAAATCATTTCGTGTTCAAGACTGTTTCAATACCTGTAGATTACTTTTTAAATTATTGAAATCGGACGTTCCATTCAAAAGATACCTATTACGAATTTAAAAATGTCAATCTATACAAAATACTAATAGAAAAATACGGGACGGGCCGTTATGTATCATCCTGATTTATGTACCTACGTGTTTTACAAAAAATCACATATAATTGAAGCGAAGCGAGGGCGGGTCGCTATATGTATTGTATTGTATTTGTATTTGAGGGCGGGCTGGTTTCCGCAACTCGACGTCTAGCGCCTATTTTGCGTGTGGGGTCGCTATATGTATATACTAGCTCCTGCCCGTGACTTCGTCCGCGTTGCTTTAGAATTGCGTCCTGAGAGAAATGAAACATGTGTGCGTGGTCGCTACACGCCTTACACCATTTATATCAGGTCAGGACCGGCCTTACACAGTCTTTCCCCTCTGCCGAGGTATGAGATCAAATGATCTTGCACGTTTATAAAAACTACCCATTTAGTCGATTATTTGACATAGCTGCTGTCCGCGACTTCGTCCGCATAGAATCAGCAATTTCACCATCCCGCAGGAAGTGTTTTTTATTTTTAGGGATAATAGGTAGCATGTGTGTCATTGTAGGGTATTATTTATCCCCATTCCAAATTTCATCTAAATCCGCGTAAATACGTGTAAGCGTGAAGAAGTAACAAACACACAATCTTTCTCATTTTTAATATTATAGCTTTCCGCCTGCGATTTCGTCTGGGGAAAGTCAGTAAAAAAGTACAGATAAAGTTTTCATTATCGTACGTATCATGATGGTATAGAAACAAATTCAAACCATACGATTTTTAAAATCCTGTTCAACCTGCTAGGGGTAGATTTTCCAAAAACGCCAAAACTTATATTTTATATAATAGGTCGGGGCAAAAGTATTTTCGTATTTGGACCGTATAAGTTGTAATCATGATATTATTGAGCCATGTATTTTGCTGATTTAGTGGCTTTCCGTGTTAATATTTTGTTAGATTTCACCTTCTGCTCATTACAGACAAAAATATTATTACGCTTAGACACAAAAATTACAATTACGATTTTTAATTTAAAAAAGAAAAAGGCCTTTTTTGACAGTATATTTATATACCTACTTCCGGGTGGAAAGTTTGTTGGATTCATGAATATAATGTCATAGAATATCTTATAAAAATGGAGTAAAAAAAATCAGGCTATTATAAATTAGTTTTAAAAACCGTATCTTTCCTGGAGTAACAACTTGTTTATCTCAATAGCTCTTCTTTGTTATTTTCATTTTGTAGGTAGATTGATGTTTCTATTAAATATGCATGGCTTAAATAAACCCTTTGATTGCATTTATTAAATGAGTAAGTTGGGATTAAATTAGATTAGTTTAAATTAAAACCAAAATTACACACACATTCGTATTTCGTACGTATAATGTGTCAACAGTCAACACTAATGAAGTATCTACTGGTCGAAAAAGGTTAACAATGGAAAAGTCGCCGAGCCCCAGGGACCGGAACCGCTTAGCATTAAAAGGGTTTTCGATAGGGTATTGGATAGAGTAGTTTTTACAAACCCGAAGGATGCGCTAAGCCTATCGTCAACTTAGTCCAATAAAAGGGTAACCAAACGATACAGTTAATTCGACTAAGCGCTAACCCAATCCCAATACCCGATCATATGTTACCCCTTTTAAACTTAATCGAACGGTTTCAAGCTGTCTTAATCCCTATGCGCAAGTGTTTCGAATGATTATTGTACTACCTAACAATTGAATGGGTAGCGGCAAGTAAGTAGCTGCTCACGCGAGACGGAGAGATGAGCGAGCCGAAGTGTGCCGAAGGCGGCCGAGGCTTTGTCATAGAGCAGCACTTTTTGCTTCGTCAGACAATATGTGTCAGACAATGTACCTTTCATCGTTAGCACAAAATGTACATTGTTTTGTTTATTTAGGATTTACTTTACCTGTTTTTTGTTTTGACGGCTATAGGTTCGGCTGACTTCGGTGGATTTATTTCGGCGTGAAATAAATCCACCGAAGAACCTAACCTAAAAAACGCTGCTGAAATATCAACGGGTATTATATGTCAATAAAAATAAATTAAAAGTAGTACTTAGGAGAACCACTCGACGAGGTCTCTACGTCAAGAGTAATATCTAGAATAATTGAAAGAAAAGTCCTTGCGAGCTTGATCAGACCGGATCATCTCCTTGCCCTTGTCCCAATTATTTGGGGTTGGTGATAGGGTTGCCACCTTTTTTTCTTAAATTAAAGTGTTTGTTGGTTTAAATGAACAAAAAATAAAGTACGCATAGAAAAAATAAAGTATTTTATAGGTATTATTTGTAGTTCCAACTTTTGAATTTTTTTCATTGATGTCGAAAATAAAGTATTTTAGCGTACTTTCTGCTTTATAAAGTACTAACAGCCAAAATAATACAGCACAATACTTTATATAACAGTTATTGTTTTTGATTTAGCCGCCTTTACTTACTGTCCACGAGAGCTATCATAATGTTAACAAGAGGGGTAGTGACAACGATTATGGCTCATATTTGCGTTATGCTCCTGGGTAAATTTCCGGGCTTTTCAACCGCCGTCATTAGTGCAGCCTTGACGAAATCAATGACACTCACTAGGTAGGTACAGCAACTTCTGATGCTGATAGAAACTACACCCCCAGTCCTGCTTCTGTTTACATCAGAAGTTGCTGGTAGGTGTTACCTACTGATTTCGTCAATATATTGAAGACACTAATGACGGCGGATGAAACGCCCGGAAATTTACCCTCCTACGTCGACTCAGGTTACCCCCCGGGTCCGAGCCTGTGCAAATTCCACTTGAAAACAATGTTTACAAGTTATCGTTTTATGGGTTATTCCACGAGCGTTTCAACCGCCGTCAGTCCCTTGATCGCATTAAAGCCGAAATTTGCATTCGAGTCAAAGGGCTTTATTTACGTAAATGATAATATTATTTTTACATTTTGATAATTGTTTTGAAAAATTTAATTAGTTTGGGATTTTATAAGTTAATTATAATTTGTTCTTGTTGATTAAGTTAATATAGATAAAAGTTAAAGTTTTGAATCTTAGTAAATTAGTAACGTTTACCATCTTGATATTTTGATATTGAAGAATTTGTTTTGGGTTTTAAACTAATAATGTGAAGTGAATATAAATTAGTTTTGTGGGATTTGCCTTAAAGTTTCAAGTCAGTTAAAGTTATTTAATATTAATTTGAATATTTAGAAGGGAGTAGGGAAGCTAATCAGTTTACTTTTCTTCATACAACAGGGTGATTTAGCTGTGATAAAGTTCTTAATGTTGCTAATAAATTTTAAAAGGGGCTTTGATAAATCACGAGTTTAAAAGAGCTGTTTTGGGTGACTAGCAAGTATTGTACGCCGGTGGCGTTGATATTTCAGTCATTTAAAATGTTCACTCGATGGATCGGGAATGAATTTCTAAGGAGAGAATTTAATAATTCAGTCAGCTGACAAATTCGTTAAGACTTCTTCACCATGACACGAGTTTTTTAATTATGAGCCGTGTTCGTGGCAATACAAATAAGCCTTGCGGTGGTAAATTTATTTGAATTGAAGCTAAATTCTCGGGTAGCCGAGGTTTTTTCATGGCGAACATAAGACATGGAAAAATACTAACTTATTTTGCAATGTCCAACGGAGGTTAAAGCGATGGAAGGTTCCGAAGCGTTTAAGCTTAGTAAGCGGGCTACACCAAATTCCAAAGCCCTCTGAAATTGCTTTGTGATCCCCATAAAATATTATATTTATATGTAATGAGGAAAACCTATGTACATAATAGGGCGTTCCAACCTCAATCTGGCTATTTTAGTCCGAGGAAGGAACATTACACCAGGTTTAGATAGTCACCCTTAGGCTTACCTGACCTAACGATACAGCTAGTTAAGAAAACGCAATTAAGTTAAATGTGGACCGGTAATACTAGGGTATTGAAATTATTTAGAAGCTGATAGGGTTAGGTACACATAATAAACATAGTTTTGGAATAAACAACACTAATTCATAAATTCCAAAACTTGTTAAAAAAAACTCATAATAAATAAGATGTATATCATCTTGAAGGATTAATTAGGGAAAATCTTCATTAACTATCAGGATAATTATCCTTTTCTCGACATTAACTTTATACCTTTATTATTTAACTTTCTACTTCGGAAAACTTGTCAGTTCGTTTCTGAAGTGAGCAATCGAATTGACGGAAATTAATACAAATTATTTAATATAACTTGAAAATATAAATATAAAATATCTAGTTAAATATACTATAACATAAGACTAGATGGCCTACAGAAAATAAGAAACTTATATTCTAGTTAACAACAAAATAAAATAAAATTGGAATATAAAAGTTTAACACATTATTATGGAATATATATATTCTAGTTAAACATTAAATAAAATAAAGCTAGAGATATATATATATATATATATATATATATATATATATATATATATATATATATAGAATATTATATTTGATCATATTCCTGGATCTTAAATTAATAAAGATGCTTTAAGTACTAAAATAATTTAAATCAACATAAAGTGACTTTATTGAATTTCACATATAAAATTCTTTATACCATGAAAACTATCATGAGAGTTCAATCTATCTAAAGATGAAACAAACATCTGAATCTTACCACAGTGACGAATATAAAATCATTGAAGATTCTTAGAGAAAATTGAATATTTCATACTAGAAATATATGATGCTAAATCCAAACATGATTGACGCTTAAAACTTTATTACAGTTAGAATAGAGTTACTAATGTAATATCTAATATTACAAATATGAAAATTAACATATTAATGAGAGATCCTAAAGGGGAATTATGAATCGAATATTAATATTATTTTGTGTCCTCTTTTGTAACCAAATTAGACAAACATACTAACAGACTTACATATGACTAGTTCGAAAATTAATAAATACTTTTTTTTTGGGCAAGAAATCAGTCCTGTCTATGGTTGATGATTATTATTCGTTAGCGAGGCGGGGCTAGCGAATCTTCCTAATTAGGAAGGCCAATATAAGCTAACAAGGCCAATTCAAGCTAATAAAGCTTCAATAAACAAAATCATATTAACATAATATTCTAGGAATTTAAGACGGGATTTTAATCCTAAGTAGTCTCTAGTATTAAGATAATAAAGGGAAATAATAAACCATAATTTACAATCAAACAACAATTCCTCCAACAAAAAGCTAAACCAAAATTGATAAACTATTATCCACTGTAATTCCATTATATTAATATAGGTTAAATAATTATCAATCTAGATTTAATAGGTATTAAAAAGAGAGTTTATTAGAAGGTTATCCATGTCAATTTATCCAAAGTAAGTAATTAATTAAAGCGAAGATTTAAAGAATTTTGAGTTACTACAGGTTCACAACGATTCGGTCCATTTTGTTATTATCTAGACGATCACCAGCCAAAGTTAGAATTCATTTGTTATCAGGAAGTTAATTGCATGCTAAGCCCATTTTGTTTGCTTCCATTAATTCATAGACTATTCAGGTAAACCAAGGGGATAAGCATAGTAAAAGTAGGATGTTAAAGGTTAAAGAATATAGATAAGGGGGGGGGGGGGGGTGTTTACACGGCGAAAAAGGAATTAATTTTTTAACGTTTAATTTTTTTGCACAGTGTCACTAACGGAATGAACGTGCGATATATTGTAATATTCTGGGAAGGACATTTAACGACTTCCACGCGGGGTGGTTCTGTCGCCGTTACTACAAATATACAAAACTACTTATCTCCAAAAAGTACCTATCATATTAGCTAATTTCCTATTTATACTTTGAATTGTTCCCGATTCGTCGTATTCCTCTTTAGTTGGATTCTTGTTTTAGCTTGGTAAATGAGTGGTCACAAGGGGGAGGGGGTGGATGGAAAAGTTGAAAGCAGAGAGTTTGTTAGGACTAGTTAGGAGACAAACTTACTAATACGGTCGACTTTCAAAAATGTGTTTTACCCAGGGACTGTATATCGATAACCGAGACATATCGGTATTTTTAAGAAAATATCGATAACAATATCGATATTGCCCGAATATATCGATAATTGTATCGGTAAACTTAAATATCGGTAAACAGATATCGATACTTTTATCAATACTTGGTACCGATACTAATAGGTACATACCTACGCGACATTGCCAGCTCGAACGAGTGGAACGGCAACGCCGCGCGCCGCGCCGTGCTCTGCGCCGCGCTCAGCCGCGCCACCCCCCACCCCCCCCGCCGCTCGTCAGGGACGGTATGTACCTACCACGCGCGGCGCGTGAGCCGATTGATCGAGCAGTTTCTTTGACGTTATACTCCAGGAAATTTACGGACGCTAGTATGGTGAAACGGAAATAATTTATAATAGCTGATTTTTCTTGTGTATCGAATATATTATAATTCTAGTAATTAGGAAAAAATATAATTCAACTAAATATGAGTTAATAAGTTATTTAAAAAAAATTAATAAATTTAAGAAAATCCTGAAAATTTTGTTAAAAATAATTATAAACATTTTTTTTTTCATATTGGATCTATAATATTCAAGATGAATCGCAGAAAAAATAATTAAGGATGTCTCATTTATAGGTATTCAATTAGCTAGAATATTGTTTTCATTTTGCATATTTCCGTATTTAAAAATCGTAATTGGCTATAGTTTTCTTCATTCCTTGTTGATTACAATAAATATAAACGTTGCAAGCTAATCATACACAAAATTATACCGGAAGGTCGATTTTATGGTGGTAAATAATGATTCCTTATAAAAAAATACAAATTGATCAGTGTATTTTAACACTTTTAAATAGTTTTATGACATTTTTATCAAAATACTACTTATTACTAACTTTTTCTATCATTTAAGGGTATATATATAACCGGAGCCATGTATTTTGCTAATTTAGTGGCTTTCCGTGTAAATATTTTGTTAGATATCACCACTCATTATAGACAAAAATATTATTATGCTTAGACACAAAAACCAATATCATTATGCGAATAATAATACAAAAAAACATTAATTACAACGTAAAAACATTTCTTTTTTGTATGGGGCAGGTACGTCTTCTCATTTCAATGTAATTTTTAACCGACTTCAAAAAAGGAGGAGGTTCTCAATTCGTCTGTATGTTGCTTTTTTTTTATGTTTTTTAATGTAATTTCTGTTTCCTTTATCCTTTTCTTATCAGAAAACGATCGACCACTACTTTTGTTACACTTTGTATGTACTTATTAGGTATTCTATATCTCGAACAAACAAATTAAAACCATTTCATTTTTCAATCTATACTATCTTTACTAATACTATAAATGCGAATCTGTCTGTCTGTCTGTCTCTCTGTCTTTTACCTTTTCACGCTTAAACCGCTGAACCGATTTAGATGAAATTTGGTATAGAGATAGTTTGAGTCCCGGAAAAGGACATAGGATACTTTTTATCCCGGAAATCATCCCTTAAGGGGGTGAAGAGGGGGGTGGAAGTTTGTAATGAGAATCAATTATTTCTTCAGTAAGGTATATACAATTTATTAGTATGGAGATAGTTTGAGTCCCGGGGATACATAGGATACTTTTTATTCCGGAAAATTGCAGTTCCCGAGGGAGCAGTGATAAACGACTTCTACGCGGGCATACATAATATCAAATGTTAGGTTATTTGGTTATCGTGATTTTTGGTGCTTTGGAAGCGTTTTCAGCAGGCTGAAACATCGTTTGAGTCCGTTTCAGAGGTAGCTCTATCACATACGAATTTATCAAAATGTCAACCAAGTTGCCGTTGTTTTCAGGCGCCTGAAACATGTTTTCAGTCCGTTTCAGAGGTAGCTCTATCACATACCAGTTTATCAAAATTTCGACCAAGTTGCCGTTATTTTCAGGCGCCTGAAACATGTTTTCAGGCCGTTTCAGAGGTAGCTCTATCACATACCAGTTTATCAAAATTTCGACCAATTTGCCGTTGTTTTCTGGCGCCTGAAACATGTTTTCAGGCCGTTTCAGAGGTAGCTATCACATACCAGATTATCAAAATTTCAACCAAGTTGCCGTTGTTTTCAGGCGCCTGAAACATGTTTTCAGTCCGTTTCAGAGGTAGCTCTATCATATACCAGATTATCAAAATTTCAACCAAGTTGCCGTTGTTTTCAGGCGCCTCAAACATGTTTTCAGTCCGTTTCAGAGGTAGCTCTATCATATACCAGATTATCAAAATTTCAACCAAGTTGCCGTTGTTTTCAGGCGCCTGAAACAAGTTTTCAGTCCGTTTCAGAGGTAGCTCTATCACATACCAGATTATTAAAATTTCGACCAAGTTGCCGTTGTTTTCAGGCGCCTCAAACATGTTTTCAGTCCGTTTCAGGCCACCCTCTGCCAGATTACGCGATAACTTGAAAACCCGTTTTCAGGCGTTTTCAGGACCCCTTATGGGCCTTTGAAGTACATTTGAGAATATGGTGAATTTTCAGAAAGAGTGAAAGAGATAGCATGATTATAAAGAGATAGCAATACTGAGAACCTTCCAGAATCGTCGCGATCAAAAACGAGACAGAGACAGCTATAGAACATTCCAGCAACGACTACTGGACTAATTGTATGACTTAGTTATATTTATATTTGTTTTAATTAGGTGATTTAACAAAAAAACTAACGTTAGTACCATTAGTTTTCATAAGAATAATTTAGTTTGATGTTAAAGAATAGTGCAGGTACTGATAGTCAAACAAAACACATATTTTGGAAAAAGAAACAACTAAAATATGTTATTTAAATACTTTAATACGTATGAGTATATGTATCTTAATTTCCGGCATTCCGGGAAATCCCGGGAAATTTATTAGCGAAATTGAGTCCACCTCCATACTACTTAACATCAACGTGGTGTAGGCACTGAGGCCGAAGTTTAGGTATAAAAGCATCCGAATTTCCGATGCCTAGTTATGACGCAGGATTCGGAGGGCGCGGGATGCGAGGGGGAATTAATTATTGCTATAATATCGGTATTTTAGTATCAGTACCGATACTGGTAAAGTAAGTCAAAATATCGATATTAATGTATCGAAAATAATATATCGATACCTATATCGATAAATCGATACCTAATTATCGATATTTATACCGATATCCGATATCGATATCCAAATTATACCGGTATTACAGTCCCTGGTTTTACCTCACGTTTTTTCATACATTTCTCTATAACTTGCAAACAGATCACCTAAGAAAAAAGTGCCCCAAAAAAACCGAACCGGTCAGGAACCAAGGGGTTGCTTTCATTCCGTGTCCATCGCCATATTTCAGGGGAATGATCATGTCCATGCCAAGCCTGGACCCGGTGGTAGGTAAATACGGAACGAGTGCTGTATCGCTGCTCACTCAGTTGGTGGAAGGGAGGAAATATCTGGTTTGACGTTCAATACCGACTGGAAGAAACGCTGGTAGCGATAGTTATTACGAGAGGTCTCCTTCTGTTTCGCTCCATACAACCTCAAAAAGCATAAGTTTCCAGTTTTGAAAATCGACCGTTTTTCGGAGCTCATATCTAGACGATTGGGAATAGGTAATATTTATATCATAAAATCAGTCATGTAAAGTGGATTAGACCATTATTTACCCACCTGTCTGCACAGGAGGGTTAATGTTTTTGAGTTGAGGTATGCACGCATTTATTATTGAGTCACAGTAGAATCGTGTTGCAAAATATCAATATTAGAATGTTCTATTATCTTTATTTATTATTTTACTAGCGACCCTTCGCTTCGGATACATAAGTTAAAATATAGCCTATAGCGACCTGCCCTCGCTTCGGTCCGGGTTCTATTATATACATAAACCTTCCGTAAAGAATTATCTAACTGATGGTGAAAACCGCATCAAAATCAGTTGCGTAGTTTTAAAGATCTAAGCATACATAGGGACAGACAGACGCGGAGGGTGACTTCATTTTATTTTATACTATGTAGGTATTGATGATTACGCATCTTTAGAATGAAAGTGACCTAATACAAAATGTTAAGTTATCTAATACGAGTCATAAAATTATTACATAGAGACCTAATTCAAAATTTAACATTTTGGAATTAGTTCACATTCATTCTAAAGGTGCGATTAGGATAGTATACGAGTAGCTGGCGCGGCGCGTTGCTGCCCATGTCGCACAAAAGACCAAAAAAAATACAGTTGAAAAAATCAGATCGCTAGTACTAAACTATAGAATCACCCGCTAGGGTAACCTGAAGATTGACTGAAAATTTTAAAAAATCGGTCCAGCTGTTTTGGTGTCCGTAGGGAATATACCCGAATACAAACACATCGATTTTTATATATACTCGTATAGATAGTGTCATGTGACCTTGTCGATGTCCCATGATACACGCCTAGAGTTCACCTGGCATTTTACTATCATATTTGTATGTACAGTTGAACTCATAAGTAGCTTTACATTTTAGTACCATGTCGCAGTTACGTATTATACGTTATAGCTTTTCCCCGCGACTCCGTCCGCGTAGTATTCATTTTTGGCAGTCACCCCGGAATTACGAACCATATTGCGCGGGAAATCTTTTTGCATGAAGATACGGGGAAAACTAATTTTCCCAGATGAGACCCAGGTAGATCGAATTTTCGCCCCCATAAACCTGCATGTTGCAATTTTCATCGAAATCGTTAGAGCCGTTTTTGAGAACGTGAGTACATCTTCTAAATATATAAAAGAAGAAACTGACTGACTGACTGACTGACATATCAACGCACAGCCCAAACCGCTGGGCCTAGAGATTCCAAATTTGGCACGTAAGTTCCTTATGAGGTCTAGGGGTGCACTAAGAAAGGATTTTTCAAAATTCATCCCCTAAGGGGGTAAAAAGGGGGTTGGAAGTTTGTATGAAAGTCATCCATTTTTAAAGATAGAAACATGGAAATTGGTATAAAGGCTACTATTTACAAATGAAAAATACTACCTTCAGCTATTTTGGATAAACTACCCCTAATGGGTTATAATGGGGGGTTAAAATTTGTATAGGGGTTTGGACATTTTTGAAGTTAAGAACGTGAAAATTGGTTAAAAGGCTACTGTTTACAAATAAAAAAAGTACTACCGGCAATTTTGGAAAAACTACCCCTAAAGGAATGATATGGGGGGGTGGTAGTTCCTTTTGGAGTGGTGGTTGGTCCTTTTTGAAGTTCGAAACTTGAAAATTGCTATAATGAATACTGTTAACAAATAAAAAACGACTTAAGGCAATTTTGAATAACTACCCCTAAGGGAATGAAATGGGGGGTGGTAGTTTGCATTGGAGTTACGTCATTTTTGAAGTTAGAAACATGGAAATTTGTATACAGGATACCGTAAACAAATAAAAAAGACTACTTTAGGCGATTTTGGAAAAACTACCCCTATGGGAATGAAACGGGGGGGGGGGGGGGGGGGTGAAATGTGTGTATGGGAGTTTGGTCAATTTTGAAATTAGAAACATGAAAATTGTTATAAAGACTACTGTTAACAAAAAAAAAACAACTTACGGTGATTTTGGATAACTACCCCTAAGGAAATGAAATTGGGGGTGGTAGTTTGTATGGGAGTTTGGTCATTTTTGAAGTTAGAAACATGGAAATTTGTGTACAGGCTACTGTTAACAAATAAAAAATACTACTTTAGGCGATTTTGAAAAAACTACCCGTATGGGGATGAAAAGGGGAGATCAAAGTGTGTATAGGAGTTTGGTAAATTTTGAAGTTTTAAAACAACAAGGAGATTAAATGGGGGGTGGTAGTTTGCATGGCAGTTTGGTCATTTTTGAAGTTAGAAACGTGGAAATATGTATATAGACTACTGTAAATAAATAAAAAATACTATTTTCGGTGATTTTGAATAACTACCCCTAAGAAGATGAAATGGGGGGGTAAAGTTTGTATGGAAAGGAGGTTGGTCCTTTTTGAAGTTAGAAACATGGAAATTTGTGTATAGGCTAAATGAACAAATAAAAAATACGACTTTAGGTGATTTTATAAAAACTACACCTAAGGGGGAGAAACGGGAAGGGTAAAAGTATGAAGGGGCGTTTGGTCATTTTTGAATTTAAAAACGTGGAATAGGTATATAGGCTACTTACTGTAAATAAATAAAAAACACTATTTTCGTTTTGAAGTTAGAAACGTGGAAATAGGTATATAGGCTACTGTTAACAAATAAAGTAATACAATTTTCGGTGATTTTGGATAACTACCCCTAAGGGGATGAAATGGGGGTAATATTTGGTCAATTTTGAAGTTAGGAACGTGAAAATTTATTTTGGCTATTGCTTACAAACTAAAAGTATTACGTTCGATGATGTTGGAAATACTACCGTAAGGGGGTAAGATTTAGGGTGTAGTGTAGATTTGTTAGAGTTTGGTTATTTTGGAAATACGTTGCTAGACTACTTATTATATAAAATATGAGTTTTCGCGTTTTTGGAAATTCTGGCAGAGCATATACCTTTAATAACACCTGTGTATGTTCTCGCAAAATAAATAATTTTAATTTCAATTTCAATTTATACCCCTAGGCAAGGTGAAAAGGGTTAAAAAAATCGTATGGTTTAAATTTGTTTCTATCCCATCATGCATGATACGTACGATAATGAAAACTTTATCTGTACGTTTTAACAAAGGTACTGGACTCTCCGCAGACAAAGTCGCGGGTGGAAGGATTGCGTATATATATATATTTGTACTCAGTTCACGTTCTCGAAAACGGCTCCAACGAGTTTGATAAAGATTGCGACATGAGGGTTTACGGGGGCGAAAATTCGATCTAGCTAGGTCTCATGTCTGGGAAAATTCGTTTTCCCCGTGCTTTCACGCAAAAAGAATTCTCGCGCAATGGTTCGTAATTACGGGGCGGCTGCTTCCGTCTGAATAGGCTGATGGTTAGAGCGTTGGCCTACTACGCAAAGACTGCGGATTCGAACCCCAGCTATAGACCGTTTTTTTTATTTTTGTATAGAAATTCGATGAAAAATCGGTTGCGACCCCAGCGACGACGCTAAATAAAGTTTGTATGGATGTTGGGATGTTTTTTCAGTCACGCCTAAATAGTTGAACGGATTCGGATGAAATTGTCACACAGGTAGTTGTTGTTGTTGTGTCCAGGGTAAAAACGATAAACGACTTACTTAAGAAGGGGAGAAAGAGGTACTTAATAAGTTTGGATGTAGGGGGTAATCTTCGAAACTACCCATCCGATTTCTAAAATGCTTTCAGTGATATTCAGAATGAGATTTCAGGGTGGACATAGGCTATATTTTAACTTATAACCGAAGCTAAGCGAGGGCGGGTTGCTATACTTAATATTATATAAACACGAAAGTAGACATACTTTTGCGTCTGTCTGTCTGTAAAGCTTTCCCTGCTAATTCACTGAACTGATTTCGATGAAATTTGGTATGGATATAGCCTGAGTTTTGAGGAAGGACATAGGCTACTTTTTATCTCAGAAAATTGAACAGTTCCCGAGAGAGCAGTGATAAACGACTTCTACGCGGACGAAGTCGCGGGCAAAAGCTAGTATACTGTAAATCCAGACTTACGTCTGGATTTTTTCACATATTTCGACACATAAACTTTGGATTTTAGACCCCTTTTGGTTGAATTAGAGTATTTTTTCTGACTAAACTTATAACATTTTCCACGATTGACAGAATATGTTACAATTATTAGAAAAAAAACTCAGTTATCAATCATATTTTCTGCATAATATCAATTATCAATGATATTATGCAGAAAAATCAATTCGGTTTGTTGAAGGTTCTTATGTTAACCTGTCCTGCAGTCTCGATTTGTAAACCTATATTAAATTAATGTCAGATAAATAATCAAATAGTAGTTACAAAATAACAAACAATCGAACAAGTATTTAAAACGTTCTAAAACATTTAGGTAGTCATATACTCGTACCTCCTGAACAGTCTTCGCCGGCAATAATGACCAAAGGTAACTTACAACCATACCAAAAAAGTTTACATGTTTACCTATACCTACCCTTGTTTATTTGGATATTTAATTTCCGTTGATTTTACAAGTCATGAGTGGCGCATGTGCGGCGACACTATGTTCTTTTTTTTGGTCGTTATTAGTAAATGTTGCAACTAACGTCACCGCGTTCACTTCTTCGTCATTCTTGTAAATATGGTGTGTTGTGTTGTGTCCAATCATTAATTGACTGTAATGTGGTAGGTATAAGTTATGCCCAACCGATTTTTATGAAACTTGGCTACGACTGAGACCCACTGCCGGAATAGAATACCTGAACCAAACTTGCCATTTAATTACTGTGTGTTCGATTCATGCACCTATTTTGCGATAAAATAATGTAAGTTTTGTAATTATGACGTTATCACACAGTAGTTTTGTTTGTTATATTACTTGTGATGATCAGTCAGCAACAATATTCCAAATGGCACGGAACTCTGGTTAATAGTGTTTGAGATTAAGATAGAGAAAAACCAAAGTTTTTACATTTTTCTGTCACAAAATGCCGTTTTTGTGCCGTTACCGTACCATGAGTCTTGAAAAGGAGAACAGGGTAAAGAACCGGTAAATAAAAATATAACTTCTTCATATATCTTCTTTTTATTTTCTGATAATATAATATTTTTACGTCCGGTCCGTACTACGATATAAAATAACAGTTTCCCTTTTTAGAAGCAAAAGCAGATACCAAACGACTTATTTCAAATTCAACATTTACTCGTTTGGTACGAATAAATGTAGCCAGTTCGTTAATACTAACAAACCTTCACAGTACCGTGTCGTTGGAAGATATTGTCAGGGAACCCCGCAGTGCGCTGTCGAGCGCGCCGCACCGCGCGCCGCACCGTGTTCGACAGCGGCGACATCTGTTAGGTTGTTTTAGGTAGTGTAGCATTATAGCTACATGAAGCGTCACTTCTATGCTTATGTTAATTCTTTGCCATTGACAACCTCCTTTTTTGGTTGCAACTTTTCCTTGACCAGTTTGCCTGTTTGATACATGGCAGGTTATTTATTTTCTTTTAATTTGAATTTCAAATTTCTTAATGGGTTCGCGAGAATATTGAAGTTGTGTCATTATTTTCCTGATCTCAAATGAATTCGGAGTGAAATCTATATAAAAGTTCAAAAATCTTGGTTGAAATTAACTTCGTTTTTAACACCAATGATTGTTCAATATTACCGATCCTAGTAAGTGTTTATAAAACTATATTGGTTTTATTTTGCCGATGTCCATCTAAGTCGGGTAGGTTTGGTTGTTATTCTCTTCTTCGGTTTAGGTTCACGTAGGTTTCAGTATGTATAGGTTGTGCTTTTTTAAATTGCAGCAAGCCGTATCGGCTGACGATTTATTCTACCTCATGAAAATTTGATTGTACGAGCGCGGAATGAGATCTATCTGCGATTAACATCACGGCGCTAGAAGCGTGTAGTCGTCAGCGGTGCCATACGCGGTCCACAAGAGGAAATTCTACACTACGCTGTTCCAGGATTTTTCAAGATAACTTTTGAAAATTATTTCTTTAAATCACTTCAAACCAACTAAAATGAATTCAGCCACATCTTAAAGCCTGTAGTACGATATTAGTAGTATTTATTTCGTTAGGTTTTTACATGAGCGAAAGTACTTTCCTTCATAGGGACCTAAACTAGACTGACATTTAAATACAGTATTTTCATAGTCTCCGGTTAGAATTCTCTTTAGTGAACGGTTAACCAAGTTTTGGTCTATTCTAATCGGTTAATGTTTTGATTATTAAACCACTAAATTTATAGCGTTAGACTCTGTGATCTGGAAGATAATACTTATTTATATTTCTTTGCGTTTTCCATCATATTGTGTTTTTACAGAATTTGTTGCCTTTTTTAAAAAAATATTATAAATTATAAACCTTACCCTTTAAAACCCCTTTTAATCTATGCCTAAATCGTACCTATGCATTTAATTTCTGAAAAATGCCTAATAATGTGATCAGCCGGTAATTGCATTTATTATCGGTTCATTACATTACAGTAGGTAGTAGTCACCAACACGCATCATGTCAGTATTCAATACGTGCTAACAATCCGAAGATGCTCGACGAATTCACTGCTTTATTTTAACATAAATAACGCAGGTACTTCAATAAAATACACCTTAGAAAATAAAACTTAATTCACCGTAGGTACATTGACAAGATTTCATATTTTCTACTGGCGCTAATTCCAAAACTAGGTACCTATTTATTTGGGAAATTAAGGGCCACTAACCTATTTTTTTTTCTTTTTTTATTCACAAATTTAGTAGATATGCGGAAATAATATTTAAAGACTTGAAGTTTGAAATTACCGCTACGCCTGTAACTATGTTCCACATGTTGAAAGAAGGACTGACTGTGAGTTCCTTGTAGCATTTCTTCTCAGCAGTGGTCACCTCTTGATTTTTCGACACAAAAGTCCCCGCACGGCCTACGATGATGACGATGATGACGATGATGAAGGCTCACCAGTGGTCAGTTAACAGTGATGCTGTGCTAGGCAGCCTAGTGCCTCGTCCTTTAGATTACTGGGCTGGTGTTCGGATTTGATCTAATCAAGACAAGCAGGGACGTCCAAAATAATGATTTGTTTTCAGATTGGTGATGTAAAAAACTCTTTAGTTTTAAGTCTCACTCCGCTATAATTCACCACCGATATAATTTAAATGCTAACTTGATCGCCACCTCCCTTTCACTGCGTATGAACCGTTAGCTACAAAGTGGCTAAATGCTGTGAATTCATGATAGAATTAAAGTAGGAACAAATACGTCTTGCAATTATTCCTTTCGTATTTTTGTGTTGTGCCTATTATTGCGTGCAGTAATTATTTTTTATTAAATATTTGCTTAAAAATCATAGTGATTAGTAATTAAATACAAGTAATTTTAAAATAAGATACCTAATTAATTTGCATTGAATGTACAAGCGTTAGTATTTGACGTTGGTAAATAATGGTAGGCCAACGGTTGTAGGAATTGTAACGAGTCGTAATGGATCGAAATGGAGCGCGCCGGGTCACTCTGGGGCCGCGCGTGCGTGGAACTCGCGGCGCAGGGCGTGGCCGCGCGGCGACGCCGCCTCCCCGCCCGCGACCAGCTCCAGTCACCCCATCTATACATATAATAAAATCCTTAAGACCAAAAAGTCTGTAGAAGGTTTACAAAAACCAGATCAAGACGACTTATAATAAAAATTGGTTTTTAACATGTTCAGTTAGGTGGGTACATGTTAAAACCATTTTTAAAAAATTTGGTTTGTTTGGGTGTTTGACCGCACATCGCGTACAAACTACTGAACGGGTATTGATTAAATTTCACAAATCTATTTTAATGTTACTAATTTTAAATGAAGGGGGTAAAAAGAGGGAGTAAAGTTTGTACTAAAAAAAATTATATTGTTCTAGAACCATGACACTCAGAAAAGGTACTTATTATTAAAAATAAAGAAACGCCTGTTTAAGCATTTTTTCTTAATTTCATCCAAAGACGCAAAAAAGAGGGTTTTATGTTTTAAATTACTGGACTTCATACAACTATAAAATAAAAACCAATGAAGTTTGACCTTTGAAACTTGCTACATATACTTAAAATCTAACAAAATAAAAATAATTTCTCAATTTTCTTGAAATTTGGTTGGTAATGGCAATTTTGCACGAAGAAAATCAGCTTTGCTCGGTATAAAGTATAGGTAGTTAAAAATACCTACTATAGTATTTTATTTGTAACTATTACCAACTACCTACCTAACTACTCAATAACGAAAATATATAGATACGAATGTAAATAGATATATACGAATATACATAAGACCACAAATGCGAAAAGTGTGTTAATTGTAAAAAAAACATAATTACTAAAACTACATTCTGCACAGATATTTTTTCAACGAAACCATTTTACTCACCCAAATCAATGAAAATTGGCGACCTAAATTGTGTTCTTTACCTAACACAAAATGCGCCAAAAACAACGCGTTCAGTTTCCGAACGCAACCTTACTAATTTTACTTTCTTGGCAACGTGAAAAGGCTTCTTCGACCTTTAACATCAGACTTGGCTGTATAGTATGGTCTTAGTAGCTTTGCCTAAGCAGCTAAAAAAGCAACGTGAATTAACAAAAAAATAAAACCGTCTTCAAAAACCCACTAAAAAGGGTAAAATAAAGACCGGCCTCCTAGGAGTCCTAGGAATTGCCTATTTAGTGTCTAATAGGTACATCTATATCTATACATAAAATAATAATATCGTAGACGTTCCGTGTCTTTACAGTCGAGGACGGAAAGATGTATACACTTTTGGACCTTATTACAATGGAACAAGGTGAAAAAGTGTAACATCTTTCTGTCCTCGACTGTACACTAAAGAATTTTGCAAAAAAAGTGCTGGGGGACGCGAGAAATAAGGGATAGAAGGTAAAAAAAAATATATTTTTATTTTTGTGTAGGTACTTGTCGGTTTGTTTGTTTGTTTGTGCGCGCATCACGTAAAAGTCAGTCATTGGATTCAAAATCGAATTACTGAAGCTTAATTGTGAGTAGGTACTATTTAGTGTTTATTTCAGTTTATTAAAGTCGTCCATTTTGGAAGATAGAAACGTGGAATTGGTATATAGGCTTCTGTTAATAAATAAATAAACTACTTTCGGCGATTTTGGATAAACTATTCCTAAGGGGCTGAAATGGGGAGTTAAAATTTGTATGGGGATTTGGTCATTCTTGAAGCAAGCAACGTTGGTATAAAGGGCACCATTAACAAATAAAATATAAAATGTTTGGTGATTTCCGAATAACTATCCCTAAGTAGGTGAAATGGGAGGTGAAAGTTTGTTTTGTCCATAGAAACATCAATCCCATGTGAGTGAAGTCATTTTTGAAGTTAAGAAAATTGGTGTTTAGGCTACTGCTTACAAACCAAGGGTACTACTTTCGGTAATTTTGGAAACACTACCCCTAAGGGGGTGAAATTGAGGGTGGCAGTTTGTAAGAGAGTACGGTTATTTTTGAAGTTAGATATGTTCATTGATTTCTAGACTACTAAATATAAAATACGAGTTGTGGCTTTTTTGGAAAATCTTTGAGATTTAAATAATGGTATCCCAGGGAAATTGACGGAACCCTTCAAAAATTTAAGGGACACACATTTTCAAACTTCTGCAAGAACATTTACATTCCAAAAGCACATTTCCATTTGGTAAGGGAAATTAATGACCAGACATTACCATCGGAACTCCTTAATCATAAGTACTTCACAACACGCTACTTTTACCCATCATAATTGATGTGGTGAAATGGAAGCTTCGCCAAGTACCAGGAGAACTTCAGTATTCAGTATTCATCAGTTTATTGCAAATAAGGAAAATCCATGCAATAGCTTATACAGAGTCACAATACCATAAACATATACATTTAGATCATTGTATCAATATCACATGAAAACAATCCAGTAAAAGCAAAAATTACTTTACAAAAAGATTCGATTATTAAATTACTAGTACACAAATAAAGTCAAAAAGGTTAAAAATAAATGTTAGTCCTGTCACTGTTAGTCAAATATTCTACCAAAGTATTCGTCAAGGTATAGAATGGTCTACATTTTAAATAGATTTTTAGCTTTGTCACAAATTCTCTTATATTATTAGATTCCTTGATGTCTGAATTAAGATGGTTGTAAATTTTGATTGCAATGTAGTTAAAACTTTTCCTAAAGTGGGAAAAATGTGATCGGGGCAGTACGAGGTCTAGGTTACGGCGTAGCGGGTATCTTTTACATAACTCTTTAACTTTAACTCTTCAACGATTAATGTCCCTGCATATTGGATAGCCCCATTTTGTCAAGAGTGATGAAGAATTGGCAATAAGCATTAATGGCATTCATGTAGTGTAGATTTGCCGTATGTAATACAAAATCACATAAAAATTATACAAACACAAAAGGCGAACAAATGTTTGGAAACATTACTATTTTTTTGGAAAGTCTATCCCTTTATGATACGTAATAAAACTTTATTTGTACCTACCTACTTTTTAACGAAATTACTGACTCTCCGCAGACGAAGTCGTGGGCGGAAAGCGAATTCATTAATAAAAATACATTTTAAATGTTTAACAAACGTACATCTCTAGAACGATTCGAGCATAGACATTGCAGGTAGTTAAAACAAATACTGGCTTTCATTTAAAGCATTAACTGCCGCACTCAGAGACGTCAATTAAGTTTCAAGTTTCATTAAAGTAGCTGCTGTCACTTTGTTTGCTTTAGCAATAGAATAAGACGCAGCAACTTTAATGAAACCTAAAAGTTAATTGACGTCTCTGAGTGCGGCAGTAAGTATAATATAATACCTACTTAATCTAATGACCAGACAGGCCGAATCTGGATCATAGTCAAGCGTACCCCAACGAAGAACGGGAAAAAACGCTAGGAGAATGACTTTACCTAAATAAGCGAGCGACTCCAACGACATGTCATAAAAAAAATATCTAGCAATTAAATGAACCCTGTCTGTGAAATATTCACACGGACCTTCGCTTTGCTTTAATAATGCCTTTTATTGGCTTTTTGGTGACCGCCTCTCTGAGGAATCTCATATCTCCTTACCTACTCGACAAATATATTATAATTAAATGCAAGTTACGACTTACGAGTTACGTACCTACCTACAAAGCCATCTAACTAAAGAATAATAAAAGGTTTTATGGCTCGTAGTTTATGGGACTTGTCTTATTCCTTTTTTTTAATTTGTCACATAGGAGGTTGTGTGTAATTAACCGGAAGATAAGCTGGCAGCCCAAGGTTTCAGCTAATGGAGCCGGTGTAAACGGAAAAAACGGCAGGTTCGGGCACCCGCATGCGCCGGCGTAAGGCGTGCGGTAATTTAATTGGTGTCGGCGGCAATATTTCAGCGTTTATCTAATCACGCGGCGCGACGAGGACGGGGGCGCGGGCGGCACACGCGCCGGAACGGTTTTTTGCAACGACGTTCAAAAAATGATCAATTCTTATGACTGAACTATCCGGGTGAGAAGATATTTACCCGCGGGCGCCGACCGGCCACCGCGGCACTCTTGAAGTCCGCGGGGCTGCAACCTTCTGCAACGCATGAATAATGCTGGTGCACTAGCCATTTCTCAAAGTCATAGTCACAAATTTCAGAATCTCTTTTAAAAACGTTGCATCAAAACAAATGTCACAAATGTAAACTTGGTATGACGTAGGTACAGTAAATTAGTTCAAAGGGCGATACGATTTCGCGGGTAAGGTGGGTGGGCATTGGGCATAGAAGTTACTAAGCAGGGGGTTACTTTTCTCTGCAGGTGACTTACCTACATACCCATACGCTGTACATTGGGTTCCTTCCTGACGACAAGACTCCTTTTTTTTTCTTTTGTTTTAAGCAAGAACGATAATAGGAAACCCTAAATCTACTTTTGTAATGTGAATCTACCTTAATACTCAACTATCCGATCATTCGTAATACTAATTCAGATTTAGACATCTTGATGAGAGCTGATTTTTTTTTAATATTACCTAGATAATTTTATGTGTGTATGTACAAGTATGTATGTATTTATGTAATTTTAATATTTAATATATGCATAGTTTCAATGCCAACTCTTTGGTTGGATGCACGGCGCACGGATTGGAAGTTGAAACAAAATAATATTTAAAAAAATTTGAAAAGTAAAACACACCAGTGCGAAATATTCAACTTTCCGCACAATGTGCAGCTAAGAAAAGGAAAAAGCACTAGTTCGAAAAAATGCAACTTTCCGCACGATATACAGCTACGAAAAGTACGTTTTGAGCAACTGTTTTAAAAAAGTTATATTACAGTAATTCTTCTTCTCTTTGTCATGCATTGGTGCATTATGTGTCTGAATACTCATATACATTTCTTGTCATATAATAATTTCGTATAGAAGTTATTTCAACTATTTTTACGACCGTCATATTATAGTATCTGCGATGACGTCTATAACACTTACTTATATAACATTTTTGTCATATAAATGTTTTTTCTCAAACATGCTCAGAAAGGATGGCATTTCTTTTGAAAAACGAAGACGCGAAAGGCCTCATTTTCTTCCTAGGAGTAAAATAAACGTATGAAAACCCATTTTTGTCCGCTGCCATATTTTTTTTAAAGTGCTGTCCAATGCATACAGAATAGAAAGGACCAAGAAATAAATCTCATACAGCCAAGGCAACTGCTCGTTTTTGTAGCACAGTGCGTGTGTTTTCTTCTTTTTAATTTCTTTAAAATTGTCTATGGTTAGAAAAAAAATTAAAAACAAAAACTTATTGAAATTTAAACGTAGAACTTACTATTGTTGTGTAAAAACCACAAACATCAAGTCCTCGGCACTTCACGGTATTAAATTTGAATTCTATTGCTGTCAATATTATGTCAAATTCTACAAGTGTGAAATGGTTGAATTAGATCCTTTTCCCTATGTTACGTCCATTTGTCTACCACAAGCCCTGAAATATCAACATCTCAAATTCAACAGATAAACATAAAATGTTCCTGGAAAACCCATAACCATTTCGTTTACAAATTGTCCTAATATGACTAACATCACTTTTAATATTAATTTTACTTTATACAAATATATTTGTATCATTTCCTCACATGTTTGAGAAAAGCATTATATATGCCTCGGCGGAAACGGGGGGATTGCCTGACTCGTATTTTAGCAGGCCTCGCTATTGCTCGGCCTGCTAACCACCTCGTCAGGCAATCCCTTACTTTCCGCGCCTAGGCAATAATGTACTATTGTCGTTTAAACGTCATGGTTGCGTCAATTTTGTCCTGTAATTACCTTTTTCACTTCTCATGCTCTTAAAATTCTACTTTGGTCTCTGCATATCGGGACTAAAGTTCCTTTTTAATCTCTAGGGATTACAGTATTTTTATTTTATTTATTCACCATTTTCTGTAAAACACGTAGGTACATAAATCAGGATGATACATAACGGCCCGTCTCATATTTTTCTATTAGTATTTTGTATAGATTGACATTTTTAAATTCGTAATATCTTTTGAATAGAATGTCCGATTTGAATAATTTAAAAAGTAATCTACAGGTATTGAAACAGTCTTGAACACGAAATGATTTATTTGGATAAGGATTAACACAAAAGTATGGATAACAGGTCTGATTTTGGTCGGCATTTCTATCAACTTTTAAAATGTAAAGAAGTTGTTATAGTGATATAACTACAATAGTTGGACAAATGGTATCGTGATATTTTTTGTAGATATTGATATGTTCTTTAATATTGTTGAAAATTTTTTTGTACTATCATCAATAGTTTCCGCAGCGCATGCGATGTGATGTATCACATCGCATGCGCATTTTACGGCTAAGTTTTGTACACCTTTGGTTACATTATTGAAGTTTTAGCAGGGATGCCTAATTTTTTCTAGTCATAACTATAGCCTTTGTTACTCAAGGATAATGTAGCATTCTAATGGTGAAAGATTTTTTTAAATCGGTCCAGTATTCTTTCCTCTTTATTATATTAAGTAAGTATAGATAGTATAGATTATTATTATTATTATTATAGTGTAGATTAGAACATTATGTTACTGCTACAGATAAGTAAATTATCATAGTAAAGTTGATTGTTGTAATGCTAGTCATTGCCAACGGATTTTCAACGCATTATAGAGGACTTATGATATGTGTGTAGATAAAATAAATAAAATAAGATACAACTGATTTCAAATTATGCGCAAATCTCACTCATCGAAACGTGTGGCCGGCCGCGCGGCCCGCGAATGAACCTAATAACAAAATCTTTCATCATTTGAAAAGTACATTATTCCAGTTGGATATGGGTTATTTTAACTTAAATTCACCGAAGCGAAGCGAGGGCGGGTCGCTAGTGTCGTATAATAATGGCTGTTGCGATGTGTATTCGTCTTTGTGTAGAGTAATGGTGCACAATGACTTTTATATAACGTAATAGTTGTTTGACCGTCGCTTAGAGATAATATCGACGGTGGAAAGGCAGAATCACTAAAGCGACATTTGTTTGTGAAATTGAGTTATTATTCAATTCAATTCAATTCAATCCAAAATCATTTATTTCGGACAAAGTCCATAACGTGTTAGTAACAAAGTTTTACTTAAATCTAGGATTAGTGATGATGATGCCATCATGCCGATTTCGGCAACAGCGACGCTTCATGGATTCCCCATAGGTGCAGAGCCAGATTGTGCCGCTCTCTGATGTGCCCTCCAGTGGCTTACGTAGCCAATCTTTGCTGCGAACGCACGCCCACACTGAGCGCACGTTAGGACTCCATTGCTATATGCATAGGGTATGGCTACTGGTGGGCGGGTCTTGAGGTCGTCCCTTTTCTTATTCAACTCAGACTTCCGATCTTGCTCAAAGTCATTAACTTTTTCTTGAATAAGGTTTCGCCACTCAGTGCGCCGAGCTGCCAAATCTTCCCATAGAGAAGGCTCAATTTTGCATCTTTTAAGATGTCTTTTCAGAACGTCCTTGTACCTTAAGTATTGGCCACCGCGTTTCCGCTTACCATATTGGAGTTCTGAAAAGAAGACGCGCTTCGCCATCCTCTCCTCCGCCATTCGCGACACATGCCCGCACCACCGAAGTTGTCGCCTCATGAGGTAGGCCTCAATACCGAGCACGTTGGCTCTTTTCAGCACTTCGGTATTTCGCACGTGATCAGACCACCTAATATTCATAACCTTACGCAGGCATCTAAGATGAAATTGGTCTAGTATGCGTATGTGGTGTCGGTACAGGCACCACGTCTCGGCGCCATATAAAAGGTTTGGCAGTACTATTGCCATGTATACGGACACTTTCGTCGATAGCTTGAGATCATGAGAGCAGAAGACCTTCAGACACAGCTTGCCGAATGCTGCAGCGGCAGCTCCGATCCTGCTGTTTATTTCCGCATCTAGGTCACAATTAGATGTAACGATGCTCCCCAGGTAGCGAAACTTGTTCACCTGTTTCAATATGTCCTCTCCGAGCTTTAAAATCAGTTGTTCATGGCCATAAGAGTCCAACGACATCACTTCGGTCTTCTTAACGTTGACCTTGAGGCCAAACTTGTGACAAGACTCGGCGAAAACAGATATTAAATGCTGCATGGCACCTGGCGATTCTGCTACGAAGCATAAATCATCCGCATACATGATTTCCGTAACTAAAGCGTACGATACTTTGCTTCGGGCTTTGAGTCTACCCAAATTAAACAAGGATTAGTATTATATTAATAAAGGTTTTTACATAATGGGGCATGTAGCTGCACCCAGTGCTTCAGCCACGGTGATTCCCACCGGTCGGCCAGCGTGCACAAGATGGTAGTCGAGTTGGCGCGCCACCGCCTCAATAGCGAGTTCCATCGCTTCCATGATTATCGCGTGGAAGCCGTCAATCCGCCCCTCCGCGAACATACCTGAGGCGCTGCAGTATCGCGGCAGCCCGAACACCACCCTGTCCGCATTGTTGTACTGTACTCGCAGAGCGCTGTATGCCCGATGCGTGTAGCTGATCCATAGGCTGCACGTGTAGAACTGGCAATATGCTTTAAAAAGCGTAGCCTTCACCTATTCAGTACATCGTGCAAACCTACGAGCCAGCATGTTGCAGCGCACAGCTAGCGCTCTGCGTTCCCTCTCCATGTCTATGTTGTCACACATGTCATCGGTGACCCAGTGGCCCAAATACTTAAAATGCTCGTATATGCTTAAATTATACTCGTTGAAATCAATTTTTTTTTCTGCGTCGTTTGAACTGGGTTTCGCGACGATCGGACGACTTTGATGGTGCTT
Organism: Tortrix viridana; assembly: GCA_963241965.1. Lineage (NCBI taxonomy): Eukaryota > Metazoa > Arthropoda > Insecta > Lepidoptera > Tortricidae > Tortrix > Tortrix viridana. The sequence continues at coordinate 23,680,177 of OY725171.1, forward strand.
AAGGTAACGTGAAAATGGACCTCAGTTTTAAAAAGTGTTACTTGGTGCGACATACAATCTCAATAAAATAAAATCGACGACGCGGTTAGCCTAGATGGTAGTGTGATGGTTCACCCGGAGGGGGATAATTTTTTTTTGAGATAAATAGATTTATCATTCAAGGAAGGATTATTGTCATTGACAAACAACCCAAACCTATATAACTCCAATTATTAAGATATTATTTTGGCCGATAACAGTGATCATTTAGTGATAGAACTTGCTACATTGTGGACGATAATCAAGTAGTCACCTAGATTCTTTATGAGGTATGCGGAGGTTTAGTTTGTGGGTCTAGACAAGGAATAAAATATATACTTTTAACCTAAAATAAAATAATAATATTTTTATTTACCTATTTGTGTATTTAATAAGATCATAAAACATAATGAGAGTAACTACTGTGATTATAATAAATTGTAGATAATTAATAGTTTAGTGTAATTAATTTGGAATGAAACTGAAATGCTAAAATAGGAGATCTTGTTTCTTGTTGACCTTCAGTAGTAGATGTCATATTACTGATATGATAATGATGATCATGATAATGGTGATTTTGTTTATTGCAACTGAAAGTGAATATGAAAGTAAATAAGTAAGTATAATGTCAATTTCTTTAATCAACTTTAATGCAAGGGTATGAATAAATGTAAATATTTGTTGAGTTGGAGTGTATTGTGGATAGTAATGTGAGACTGCTGAATGCCTCCATAATATAGAGATTTATGAATAAAATATATGCAAACTATTTTATGGTGGCATCCTTCAAATCTCGAGGATACCCCAGTAAATAATTACTGGGGGAATTAGTGCCCCTCTCAACGCACAATTCAATGAAGACCACCACTCAAAAACTTGTCTCCTCTTGAATAGATCAGCTGATTACTACCTTAGAGCGTATTAAGAATTGACAGTCAACCCAATAACGCATTATACAGTCCTCAGTTAAAAGTCACAGGATATTATAAAAATCTACATGTATTGTCTTAATTTTAGTAACACCCGGAGTGAAAACACATACCCAAGTAATTACTGAGCGAATGCGGGGATAGGTTATTATATGGCTCATTAAATTCACTGAATACTTCATCTTCAAAGCGGTTGAAACGGCTGAAGGGCTCGCATCAGCTAGAAATAACTGCAACTTTATAAACGCCTATTCCCAAATGTGAGATAGTTCCCTAGAAGACTTTAATATATGTGTATCAGTACAAATCCGTTAGACCTCAACATATGGAGGCATAATAAGCTAATAGTACAGACTTCAAATTAATATAATTAATTAGTCAAGCAATAATATTGCAGGAGTATTTAGATGACCTTAGGATAAGGGTAATGTTAGATTAGTAAAATTAAAATAATATATATGCAGGATATTTAACCAATATCAGACATTTAGAAAATAGCTGACATTGATAAGAATTTCAATAAGGATGCTAAGGTCTTAATAAGGAAGACCCGCCTGAAATAATCTAATTGAGCAACATTGCCATTCTGATATCATACTATTAGTTATGTACTAACAGAATAATGATCTGAAGAGCAGAGGCATCAACTAAACTATTGGAAAAATGGCATAAGCCATACTTGACAACCACCACAGCCACTTGATTCAGTCTTTACTTAACAAATAGCCCTGGGATTGACTCCGATCAGTTCCTTAACGAATTTCAGTTTCCCTACTAATAAGAATAATATGTTGATAATGTGTTCGCAATTGTGTATTTTTTTTGTTAATTTGTTTTTAGTACATTGAAGCTTCACACACATACCTACACAATAACAATCAACTAAAACCTGCCATTCATGATGACAGAACTTAGATAAGGACCTTCAATAGAGAATGCTAAGTTCTGAAAAGAACTCTGCCTGAAGAATTCTAAATGACTGCCAGTGTCGTTCTGACATCAAATTCTTGAATGTAATCCAAGAATTTGACAGACAGAGAAACACAACGTTCAAGTAGACTTTGGAAATCAGAATGAAGAAATAGAATCACTTCCACTGAACGACTGATTTGAACATTGATAATTGTGTAATACACATCCGCCAAAGGCCAAATTCGCGAATCCTCTCCAGTTTCTCCAAAGAACTTCCCTGATTAACTTCCTACAATAATCTTCTAAATTATATAAACATAGGTTGTTTATAACTAAGGATGTTTATGATGAATATAGTAATGTAGTAGGTAATGTCTACGTACTGGTTACTTGAGGTACAGAGAATAAAGTTGAATGTGTGTTGTAATGAATAACACTGAGCAAATAGAAAATGTGTAGTGATATGTAGTTTATGTATATAATGTACATCAAATATTTTACGATTAGATATTTATACCATCTATGAATCGATGATTGAATTCTATATAAAATTACCTATAGTTTTATAGCCGCCATTACCGCCTCACATACTAAAATAATCCTTGATAAAGTAAAACCATGGTAAATTAAACCCATGATGATTTCTATAGTAACTGAAGCAAAACCGTTTGGTATTTAACATATTCATTACAGTCTAATCGTCCCTAAAATACCTGGAGCTTGAAACTGATGTTTCAAGCTTCGATTCACAAGTCGCTTCGCTATCATCCCCTTTTTCCTTCGTGACCCTCATTTATACATTGTTCGCCTCCTAATCCGACAGGGCTCCATTGCCGCCTCCTCTATTGCTAATCCTCTCCTGAAAACCCAATTAATTAATTCTCTTTCCTACCGACGCCCGTCCTTCCCTCCTAAAAACTCCATCTTTTTTCTTTTGTCCTCCTTTTTCTCGCGTCCTCTCCCTCTCTCCGTTCCCATTTCCTATTTCCGTGATGCTCCTATCCTATCGATAAACATCGATTCCCGCTACTTTCCTAACGAATCCATTTTAAATGTCTTACTTTTACCTAAGTATATTTCCTTATTCTTTTTTTTTAGGTTTTCTACATAATTACTGCATTTATCATTTCATGGTTTGCATACAACTACCCTAAAAATCATCAATCCGACCCTTTATGATCGCGTCTGTATACGGCCTAATGTCGCTCTAGCGACGAATCACAGAACCCCTTATTTAGTACATAAATAAGGTTATGTTCTAGTATTTATGTCTCGTTAATATTGATTATTTTGATTAGATTCAAGCCCTCTGATTGATGATAACACATTTGTTTATGACAAGAAGAACTGTTTACAGAGCAAACGCCAAATAATCGTAAGTTCATAAACTCGAACTAGATACAATATTGAATTCAAGACTTTAGAATTAAATACATGAAGATAAATACAACTAAAACTTAAATAACTCCCATTCTAACAATATATAATGTTTCTTGTTTCAGAGAACATCTTCATAGTTATGACATAAAATTAATATTGACAGTAACATAGAAAGGTTATGCTTAAGAGGATATAACCAACAGTATCTAAGAGATGTCCATTGCATTATCTGCAACCTGCAGCATCACTAGATAAGTACAATTACTTATCTAGTGATGCTGCAGGTTGCATGATGAATCAATATTCATCATGTAATTTAATCCATATTATTAACCTATTATTATTGTTTTAAAAGGTTAATAACCAAGTCAGTTAGTAAATCATTTTAAACCAAATTCTAACCACAATTCACTTATAAATACCTAAAAATAAGTAAATACCAGGACACTTGCTGTAAACAACTATTACGATGAGAATTTATGAAATATCTCCAATTTGCTTTATACTAAAACCTGGATTGATTAAGGTTTCATAGAGAAATGCAATATTTGAAATCTGTATTTCAATAATAAACTAAGAGAATCAATCTTTATTAAATGTCCCTAGCTATCAGCTGTATTTACTATTATATCAAGGAAATAGTTTTTGTTATATCTCTTAATTTTAAATAGATTTTTAACTTATTAAACTGCGAGATTGCATCTTGAATACTAACTTTTTTCATGTTACAGATTATATTTTGATCCAAGATCAATTGTTAAAACTATCATGTACAGTCAAGAGAATACCTAATATTAAATCCAACTCATTCCAATTAGAATCTAATCAAGATAACGGTAAGCTTCGTCAAGCCTCTAAAGGTATTTTAAAAATGCTAAGTACAGCTTTGTTTATATTCTAGCATGGATGTCATCTTGTCTAATAACAATATCAACCCTAGTGTATAAAATATGGAGAATATTAAACAATATTATACAATTACTGTTTTATAATTAAACACTAGTTCCCTATCAGTCAACAGATGGCGCTGTTTAATGAATTAGAGTTCATAAGTTCGGCACTTTTTATACAGATGGCTCTATAAATAACATTAAGTGACAACCGTCTGTTTGAAAGCCCATGAAAATGTGAATTGTAATTGTGAGATCGTTACAGTAGTAACCCTGCCTACGAAGCTAGTGGTCCCGGATTCGATTCCCGGTATGGGCAAATATTTGTGTGATGACCGCGAGTATTTGTTCCTGTCCTGAGTCATGCATATTTTCTATATATTTAAGTACGTATTTCTCTATACATAAGTATGTATATCGTTGCCTAGTACCCAAAGTAAAAGCCAAGATACATTACGCTAACTAGCGTTTCTATTCGTTTCTTTTTTAAACCAATCGCGTCACTGGTAGATCTCGCCATACGAAGAGTCACGTGATCTACCAGTGTCGCGATTAGTTTAAAAACGAAACGAATAAAAACGCTAGTTAGCGTAATTAATCTTGGCTAAGGGCCCAGAGCTTAGTTTGGGATTAAGTCTTTTTGTGCGAGACTGTCCCTTGATATTTTATTATTTTATTTATTTATTGAATGTCACTTAACTCGCAACTTTTTTATATACGTACCCACTTAAAGTATTTTTAAAAACACTAGTTTTTAAATAATAGCATTAAAGGGTTTCTTCCAAGTATGTATTTGTAAGTTAAGTTGCTTAAGCGTTTCTTCTGAAAATTATTATAATAACCACTGTCGGTTAAATGAGCGTTCCCCAATATTACCACATTTATACAGCCACATTAGTTAAAAACTGTGTCGCAGCTCTGCTGGATACGCCCAACTCAGGACAAGGTAATACTTAGTCTATGTTCAAACTGGAAAAGGAAAATATATGTATAAAGTACTATAAGCACACTCGTAATTTTGAGCTAAGTATCGCTTAAGGTAATATTCAATTACCACCCCATGTCGCTTAAGTGAAAGCCTTACGAGGTTACGTGGCGCTTAAAGTTTCATGTCAAAACAAACCGTCGCTTCAAGGAATCACTTTTAGAACAATACTCCCGCGAAGGTATGGTGATGTTATTTAAAAAAAATGTGATAATACCCGTATAAAGAACTACAGACCCATCCTTTCTAACCCATATCTATAAGCTGTTTTCATTTGTCATTTCGAACTGTTTCGCATGCAAGTTGGTTGACTCCCAGGTTTCAATATCATAGACCATATCCATACGACGCGGCAGGTTTTACAGAAGACGAAAGAATATAACCAGCCATTATGCTTAGCGTTTGTGAACTATGTGAAAACCTTGATGCAATCGGGACATGGGGTATACTGCAATCTCTCTAGCGGTATCAAATATGACGTTTCACTGGTAAAGGTACCTTATGGCGGTGGCCACACCACGTACCTTCACCTGCGAAACATCACAAATTGACTATTGGGACATTAAAGTGTTGAAGTGTTTTTAAGAAAATGCCACCATGCCAATTGCCAGTCCGTCTTCTTAACCTCTTCTTACAATGCAATGTGGCCAGCCCATTGTCAATTGAGATTTGAAATTCGCTGAGTTTTGTAGCCAACTTTGGTTATTCTGTGGATCTCCTCATTTCTGATTCGATCTTGCAGAGATACTCCCAGCATATCCCTTTCTATTAACCTTGAGCCTTCTTATGAGACCCATTGTAAAGGACCACGTCTTTGTTTCGAGTGTTTTGTAAGTCATCACTGGCAATACATACTGGTCTTGAGAATCTACGGTAATTGGGACGAGAAGATGCTGCGTAGGAAGGTACCGAACGCTGCCCAGCCGAGTTGGATATGACAGTTGACATCTTTCTAAAATAAATATTATCATCAACAACTTCGAGTGTAGAGTTCCGAACTTACGGAGAAATGGGTACAACACGGAAGTTAGACATGATTTTTATTTTCTCCGTATTTACTTGTAGAAGAGAGGCTAATAGAGAGATCTCTCTCCAGGCGGGTGTCGTGCCTGGGGACCGAAGTCCATTACCGCGTTATGTAGAACATTAGTTAAGCTTGTTTTCGCTGGTAACGCTGCCCGTACATAGTCGCCTTAGTTGTCTGTCTTGTACTTGCTGCGTGCTGTGGCTAAGTGTCGCTTGTCGCTACACCAGCCCCCCTTTGAGACCGGTGGTTGATAGTGGTGACGTGCAGTCTGTACGTAGAATGGCCGCTTGCAAGTGCCAGTTAATGTCTCCAGAAGTGCTCAGAGCCGCGTTGGCGAGCGTAGCAGGAGAAGAGGAGTGAAGTGGAGTATACAGTGAATCGTGTAGGGTAGACGCAATGAGTCGCGCTGAGACGCAGTGAGTTTCGCTTATACGCAGTAAGTCGCGTCGAGGTACGCAGTGAGTTGCGTTAAGACGCAGTGAGTCACGTCGTGATACGCAGTGAGTCTCGTAGTGTAAGTGTAACGCAATCGCGTTATCGAGTGAAAGTTGTATGCACACTGTAGACATCAGGCATAGATATAAGACAGTATGCTAGTGGTGCACAGTGCGGGTTATCTGGCTTGCTTTAAAACTGCGTCATGGTCTTTGAAGGTCATCAAGGTTGCGTAATTTGTCCATTGTCGGGGTCACCAATGTAGATGTAATCTATCTGTTTAGTTTTAAAGTATCTCCTAAGTGCCATACGATAAATAAATAATCACGTCGGGTCCACCAATGTAGAAGAGAGGCTAATAGAGAGATCTCTTTCTAGGCGGGTGTTTTGCCTGGGGATCGAAGTCCATTAGGATGAAGTTGAAAGTTGTATATATGCAACTTGACTAGGACAACTTCGATACTGCGTTGTTGAACATACGAACATAGTCGCCTTAGTTGTATTCTACTTGCTGCGTGCTGTAGCTAGATGTCGTATTTTGAGACCCACTTGTTGAGAAACTAATGAGGCCATCAAGCATTGTGTCCAGAACCAGGAGCTCAGCCATGGCTACAATATTGTCGGCAAATCGAAGGTGCACTCACCAGGTAGTCGCCGTCGATATGCATGCCAAGAAAGTAAGCTTGAAAAGGTTTCCAACGCAGCACTGAACAGATTTAACACCTTACTGTCTCACTCCGCGTTGCAGATGTACTACTCTGTCAAGAAAGTACCGGGAAAAGATCAATAATACACAAACTGTTTGTTAATCATCCAAATTTATTTTATCACCTTCAAAGTATGCTCCTTCAGAAACGATACACTTACGCCAACGAATAATCCAATCATCAAAACATTTTTTAAACGCTGTTTCCGGAATTGAATTCAGTTCTCGGCGCGAATTCTCCTTTATGTCTTCTTCGTTTCGGTTTCGGTTCAGTTGGAAGGCGCCACTCCGAAGCTTGTTGACTAGTTTGCATGTCAAACTCGTAAACCCACGTCTCGTCACCAGTAACAATGCGTTTCATGAATGTTGGGTCGGAATTGACTCGTTCTAGCATGTCCTCAGCGACTCTCATGCGATTGAGTTTTTGGAGAAAATTCAGGTCTTTTGGGACTAGCCGAGCGGTAACATGTTTCATACCCAAATGATTAGTTAAAATAGTACGGATCGACTCGTGAGATACAGAAAGTTCGGCGGCTATCTCTCTCAAAGTTGAATGAGGATTTTCAGTCACTATTTCCTTCACTTTTGCGATGTTAACTTCAGTTGCAGACGTTGATGGCCTACCAGAGCGAGGCAAATCTTCCATCACATCTCGACCGCTTTTGAACGCTTTGTACCACTCATAAACACGTGTTTTTGATAAAGTCGATTCACCGTAAGCCTTCTGTAACATTTTCAGTGACTCCGAACACGAAATTCCATTGGCGATGCAAAATTTAAGACAAACTCTTTGTTCAATGTTTTTGTCCATTATGAAATTCGCAATACACACTAGATATGATATAACTAAAAACAGCACTGTATTTAATATAAATAACAGATGCAACTCAAACTCCGCGCCAAAATAGAAAACAGTTGTGCGAATCTAACAACAACAAAAAAAACAAAAATTTGAATTTGGAACCATAAACAAATCATCCATTCCCGATACTTTGTTGACTGAAGGTATAGGTTCTAGTTTTGGTTAAGAATACGGACTGGCATGTACCAATGCAAACACCATGTACCAATAGTCAATTTGATACCGCCAGAGAGATAGCAGTATAGCCCATGTCTCGATTGCATAAAGGTTTTCTCATAGTCCACAAACGCCGATAGCACACCTCCGCCGCGGAACTGTAGAAGCGAAACTCTGGCAACGAAATAAAGTTCGATTTCGTATTAAATATCACGATTCCGCTACAGTTTCACGGTTTCGCGGCGGAGGTGTGCTACCGGGGAAATGCTAAGTATTGTATAATGGCTGGTTATACTCTTCCGTCTTCTGTATAACCTGCCGTATGTTTTACCGTTGCTACCGTGATGTTGAAAAATAAAAATACGTTGAAAAAAAACGTTCCTTGTATGGGGACCCCCTATATTTACTGTAAGGCTGTAAAATTGTTTGAAATAAATAAATAAAAAATAAATAAATATTATTTCACTTTATTGTTATATTTTTATTTGTTAGTAAATCCGCCGTAATAACACATATTCTGAAAAAAAATCAACCCTTTATATAGCTCTTTATATAGACATACAGACAGACAGACAGTATAGACAGACAGACGGAAGGACGGACAGCTTAGGCATATTAACAGGATCCCGTTGGGCGCCCTTCGAGTATGGAACCGTAAAAATTGATACGTAAGACTGATGTGCTTGGGCGCGTCTAATACATGTATTTCTCATTCCTCTGCAAAAGGTTGTTAGGTACTGACCAAAAACATTTAAATTTTCTAAATTTTCAATCGATTTTCATTGTTTATAGACTTAATCTTATCAAAATATTCCTAATAAGTCTAAACAACCCACGAACATTAATCTATACGGCGATAACTTAATATAATTACTTGGGCGATGGGTGTTCATACTGAACAAAAAGCTTCTGATTTTCACGAAAGCTTCCTAGAGTCGCCGTAAGAAATGGTTTTCCTATTTATTTAGATCCTCCTCTAACTCCGGAGAGTACTTTCGTAACTTAGTAATATGATACATTTTTTTTGCAAAAAATGAAAACTTTGACCCTTCTGATTTCGCACTTGGGTTCCTGAAAACTTCGTAAGAAATGGTTTTTTGGTTTATTGGTGGTACCGGGTATCACTTGATAGTACTGTCGTAACGTAGTAGTATGATACATTTTTTTGCAAATTTTCGGTTTTTTCGGACCCCATAACTTCCAAGAGCTTCCTAGTTGACGCGTAAGAAATGGATATTGGGCTTTTGTAGGTATAGGTCTACGGCACTATACATGTCTCCAAGGCTTGTTATATTATACACATTTTTAGGCCTGGGACGGCGGTCTAACAGGGTGTATACAGTGACGTCCAAATTTTTTTATAGAATCCTCACACCAAGGTGTATCCTAAAATACCCCATGTATGTTACACGTATAAACATGTATGTTTAATAGAGAAACCCCAATGTATATACATGTATGTTTAATAGAGATTTGTCTATTGGGCAGAGCCAGCTGATAAGGCTGAAGACTGATGACGGAGTTTTTGGAAGAGTGACTAAAGTGAAACCAGTGACTAAATGAATATGCAGGCAGTTGAATGTCATTTACCCACCTTGACGGACGACGTAAATTCGCCGGCTATTCATCGAATGAGTAGAACTGAACGACAATGCGTTAACAGAATAACATAGCTGTACTCAAAAGCTTCTACTTTAACAGAAATATTGTCAGAAATCAAAGAATCTGCTGAATTTAGTGAAAAAACACTGACTAAAAATGGTAAAACTACTGGTCATCATTTAGCAAACTTATTAAAAATATTATCTGTCTTACTGTCCATTCCCGCCACTTCAGCTTTCACTGAAATAATATTTTCTGTAATGAATCTGAAGTGGCGGGAAGAGAGAAATAAAGCCTCTCGGAATTTGATAAAGAACGAGCTTTAAATTTATATTAATTTAAAATATGACTGTAATGGTTCCTTATCCTGCTTTTATAGAAAATGATAAATAGATTAAAAGTGCCCAAAGCGCTCAAAAATACAAATTCAAGAATTTAAGCAATTAATAAATAAAAATTAAGAGTGACTTGTTTTGTTTGTTGGTCCTCCCTTCATTTACATTTTAACGGGGAAATAGACCTGATTTTTTTGCTTCTGTGTAGTTGGAGTGGAGAAATTCCGAGAAATATACATTTTCGCAGGTTATAACCCTAACTGCAAATTATAGCATTCGGCCAAGTCAACCCCCAGATCTCCCACAAAAGGGTAAGTTCACCTATGTACATTTACTGCCCCGAAACAAAGTCTTGTTCCTAATTGTTTATGTGCAATGCAATAAAGAGTTTACTTTACATACTCGTACATACCACATACTTTTTTCTAAGGGACTTTCGTAGTTAGCCTTTGACGGCTTTGACTACTTCACCGGACTTACCAACTAAACCGTTTTTAACCATTCATACAGTCCACCCAAGCGGCATTGACTCGTATTCGGGATTGGCAAAAAGTGGTTGCGCCAAGGATCGAAAATGGCGTCGTTGAAGCCACTCGAGGCGGGCACATGGCGCGGAGCGGCCGCACCTGCGGCGCACTCGACGCACTCGACGCCACGTGCAGCCGCGCGCTGCTCGTCTGTGGGAACTGCTCCGTTATTATCATTTTTAAGACCTCGCTATGTTTCACGTAATCGCACTATTAGCTGGTGTCACGTCTTAACATGGATTTAAACGAAGCGTGATAGCGCGAGCCGACCCAGGCTCGTGTTTCAATCTCGTCTAAACGGATGAATGGATTTGGATAACACACACACAGATAGTTTAGTATCAGGGCAATCCGTGTGCTATTTATATTTATCCAAATCCGTTCAGCCGTTTACTCGTAGATGAGATTGAAACACGAGTCTGGCTCGGCTCACGCTATCTCGCGCCGTTTAAATACACCTTTATCCACTGCCAGTTGCTGTTTTTAGTAGGTAATGGGAGTGACACATATTAATTGATTGATTGATTGGCTGAGGTTCGGTCAGCGCAAAATGGAGCTAAGTACCTATACATTTTGCAATATAATAATAATACATACCCATGCTCAAGTCCGAAATAATAAGGTGGTAACCGACCATCTGCCCGGCTAATAATTCCCCACAGGTAGATCCTGTTGAAGACCGCGCTCCCCTGGACGCGCTGTCCCTTTGAGAGACTTGCAATTCAAATTCAAATATTTATTCAGTAAATTGGCCACATACGGGCTCTTTTACACGTCAGTAATATAGAGTGAATCAACCAGCGCTTCGGACAAGACTATCATTGCGGAGAAGAAGCGCCGCAAGAAACTCCAGCAGAAGGTAATTTTTTCCAATATAAAATACAATAATACTTAAAAGTAAGTTACATTACAAGGTAATAAAGTAACAAATATTAATTATTAGAACTAGCACAAATTAAAACATTACAAATGTAAGGTCAAATACGTTACACTAAATGTAATGACTAGGAGAACAACACGACGAGGTCTCTTCGTCAAAAGCCATAACTGGAATAATTAACTGAACAAGTCCTTGCAGACGTGAACAGACCGGACCCCACAAACAGCACCCGTTCACGAGTATGACGCGTATCTCAGCCATCGCCTCCCTCAACCATATGTTCGGGAAGGTGGCGACCCGATCAACGACGCCGCCGTAAGCAAAGACCTTTGAGCGAGCATGACGTGCTCAAGCTGCCGGACAACATAAAAGTAATATTGTGTGAAATAGCTGTCCGGCGAGAAACATCACAGTGTGCTCTCATTTAAAAGCGTCCTGTATACACAAGAACTAATAGAGTACAAAAGTACATACATACAATTTCGTGTTTGAATACAGTTTGCTTAAAGGCATTTTAAGTTTCAAGATAGTAACGTCAGAAATATCCTAGACTTAAGAAAATACCTTAAATAAATAATAGCCTAGACACTACTTAAATACATCTTGGTCACCAATGAAGTCATTTACAATGAAGATAAATAACGAATTAAAGAATATGAACATACTGCTCTCTATAGTGAATACAAAAAATAAATAGGCAATACGTTATTATTTTATTTCTACTCGTTGACAACCCTTGCTATCGTTGACGCGGCAGGTGAACCAATGCGTTTCCACCGTTTGGCACACAGCCTTAAGGTTCCGTTTGGAATGCGCTGCAGTCGACGACCTTGGAGGGCCATAAATCATAAAAATAATAATTATACATTGATTTAGTTAGTATACAGGGTGGAAAATTCGAATACCACATGGAAGGCAACTACCTAAAATATTGGAAATAGCACATTCTGTGTAAAGGAGACAGACATTCCTTTATTTTTAACCGGCTTCAAAAAAGGAGGAGGTACTATGTTCCATTGTTCATATTTTTTTCATGTATGTTTACCGATTTCTCTGTCAATTGTGGACCGATTTTCAAATATTTTTTTTATCGAAAGAGTATACTCCTGAGGTGGTCCTTTTATCACGAAATCAGAATCTGATGATGGGATCTATGAGGAATCGAGGGAAATCCTCAAAAGTTATAGGCACACATACAGCAATTTTGGTATTACCTGCAAGACCTTATGAAATTGCATTACAAAAGCACCTCTTGGTGAAGAGGAACTGATGATGAAGACCAGATATGACCATTGGAACTCCTTAGTCGTAAGTGATTGACGCCAGCAATGACATTTATTTATTAAGAACATGAAGCTACTTTTATATCCACTATAATGCATGTGGTGAAGTGCAACTGATGGTGAAGAACCGGGAGAACTCCTCAATGATTAACGGCCCTGCATCTTGGATAGCGACATTTTGATAAGGGTGATGAGATGAGAAATTGGTATAAGGCTATTGTTTCTTAACGTGATGTTTATGTGCTTTATCACATAATAATAATCGGTACATCACTAAAAAGCGAAAAAAAATTTTAACAAAAAAATAAAACCGTCTTCAAAAACCCACTAAAAAGGGCTAAATAAATACCGGCCGCTTAGGAGTCCTAGGAATTGCCTATTTATTACCTAATAGGTACATGAAATATATCGAAGTCGGTGGCAAGAATCATGGTGTCATTGCTATTGTGTATACCTACTTGACACCAGCTTGATGAGTGTGCTAAGTTGTTAGCATATAATATTTTAGACCCCGTTATGACTAGCATAGCGTGCAATTGTAGATCGGAGCCTGCGCTGAGTTTTATTAGCGCTGGCCCCGCGCCGGAGCTGCCGGTTGATTTAAACTGACAGCTTCGACAACGGCCGCGGCTGCCGTCGGTTGCGGCGCCAGTCACGGCAGCCCCGCGCCTGCTCATAGGCCGACAAACATTACAAATAAGTTAGGTAATAATGTAATAAATATAATTCATCAAATTATACAGGGATTTTCTAGTAAGGAACTAGAAATTGGTTTGTTTATAGATAGTGCTAATATACACGTTTTATGTGTTACTGAGCATTGGCTAAAAGGGCATGAGTGCATGTTTAATTTTAATAATCATGACATTGTTAGCATGTTTGCTAGGCAATCTTGCAGTCGGGGAGGATCCCTGATTATGGTTAAACGCAACATTAAATGTAAGGAGCGCAAAGATATTGTTGCGAAGTCAATTGAACGTCATATTGAACTTGCTTGTATTGAATTGGAGCAATTTATTATTATTTGCGTATACAGACCCCCTGCGGCGGATTACAGGCTTTTTGAGAGCATTTTAGAAGATGTACTTAGTTGCGTTTTTAATAGTAAAAAGTGCATAATTGTGTGTGGTGATTTTAATGTTAATTTGCTAGAGGAATCACCCACGTCTATTAACTTACTGAGTGCTTTTAAATCCTTTAATTTAGTGAATTTGTTCAATGAGCCTACTAGAATTACAGCAACTAGTGCTACGTGTATTGATAATATATTTAGTAATTTTGACCCTACTCGGAAATCCATAATCAACATTTTAAGTTCGGATCACTGCGGCCAGCAAGCTTCGTTTAAGGGGAAGACTGATATTGCGCCCCACGAGTTTATATTTAGACCAATTTCTAAAAATCGATTAGAATTATTTAATACTAAGGTCACTGAACAACTGAATTATATGAAGTGTACTAGGGAAGATCCCGACAGTTTATGTACTTCGTTATTTAATTGTATTATTAAAGAATTTGATGCCTGCTTTAGTCTGAAAAATGTTAAAGCCAAGCAAGGTACGAAATTTAGTGATTGGGCTACACCAGATATTCATGAAAAGAGGTACAAATTGTATGAGTTATATGCTTTAAGAGCTGTCGATCATAGGCCTGAGTTTCTAGAGTACGTCAAAAATTATTCTAAAGAGTTCAAGCAGCTTTGTGCTGCTGCGAAGTCTGAGTATTTTTCTAATAAGATTTGTAACTCTGACAACAAGATTAAAACCGTCTGGAATGTAATTAACACTGAAACTGGTAAAACTAGAATTAGAGACCCGCACTACAGCCTGCAAGTTGAAGATACTCTAGTAAGCTCGGACCTTGATGTAGCTAAAGAATTTGGGCGGTTCTTTACGAACATACCTTTGGCAACCACTAAATCTTTACTATCATCTCCTGATAAGGCTGAAACATTATTAAGATCCAATGTGAAGGAATGCCCAAATTTGTTTAAATTCCATCATATCACCTCAAAAGACGTGATTAAAACGTTTAGGTCTCTTAATATCAAAAAGACTGAAGATCTTTGGGGCCTCTCTGTTTCAGTACTACACTCCATTATAGAGTCAATTGCGCCTTACCTAGCTACTATGTTTAACAAGTGTGTCGATGTTGGAGTATTTCCTGATCTGATGAAACACAGTAAGATCATTCCCTTGTTTAAGTCAGGAGCAAAATCAGACCCCACAAATTTTAGACCTATTTCGATACTACCAGCATTAAGTAAAGTTTTTGAGAAATTAATTCTTAATCAAATATCCTCACACTTTAATAAATATAAGCTACTTCATAGCAGTCAATACGGATTTACCAAGGGACGGTCTACAACTGATGCCGGTTCTACTTTGGTGAAACATATCTTTGATGCCTGGGAAAAATCACTAGACGTAATCGGAGTTTTCTGTGATCTGTCCAAGGCATTTGATTGTGTTGATCATGTTACGTTAGTGCGTAAGTTAAGCTACTATGGCATCAAAAACATTGCACTAGATCTTATTACATCTTACCTTGCTCACAGAACTCAGCGGGTAGACATTAACAGAACACAATCTTCTGGGTCATCTGTTGCTATGGGCTCTATTCTGGGTCCGTCCTTGTTTTTAATCTATATTAACGATCTCCCATTTGTAGTGCGCGAAAAACACGAAATAGTCTTGTTTGCTGACGATACTTCACTTATATTTAAAGTGGATAGGAAACAGGATAATTTTAATGAAATTAATGATGCGTTATCCACAATTGTTGACTGGTTTACGGCCAATAACTTACTTTTAAAAACTAAATGTATTAAATTTTCATTGTCTAATGTGAGGCGAGTGAATGCAGCTAGTATAAGACTGAAAGATGAGACACTGGAATTCGAAGATAGAACAGTATTTCTAGGTGTCACTCTGGACTCAAAACTGCAATGGAGTGCGCATATATCCACACTTGCAGGTAAACTTAGTTCAGCGGCTTTTGGGGTAAAGCGAATCCGACAACTTACTGACGTCGAGACGGCGAGACTTGTGTACTATAGTTATTTCCATAGTGTTATGAGTTATGGAATTTTGCTGTGGGGAAAAGCGGTTGACATCCAGACCATCTTTGTATTACAGAAGCGGGCTGTACGTGCTATATATCAATTGGGGTCTCGTGTTTCGCTTAGGGATAAATTTAAAGAAATCAATATTCTTACAGTCGCGTCGCAGTATATCTTTGAGAATATCATGTATGTACGCAAACACATACATGAGTTTAGGCATAACCGCGACGTTCATAATTTAAATACTAGAAATAGGGATAAGCTCGCTCTTCCAGGTCACCGTCTCCGTAAGGTAAGCACTTCGTTTGCAGGGAACTGTGTACGTTTCTACAATAAGATACCATCTGATATCGTCAATATGCCGTTCAATAAATTTAAGTCTCACATCAAACGCTGCTTGATGGGTAGGGCATACTATACTGTAAATGACTTCATTGGTGACCGAGATGTATTTAAGTAGTGTCTAGGCTATTACTTATTTAAGGTATTTTCTTAAGTCTAGGATATTTTTGACGTTACTATCTTGAAACGTAAAATGCCTTTAAGCAAACTGTATTCAAACACGAAATTGTATGTATGTACTTTTGTACTCTATTAGTTCTTGTGTATACAAGACGCTTTTAAATGAGAGCACACTGTGATGTTTCTCGCCGGACAGCTATTTCACACAATATTACTTTTATGTTGTCCGGCAGCTTGAGCACGTCATGGTCGCTCAAAGGTCTTTGCTTACGGCGGCGTCGTTGATCGGGTCGCCACCTTCCCGAACATATGGTTGAGGGAGGCGATGGCTGAGATACGCGTCATACTCGTGAACGGGTGCTGTTTGTGGGGTCCGGTCTGTTCACGTCTGCAAGGACTTGTTCAGTTAATTATTCTAGTTATGGCTTTTGACGAAGAGACCTCGTCGTGTTGTTCTCCTAGTCATTACATTTAGTGTAACGTATTTGACCTTACATTTGTAATGTTTTCATTTGTGCTAGTTCTAATAATTAATATTTGTTACTTTATTACCTTGTAATGTAACTTACTTTTAAGTATTATTGTATTTTATATTGGAAAAAATGACCTTCTGCTGGAGTTTCTTGCGGCGCTTCTTCTCCGCAATGATGGTCTTGTCCGAAGCGCTGGTAGATTCACTCTATATTACTGACGTGTAAAAGAGCCCGTATGTGGCCAATTTACTGAATAAATATTTGAATTTGAATTTGAATTTGAACTTGGATAATATATTTCGTATACCTATTTTTAGAATCATGGTGTCATTGCTATTGTGTATACCTACTTGACACCAGCTTGGATAATATATTTCATATACCCATATATTTATATATATACCACAAAAAACAGTTTCGACATGTCTTCCTACATAAACCGTGTCCCCTAGACAACATACAGCGTTTACATGATTTTTATGAGGTATGTACGAGTAGTAAGCTGTTAAGCATTAGTTAATTTTCTGGTTTAGGCCAAGCATTTTTGTCCGTTAGATAGTCCTCGACCCTATAGTAACGCTTTTGACATCCACGACTTTTTCAAGTAATTTTTAAGTGCTGGAAGGGGTAACTCTAAAACTACGTCGGGTAATCTATATATATAAAAGGCAATGTCCGGTTGACTGACTGACTGACTGACTCATCAACGCCCAGCCCAAACCGCTAAAGATAGAACTTTGAAATTTTGAGGGGGGGTTGAGTTTGCAATGTAGGCGTCGTTTAAGAAGGAATTTTTCGAAATTCAACCCCCAAGTGGTAAAAATGGGGGGTGGAAGTTTGTATGGAAGTCATTCATTTTTGAAGTCAAAGACCTAAAAATTGGTACATAGGTTATTATTTACAAACAAAAAATAGTACTTTTGGCGATTTTGGATAAACTACCCCTAAGGGGTGGAAATGGGGGGTTAAAGTTTGTATGGGAGTTTGGTCGTTTTTCAAGTTAGAAACGTGGAAATTTGAATATAGGCTACTGATAACAAATAAAAAAACTTCTTTCGGCGATTTTAGATAAACTACCCCTAAGAGGTGGAAATAGGGGTTAAAGTTAGTTTGGGAAATTAGTGGTTTTTCAAGTTATAAACGTGGAAATTGGTATAAGGCTACCGTCAACAAATAAAAAATACTATTTAAGGCGATTTTGGATAAACTACCCTAAGGGGTAGAAATGGGGGTTAAAGTTTGTATGAGTGTTTGGTCGTCTTTCAAGTTAGAAACGTGGAAATAGGTATATAGGCTACTGATATTAAATAAAAAATAGTACTTTCAGCGATTTTGGATAAACTACCCCTAAGGGGTGGAAATGAGGTGTAAAAGTTTGTATGGGAAATTGGTGGTTTTCAAGTTATAAACGTGGAAATTAGTATAAGGCTACAGTTAACAAATAAAAAATACTACTTTCGGCGATTTTGGATAAACTATCCCTAAGGGGATGAAATGGGGGCGGTAATCTGTATGTGAGTTTGGTCAATTTTGAAGTTATAAACGTGATTGAACGTGCCGATTGGTATAGAGGCTACTGTTAACAAATTAAAATTTAAGATTTTGGCGATTTTGGAAAATCTACCTCTAATTTGGTGAAATTAGGGGTGGAAATTTGTATCAGAGTTCGGTCAATTTTGAAGTCACAAACGTGGAAATTGGTATATAGGGTATATAGGCTACCTTTAACAAATAAGAAATACAACTTTCGGCGATTTTGGATAAACTACCCGTAAGGGGTTGAAATGGGGGTTAAAGTTTGTATAGGAGTTTGGTCATTTTTGAAGTTCGAACTGTGAAAATCAGTATATGAGCTACAGTCAACAAAAAAAATACTTTCGGCAATTTTAGATAAACTACCCCTAAGGGGTCAATTTTGAAGTTAGAAACGTAACAATTTATATATAGGGTTCTTAACAAATAAAGCAATACAATTTTTGGCGATTATGGAAAAACTACCCCTAAGTGGGTGAAATGGGGGGTTTAAATTTGTATGGGAGTTCACTTAATTTTGAAGTTATAAACGTAAAAATTTAAAAACTACTTTAAGTGATTTTAGATAAACTACTCTTAAGAGTTTGAAAGGGGGGTAACATTTTGTATGGGAGTTTGGTCGTTTTTTTAGTTAGAAACGTGGAAATTGATATAAAGGCACTATAAACAAATAAAAAATACTACTTTCGGCGATTTTGGATAAACTACCTCTAAGGGGATGAAATGGGGGGCGGTAATCTGTATAGGAGTTTGTTCAATTTTAAAATTAGAAACGTGGAAATTGGTATATAGGCTAATGTTAACAAATAAAATTATACAATTTTTGGCGATTTTGGAAAAACTACCCCTAAGTTGGTGAAATGAGGGGTGGAAATTTGTATCAGAGTTCGGTCAATTTTGAAGTCAGAAACGTGAAAATTGGTATATAGGCTACTGTTAACAAATTAAAAATACCACTGATTTCGGATAAGCTACCCCTAAGGGTATGAAATGGGGACTGGAAGTTTGTATGGGAGTGAAGTCGTTTTTGTCATTTTTGAAGTTAGTTATATGGAAATTGTTTTTTAGACTACTGAATATATAAAATGTGAGTTATGGCGTTTTTTGAAAATCTACCCTTAGTAGGGCAAAAAGGGTTTGAAAATTTGTATGATTCAAAGTTTATATCCCTTCATGACACGTAACGAAAACTTTATCTTACTTTTTAACGAAAATACTGACTCTCCGCAGACGAAGTCGCGGGCGGAAAGCTAGTTTATTATATATGTAAATGAATGCATTGACCTACAAACTACAAATGATCTATATACTTTACGGACACGAAACCGTACCGTACCATCTTTTTACCATCGTACAAGATTTAATACTATGTACTTTTAAATACTTTCGTAAAAGAAACAAGATAGGCGCTATAACAATATGTAAATTAGGTAATTGTCTAAATTCATTACATCCCTTTATTTAGGAACCCCCTTTAATTTATAATTTAATTTAATTTTTATTATTTGTGGTCATAGTGGCAACAGAGATACACTCTGTGAAAAGTTCACAGTCTATCTATTACGGTTCATGACAGCCCGCGGAGTGACAAAATGAATAAAAACACGTTTTTGTATGGGAGCCCCTATTAATTTTAAATTTTATTTTATTTTTATTATTTGCTGTTAAAGCGGCAATTAAAATAAACACTGTGAAAATTTCATTCATGAGATACATCCGGATTTAACAAAAAAAATGTCGTTTTTTGTATGGGGACCCTCTTTAATTTTTAATTTTATTTTATTTTTATTATTTGTTGCTATAGCGGCAATAGACACACGTTCTTTGAAAATTTCAGCTGTATACATATTTCGCTTCATGAGATACAGCCCGGCGACAGACAGACGGACGGACTGACGGACGGACAGCGGAAACTTAGTAATAGGGTCCCGTTTGGCACCCTTCGGATACGGAACCCTAAAAAGTATGTACGTGATGGAAAATTATAAAAGAAATTGTTTTGAAATGTACAGATTAAGCTCTTTCATATGACACGTTACCCCACTTGCTATAATTAATTCGCTTTCATTTTTCAACTCCCCATTCTAGACTCCTTTTCAATTATTTATAAAATTTATTTCATATTTTTTTTACTAAAAACAGATGCGGGCAAGCAAGTTATACAACTGTGCTATTTTCAAATTGATAACTTGAAAATAGCACAGTTGCACACTTAACTTTTAATTTCAAGTTGATAACTTGTGTAGTTGCTGAGAAAAGCTGCTGTGTGTGACATACAGACAGACAGACAACGAAGCTTCACCATAAGGGTTCCTTTTTTACCACTTTGGTACGGACCCCTAAAAAGTAGTTACATAATTTTTAATCTGTGTATATTTTAGCAAAAAACACCTAATATTATTTTACGATACAAAACGGTGTGTTCTGATCGTTCGATTTCATTCTTGTATCTATATAAATATAAATATTGAATGATTTTCTTAGGACAATGTTACCGAAGAAAACATTGTCGGCCTGTTCAATGTCTGTTCTTAAAAATGATGGTTTCTGACCCCAAACCAGAAATAAAAATAGTTATTTGTTATACAAGGTTGCAAAGTTATTTGGCGCGAGAGCCAGTATTGAATCCCGAGTTAGCGAAGGATTCTAAAATTTTGCGCCCGGCGCGGCGCGCAGCTCGTTGTAAAGAGTACATACAGTAACTATAGAGAAAAAGAGTGGCAACTCTTTGTGACCATAGAGTTGCCTATATGACAAGCCATAGAGTTGCCTATATAACTTGCATATATGACAAGTGCTGCCGAGCGGCGTGATTTTCACGTTGTATTTGTTTACAAATTTACAGTGTATTTGATACTGAGTAATGGATGTAGATAAATTGATAGATTGTGTTAGAGAATTTCCAGTTCAATATGATTTGATGACCATAAAAACTACAAAAATGTGTTAACCTTGGATCGAGATTGCGAGAGAACGCGTCGCGCTAAGAACACGACATGCCGCGCCGCGCTTGCGTCGCACTAAGAACGCGCCACGCTGCTGTCGTGCCGCGCCAAGCAGGCTGTTTGACGAAGCCTTGAGGCTTCCTTGTTGACTACGGAACGGAACCCTAAAAACGAGGAGGTTCTCAGTTCATCGGAATCTTATTTTTTTAAGTTAACAAATTGAGATAAAAGTCCTTTATCCCATTGTTAAACAATATGTAACATCCTCAATCGGCGACCAGGCATGAGATCTTAGAAGAGGGCCAGCGGGTTCATATGCCTGAGAGCAAGCTACCTCGAATTTAGAAATAGAGGCGCCCTGGGTAACTTACTACAAACAGGAATGGTTCCTTGTGTGAAGTGAAACAACAAGTATTGTTCTCCTTGATATATTTAACACCTTTTACATCATGTTATTCACCCTAAGTACATTTATAGAGGTCGGCTATAGCGAGAGCCGCTCTATTGAAATTTGGTAACAAGTAGGTTCATATGCACCATAATAATAAACTAAGAAATAGAAAGGTCACTTATCTAGGGTGAAGTGTGCGTGAAGCCAGGTGTGTAGGTGATGTGAGGGTGAATGGCAAGCGAGGACTCAAACACTAGGATCTAAGCGAAGAGGCACTGCACCGAGCCTTCCTAAGTCGCAACACGTGGCAAGCAGGCCACGCCCCTGCGGTTCGAGTCTGCAGCCCCCTCACGGTCAAATCCGGTAGTTGAAACTAGACATAAAAAAAAAAACCCTGCAACAAGAATTGCAGTTGTAAACAAAAGAAATATAAATTGAAAGCTAACCTATCAGCCCTAGTCATAAGGTAAAGATGTGCACTTACCACAGTGTGGGTTTTCATGTAACTTTATAACGTGAGGCTAGTTGTGACCGGCTAAAAGCACGGTGCCTCCCTGTGACGTGGCACTGACTGTAAGCAAACATAGCTTGTTAGAACAAAGTTAAAATAGCGGAACTTGCCGACAGCAACGTGGGCTCTCACGATACTCACTTGAATCAGGCACGTATGCCACCTAGTGACCCTGTTTTACAAGGCAGGAGTCATCGCTTGGGATTCGGAACTGCCCTAGCTATAACAAAAGAGGTTACGTAAGTCGACAAATCAATCACACAACACCTTTAGTAGGGTGGGACACAGGAGTTACTCACACTGGTGGTATTTGTAGCGGCCTCTAACTCATATTAAGACGGCGACACATACTTATGCCCTGCTCTGATGCGCTAACATGTCTTCGAGTAATTCGCCTGAAACAACATGACAAATGTCATAATAACAAATTCCACTTGTGTACGATGGCAAGACGCATCGAATGAACACCGTAACTCACCGCTGAAAGCCCCTTTATACGGGTTATTTAAATAATTTGGTCGACGGCTAAGCAGCCATATCTAAGAGCAAGAACCGATTCAACGCTGATGTGGCGAAGTTCATACGTCATTCCGGGCGCACGACTCGTTTCACTCTTCAATGCCGACAACATTGTACTCGTGCGCTATTTAACAATTTAGACCTTAAAACAACTATAATCTTTCCCAATTATTTTCCTACAGACACTCTATAAATCCAGAAACAATATAATTTTACATGCCGAATAGTAACACATGATCCGAGTCTCGTCTATATGTCAAAACGCAAGAACAGTGAAACGTAACGCTCAATTGGAAGCCGTATTTGCTCCATCCCGCTCACTCTCAATGGTCAGCTGTAGGGAGTGAAAAGGACAGAGTTGGTTTGTATTCGATCCTTGATTTTGGTGCAGAGGCCCGCCAGCTGTAGTGTTGCTATATGAAAAAAGCTTAACAAAAAAACGGGTGTTACAAATAAAATAAGCTTAAGGTTAATTATGAAGAAATAAAATCAATTCAAATGTTTTCAGACGGATCCCCGTCCTGATTTCGTCTGCTCTTGTCGTTGCTTAACTTTGCTGGTTGGAGTTTTTTACTGTACCGACGTGTACCTATTTAATACGGTCTACTGAATTCTTTAGCATATAATTAACGTATAGGTAGGTACTTATATCGTGTTATGATGTGGAACCCTCGGTGTAAGGGTTGACTCGCACTCGAATACCTTAATGCAAATTCAAAATTGGGAATGTCCGTACTAAGGCGAAGTTAAAATGTAATATCAACTCTCCCAGACCCCCCCCCCCCCCCTCCCCCTCCTCAAAGAATAGAATATTATCTTTAAAAATAGGTATCATTTATATGTAAACTCCTTTATTTCACTTTACTATGCTGCTATAAACATTTAAGTTACCATGATTAAGTAATATTTACTTGCTGTAGGGACAGGATGTGTTTCATTAGACAAATTCAAGATAAAACTAGCTAAAGGAATCATTTAATTTTGCCAAAGTTTCATCTAGAATTCTTGAACTAATTATTGTGTGATATAACAATGACGATAAAATAGTGAACAGGCAGCCCTGGCAGAGCTGCAGTATTATTAGGAGTTGCACAGTGTCGGCTAAGTGGCGGCGCCTGTGGGTCGCCGCAGACGCTGCGCAGAGATCTCAAGTGCGCGCCTAAAAGCGCCGCCTGCGCCCCGCGCCGGCCTCCCCGCACATTGGCCTAGGTCGGAATGCTACATATTGCTCTCATTATGAAACTATACTTAATTACTTATTCATGAAAATAACAGTAATTACAATAAAAAAATTTAGAGTTAATGAAGATGTTTAAATGTTTAATTTGTTACCTACGTAATCAGAATCACGCACCAACGGCTGAAAGAGTGAATTTTTGAGTAACATAAAGAATACTTTTAACCGATTTCAAAAAAGGGAGGAGGTTCTCAATTCGTCGGAATCTTTTTAGGGTTCCGAACCTCAAAAGGAAAAAAGGAACCTTTATAGGATCACTTTGTTGTCCGTCTGTCTGTTTGTCTGTCAAAACCCTTTTTCTCAGGAACGCATAAAAGGTATCAAGTTGAAATTCATATCAAATACTCAGGTTTGCAATGCCTTGGTGCTGTAAAAAAATCAGACTTCTAAGTCAACGCAATCAAAATATACGGCCGATTATGCCGCATATTCAAGGGAATCTCAAGGGAAACAAAATCTATATAGTAGGTATTTCCAGTTGAGTTAGAATCATGAAATTTTGGTAATAAGCAATATCTTATAGCACAAGTAAAGGAAAAAATCCGAAAACCGTTAATTTGTAGTTATGTCACATACAAAATAAAGGCCAGTATAAACTGATACTCACTAAGTACGAGAGTGCATACTTCTGCCGTGCTCATCTAGCTAAAACTCCTCTAACTGCCGCACTCAGAGACGTCAATTAATTTTTAAGTTTCATTAAAGTTGTTGCGTTTTATTCCATTGCTATAGCAAAGAAAGTGACAGTAGCTACTTTAATGAAACTTGAAACTTAATTGACGTCACTGAGTGCGGCCGTAAGCCACAAATCCAAGTTTTGAGTTAAAAATAAAATACCTTCAAACCTATATTTCTAGACTTTGTGAAGATTTACCTTGTATTTTCTTTGTGTAACCGTTAAAATACATAAGTTTTGTACTTGCAATGTTCATAACATAAGTGTTTTCGCAAAATAAAAACACACTAAAGGTAGTTAGAGAAGTTTTAATCACAGCACGGCAGACTTAGTGCGTGTCAGTTTATACTGGAATACATATGTTTCTATTGTATTCTTGTGATTTACGAACTATTTAAATACCTACAACTTTGTGCGGACTCGCACTTGACCTGACAGATGGCTGACAGATGGCTAGAGCGATTTGGAAAATTATTTTCATTTAAAACTTTCCAGGTGGTCCCATTGTCATCAAGTCAGGATCTGACGATGGGATCCTGGAGAAATCGAGGGAACTTCTCAAAAGTTATAGGGGCGATTCCACGCAGAAAAATTCTCCAGGAACAAATTTTGTTTCCGATGTCATCTTTGTGCTACAACTTCAGGGTGACGCTTAAATGATAGTTTTTATTTAATACTAAAATTTTATTAAAGAGCCACTTCAAAATAATCACTTTTCTGAAAAATATTTCAAGTTGAAAAAAAAGAGCCTTGTATGATAATGACAAAATGTGCCTACAATGATGTACGTTATAGGCGACAATGATGCAATGTGACCGACAGTGACAAATATCTTAGTCAATAACTTATAAAGTCTTATGAACCAACTTTAAACACTACCAGCATCAGTCTTTTTTAATCGACTTCCAAAAAAGAGGACGTTATATATTTCGTTATCTTTTTACAATCTTATAAAATGTTCAGCCATAATTCTTTGTTACGCTACTTTGGCAGACTTGAATATTCAAATATCATTATTTCACTGAGATATAAATACAATCAATATTCTAAAAGACTTTTTACATAAATTTCATGTACACGTTAGCAACTTTTAACTTTCCTATTTTGTTACCAGAAGTGCGTGCGTAGAACTTTAATTTTACCGTTTATTTTGTACAGTTAAGATTTCCTTAATTATTAAAAATAGCCAATAAAAGTAACCGCCAATGATTCCAATTTTTAGGACTTAAAGTAACCAACACACAATACAAATGGGAAAGTTAATAGTAGCTGACATGGACACATCAGACACATGTCATTAAGTAACTTTTATAAAATTGCCCAGTAACCTTCATACACAACTAATCAACATGATCTTTATAATCTATTATAATATATATTCTTTATAATATATTATTATTATAAAATTTTCCGATCGCCTTCTTTCCCTACAGACATATTTACTGTTATATTTATTTTCTTCTATAAACATTTCCTAACGCTTTCTTTCCCTATAGGCATATATACTGTTATATTTATTTCCTTGTATAAAAACTTCCGAACGCCCTCTTTCCCTATAGACATATTTACTGATATGATTATTTCCTTGTATAAAAATTTTCGAATGCCTTCTTTCCTAATTATTTTTCTTTTCTTTTTTCCCAATTTTTCCCAAACGCAAATTTTCCCAATAGTAATTACATCGTAATACGTAGGTAGGTTAGGTTAGGTTCGTTTTTATCTGGCTTGGAGGACCAAAACAACCCAGAAAGTGGAGCTCCGCGAAGCGGAGCTCCGTCGACTCTGTCAAATTAGATTTTTGGAATGGGAAAAAATGCTACTAATCAATTATTGTACTAACAAGCCAAAATATAACAATAAATATTTATATATAGGGACACAAGGCGTTCGGAAATTGTTATACAAGAAATAAACATGACAGTAAATATGTGTATCTATAGGGAAGAAAAGTGAACGGAAATGTTTATACAAGAAAATAAATATAACAGTAAATATGTTTTTGTGCAATAAAGAGTTTACATACATACATGTCATATGTCTGTAAAAAAGGAAAGAAGGCGTTCGGAACTTTTAATACAAGAAAATTAATATCCTACCAGTAAAGAAGGCAATCGGAAATTTTTAAGCAAGAAAATAAAATATCGAAAAATACATCTCACAAATCCGATTGTACCATAATATTGTACTGAAATTAAATTAACATACCTATACTGAATTTCAGCTCAATAAAATGTCGGAAAATGTAACAAATTTAGCGTGCAGGACTTAAACTAAACCAACATTAATTATGTAATAATATGTTGTAATAAAAATAATCTATGTACTAAGAGTATGATTGTGTATACCTAATTCAAAACATGGTCTATGATGTCCAATAAAAACAGTAATTATAATTCAAAGTATACTATATTTGTACTAAGTTAAACGTCAATGGCAGCCATGAATGTCATTGTTAGCTTCCGAGTTATCATTGGGATCCCACAGATTGTATTGTCGTCCATCTCAATTTCGCCAACAATGACATGACCGACAATGACGATTAAAATAAAACGAGTCGAAATGGGTTTTTGTTTGAAGATGAAAACAAAATACCTGTTTAGCCATAACAAAACCTATGTTTACTTCAATGCAAATACAAACTGAATAATATTAGGTCGGGGCAAAAGTATTTTCGTATTTTTCGTACAAAGGAAAAACAAATTTTTAAGTTATATTTTTTTATTTATTTATAATATGTACATGCCGTTTTGATCGATGACTTGTTGCCATCTTGTGGGTAGTGCCATGATTCCATTGCTGTAGAAATTCTGAGATTTTTGATTAAAAAAATCTGACAGGTAGTTTTGACAGTGTTCTCTTGATATTAACTTTATGCTTCCTAAAGAATTCTGAAGTGACCGAAACAGGTGGAAATCTGTTGGAGCAAGATCGGGGCTATACGGTGGATGCATCAACACATCCCAGCCTAGCTCTCTCAATTTTTGCTGGGTGGCTATAGATGAGTGCGGTCTGGCGTTATCATGATGAAAGACTACCTTACCTTACCTTTCTGTTTATTAACTCCGGCCGGTTTTTCTCAACGGCTTCTTTTAATCTCATGAGTTGCTGGCAGTAGAGGTCAGAATCGATAGTTTTACCCGGCGGCAAAAGCTCATAGTGGACAATTCCTTTCCAAATCTCACCATACACACAGCCCCACAAAAATAAAATGGGCCATCAACAAATTCGACTCCTTCAAATCACCAGGAATGGACGGGATATTCCCCGCTCTCCTGAAGTGGGGAGGCGATCATCTGATACAGACACTCACCGTGATCCTTATAGCCTGCCTAGCACACAGATACGTGCCATGGAGATGGAGGGAGGTCAAGGTGATATTTATACCAAAACCAGGTAAGGGTGACTACTCAGACCCAAAGTCCTACAGACCCATAAGCCTAACCTCGTTTCTGCTGAAAACTATGGAGAGGCTATGTGATAGACACCTACGGGAAAGAGACCTGGTAAACACGCCAATACACTCCAACCAACACGCCTACAGTCAAGGTAAATCCACAGATTCAGCTCTACATGCGGTAGTCTCCAAACTGGAAGAAGCCGTCAAAAACAAAGCGATGTGTCTAGGCGTCTTCATCGACATAGCCTTTGACAAAACCAGCTTCACCAGCATAACAGCCGCACTGGACAGGCACGAGGTCAACACCACAATGATCCAGTGGATAGGTAACATGCTCAGCAAGAGGGTCAACAGACTCGAAGCTGATAAGGACCAACAAGCACTAGTAGCTAAGGGGTGCCCCCAAGGTGGTATCCTCTCACCGCTACTATGGAACTTGGTTGTGAACGAGTTAATCACCCAACTCAATGACAGTCACTATTACGCGGTAGGTTACGCCGACGACATAGTGATATTGACAAGCGGAAACGTCACTGGTACGGTATGCGACGTTACCCGATCGGCCCTGCGCATCGTGGAGCGCTGGTGCTCACAGAATAAACTGTCCGTCAACCCGAAAAAGACGGAGATGGTAATGTTCACAAACAAACGCAACCTAGGCACATACAAACTCCCCAAACTCTTCGGGACCGAGCTCCAACTCTCAACCGAGGTAAAGTATCTTGGGGTAACGCTAGATAGCAAACTAAACTGGAGCAATCACCTAAACAACAAAATCGACAAGGCAACAATCTCATTCTGGAAGTGTCGCAGAATGATAGGTAAAACCTGGGGACTGAACCCCAAGATCATCCTATGGCTGTACACGTCAGTAATAAGACCAATTATCAGCTACGGCGCGGTGGTCTGGTGGCCACGCACTAGACTATCCACAGTTGAGGCCAAACTACGAAGACTGCAGAGGCTGGCCGGCATGGCGGCCACAGGATGCATGAGAACAACACCCACGGCATCAATGGACGCTATGCTCGACCTACCGCCCCTGCATCTCTACATCAAGTAAGAGGCAGCTGCAACAGCGGTACGACTCAAAAAACTGAAACTCTGGAGCTCTACCAAGGTAGCGCACACCGAAATTCTATGCGAGTTGGTAGGTAACGAACCCCTCATAGATGCGGTGATCGACAGAGTACCGAAACAATTTGCCTTCGACAAGAAGTACAAAATACAACTCCACGAGGATCCCTGGGAGGGGCTCAACCCCAGAGAGGTAAGAATCTTCACAGATGGATCCAAAACAGGGTCAGGGTCAGGCTCCGGCACGTTCTCGGAGGACCTTAACATACACATTTCAACACCATTGGGGGAACACAGCACAGTTTTCCAAGCGGAATGTATGGGCATCATAATGGCTACTAAAGCAATCGAGGCAAGGAAGGTAGAGGATCTCCCCATCCGCATACTCTCAGACAGCCGCTCGGTTCTCCAGGCCTTACAGAGCCACACCATCACCTCAGGGTTAGTACTTGAATGTCACAACGCCCTGGAGAAGGTAGGTAACAACAACCCCATTACACTACAATGGATAAAAGGACACAGCAACTCACGCGGTAACGACGCAGCCGACGAGCTGGCAAGGAGAGGCTCAGAGACGGAGGCGGTGGGTCCTGAGCCTATCCTGCCTTTGCCGTTCAGCTGGCTTCGGAACAGACTGCGACAAATGACCAAGGTAGAGCATCAGCAATACTGGAGCAACCTTAGTACCTGCAGGCAAACCAGAGAAGCCCTCCCGACGATCAACCCCGGATTGTCGCAGAAGCTACCAAAGTTAGGGAGAACCCAGCTTAGACTAGTAACAGGGGCAATAACTAGACACGCCCTCTTTAACAAACACTTACACACTCTAGGTGTTACAGACAGCCCCCTGTGCAGAGCCTGCATGACGGCAGAAGAAACTGCAGCCCACGTCATCATGGAATGCTCGGAGGTGGCAACATACCGGGCGCGTCACCTCGGGGCACCGAGGTCGCTACCAGAGGTCGTCGGCAACATCAAGGGTTTGCTAGGCTTCCTGGTAGAACTGGGTTGGCAGGAATAACCTCCCCCAACCCACTCACGCAAAATAGGCGCTTAGTCGTCGAGTTGCGGAAAACTAGCCCGCTATAACCTATACCTATACCTATACACACAGCATCACTTTGTTCCGAGTTAAGCCGGGCTTTGCCACTGTATGTGGAGCTTGTCCATGCTTCGACCACGATCTTTTACGGACGTTCTTATCGTAAGTAATCCATTTTTCATCACCCGTAATCAACCGGTTTAGAAATGGTTCAGATTTATTTCGTTTTAACAATAAATCGCAAATTGAAACACGTTGCATTAGGTTTCTTTCAGTGAGATCGTGTGGCACCCAAATATCGGGCTTTTTCTTGTACCCAGACTTTTGTAAATGACAAAACACTGTTTTGTGATCAATATCCAGTTCTTCAGCAATGTCGTAATTACTAATATGTCGATCTTGCTCCACTTTTTCATAGATGGCATTGATTTTATCTGTGACAGAGCCAGAGTGTATCCAGAGCGAACCTCATCTTTCACACTAAAATTTCCAGACTTAAAACGCTTAAACCACAATTGTGCTACTCTTATTGATACCGCAATAGGTACACAGACCGCACAAATTTTATTCGCGGCATTAGTCGCATTTTTGCCTTTTTGGTAATAAAACTTTAAAATGTACCGAATTTCTTCGTCACACACGTCCATTTTGATAGCTCAAAAACAATTGAAAAATGCCGGGAACCAGTTTTTTTTTTAATTTTATTGTATTTCAGAATGTTGACTTTCAATGGTATTAAAACCAGCCAGGTACATTTAGTATAGACGAAGAGGTTTGATTACAACTTATACGGTCCAAATACGAAAATACTTTTGCCCCAACCTATTATATCACACATAATTATCGAGAAATAGCTGCGAATTACAATGACAATAAAATTGACAAAGTTGGAAGAAGTTTTTTGGCTACTTACCTAGCCGTAACGCAGCACGTGTCGCTCCTGAGACACTTGTGAGGCGACAAAGCGGCGGAGGCGGTCGTAGGAGGCCACGATTTGTCTATTCATTGCGTTCCGTTTTTCCAAAAATCGACAATTAATGGTCGTGGCCGCTAATGACGATATTTTATGACACGGTTTTCGATTTGAATTTTAACTAACTTATATCTATTTGCTTGAAATATTGTTTTTACAAAAAAAATAAACTAAAAAGAATTTTGAAATAAAACCTACACTAATATATTAGTGTAGGTTTTATTTCAAAATTCTTTTTAGTTTAAGTTTTATTAAAATAGTAAGTCGATTAACTAGTTTGGCCCCTAGTAAAAAAGTGCTAATTTTACTCATTTTGTCAGAATAACTTTTTGTATAATGGGTTAAACAGAAGACGGTTCCGATAGCTTTTTTATTGTTTAATTGAGCACCTAAAAAGCGGTTTTTGGTGGCAGAATAGGTAATTCGCCTATGAAAAGTTATCTCCGGGAACGTAAAAAATGGGCGTTCCGGAGATTCGCCCATAGGCACACGTAAGTACAGCGATTTTGGTATCACCTAAGAATTTGCATACTAAAAGCACCTCTTGGTGAAAAGGAACTGATGATGAAAACCAGAGATGACCACCGGAACTCCTTAGTCATACGTAAGTGATTTCTTTATTAAGAATATGAAGCTACTTTTACTGATCATAATCAGTGGTCAGATTAGGTAGAGCTAATTTACCTAAACTTGACGCATGTTCATTCATGCGTGAGTGAGATGGGAACACATTATTGAATGAACGTGCATCAAGTTTAGGTAAATTAGCTCTACCTATTCCGACCACCGATCATAATGCATGTGTTGAAGTGCAACTGATTGTGAAGTACCGGGAGAACTCTTCAATGATTAATGGCACTGCATCTTGGACAGTGACATTTGGTTAAGGATGATAGAAATGTATATAAGTATACTGTTTCTTAATGTGATGTACAGATATGTGTTTTAGTTAATCACATAATAATATAAGGATTTTAATATAATAATTTAGGATTCATTATTAATTTTTAAATTTTTCAATCTTAGATCATATTTAGTAATTTTGTGATACGTCTTTAACATACGTGAGTTAGCTGTGGTTACCTATAATTAGATAAGCATCTAACACATCACCATAAGTTATTTTATATTGTATTGATGTATTATCTGTTGGTAATCCTTAAATAAATAAATAAATAAATAAATAAATAAATAAATAAATAAATAAGGTACATCACTACAAAGCGAAAAAATGCGTAATAGGTAGGTACTTACATGAAATAAACACGGTTAAATTAAATTCAGTAACAAAATTTTGGAGATTAAATCAGTAAGTCATACTGACTAACTTTTACTATGGGACCAACCCCGAAATCCCATACAAAACATCGCCAGCTGACTAGCCAAAATGTATGGGAGGGTCGATTTTTTTCGAGATGTTGGGGTTGGTCCCATAGTGAAAGTTGGTCAGCATGACTTACTGATTTAATCTCCAAAATTTTGTTACTGAATTTTATTTAACCCTGTATTATCGAAGTCGGTGGCAAGAATCGTATGTGACATTGCTATTATGTATAGTTACCTACTTTACACCGGCTTGAATATACAGGTAAAATTAAATTCAAGTTCCACATTTTGGGGGTTAAATCATTACTGATTTACATGTCAGGTCATACTGACCAACTTTCACTATAGGACCAACCCCGAAATCGCGAAAAAAAAAACCGACCCTCCTATACATTTTGGCTAGTCAGCTGACGTAGTATGGCAGGGTCGAATTCTTTTTCGCGATTTCAGGGTTGGTCCCATAGTGAAAGTTGGTCAGTACTGATTTAACCCCCAAAATTTGGACACTGAATTTAATTTCACCCTGTATTTAATGTACCTATTAGGCACCAAATAGGCAATTGGCTATTTTACTGACTGGTCAAATCAGCAACTTCTATTGAAACGTCAAAACGATCCAGTAGTATGAAGTTAGTATGAAAATAGTAAAATTTAACGTCACAATTTTCAGTGTTTCATTATAAAGTTTTTGATGAATTAAAAATCGTTTAAATTACAAAAATAAACGATAGCTAGGTTTTTCCGTGTTATTTTCGAAAGCTTAATTTAGCGATAGGGTAAAAAGAATTTATTTTGACATTAGTCAAATAGCCAATTCCTAGGAGGCCGGTCATTATTTACCCCTTTTCAGTGGGTTTTTGAAGACGGCTATCATCATCCTCCTAGCGCTTATTCCCGTTCTTCGTCGGGGTACGCTTGACCATGATCCAGATTCGGCCAGTCTGGTTGTTACAGTGGAGCGATTGCCATCTGACCTCCGTAATCCTTGTGACAGGGGGAATCAAACCAATTGAATCACAGTAAAACATTCTGCCACCTAAATGTGCAGGTTTCCTCACGATGCTTTCCCTCACCGTAAGAGCATCGGTTACCGTGCAGGTAATGTACATAAGTTAGAAAAACTCATTGATACATGGCACAGTCAGCTTCAGAGAACCCCCCTTGCTAAGTAAATTGTATGCAGAGGTGGTTACTTTTCTCTGCAGCTGACTGTACATGGGGGTTCAAACTCGGTACCTCACAAACACGAGTCAACACCGCCAGCCACTAGGCTACCGACGCTCTTTATGAAGACGGTTATATTTTTTGTTTAAAAAATATCATCCCGGAGTATGTTAGGTACTTCATTGTTGGTGCAAAAGCAAATTATCTATAAAGTAGCTCTTAATACTATGTTTATTCATACTTACCTATACACACACAGATATGCAATAAAAAATATTCTATTCTATTCAATTACTGTCAAATGAGCAAAAGCTACCCTAACGTCAACAATATGTTTATAGAAACAAGATGGGCAAAAGAAAAAGTGGAATAGAGGCATTGATAAGCTAGTTTAATATTCGTGTCATATTGTGGCATTTGGCATTGCCCATAAAGAATTGATAAATAGTTTAGACCTGAGTAATTCCGCGATAGGGTTAAGTTTTGTCATCAGACTGATTGAAACGATAGAAACGGCGCGACTCGAGGACAGTAACGGCTGTAATGTTCCAATTTTGTATGTAATAGACCGCACTTAGACCGGCGGTGGGATGACAGCGTCGTTCTTTGTGCGTTTGGGTAAATTTCCGGGCGTTTCAACCGCCGTCATTAGTGTCACCAATATATTGACGAAATCAATGACACCTAACCACCAACTCCTGATGTAAGCAGAAGCAGAACCGGCGATGGAAGCATCAGAAGTTGCTGTAGTGTCACTAATGATAATGATGGCGGTTGAAATGGTTTACTGTTAACGTATTATCGTACCTAAGGTAGGTTATTATGGAAAAACACAAAGCTATAGAAAACTTGCCGTCGTGCGCCTTGTGTCACCGCACTCACCGCGCGACTTCGACCGGCTGTAAATCGGCGATCGGTTCTGTGCGGCCACTGGCAATTCTGCCTAGGCCATCCTGCGAATAAAATTAGGTAATATGTTCCTTCGTAAGGGGGAACTAAAGTGAAAATAAATTGTATGCATAATTTTCGGTTCGCAGCTATAAATCGACGAGAGTGGAGCGCATGCGCCGGTCGCTAATGTATCGCATAAATCAGAGACGTTCCGCAGTGCCCGCTTGCGAGCCCGCTGCCCGTATTCCCAAAGGCACAAGGTGCTGGTTGTTTTAACATTCACGATATCAGTTAATAGCTTCTATATAGGGGCGTAGGAGTGACGTCTACGGGTTATTGATCCTTAGGTAGGTAGGACAGGGCGAAGTTCTTAATCCAATTGGATTATCGCTAATAAGCCAGAGGAATAAATGACTCGTCGTGGAAACTGTGGAAAGTGACTTCTTACACGCAACAAGGTCAACTAAACTAATCGATAACGGCATCGTTTCCTTCGGTTTGTTTTATTGTTATAATATTAATAAGGAAAGCCTGCTTTAATCGCCATATCTAGTCGAATTAGATAGACTAAAGTACCAATTTCACCATACGATCTTAAATGTTAATCGGCTGTTAGTTCATACATTTTGACAGTTGTTAACACTCTAATCGTCTGTTAAGTGGTTGGTGAATTCCGACATAATAGTAATAGTAGGGTCGTATTATTAAACTGATCTTGTCGTAACTCAGATGCCCGTCTCAATTCACGTCAGATAGTTTTCTATAACTTAACGTTTACTTTGACTACTTTGACGAGTCTTAAAACGGGCTTCTTAGCCATGATCTCAGTTTATTTTAATATCAAGAGATATTAAAATAAACTGAGTGTTAAT
Organism: Tortrix viridana; assembly: GCA_963241965.1. Classification (NCBI taxonomy): domain Eukaryota; kingdom Metazoa; phylum Arthropoda; class Insecta; order Lepidoptera; family Tortricidae; genus Tortrix; species Tortrix viridana. The sequence continues at coordinate 23,715,657 of OY725171.1, forward strand.
AACTGTCAAAATGTATGAACTAACAGCCGATTAAGGTCTTAGCCTTAGCATTCGTCGCTTACATTCTTACTTCTAAACGTAGAAATGTGTGAAGTTTGAACGAAAGAGATAGCTATTGTCCTTATTATAGGATTTTGATTCTTATTTCAACAGCGATAAAGATCTTGGCATCGGATCAGATGCGGTGAGTGAGCTCTATGCGGTACTTACTGAACAGATGTATCGATCTCACTATTACAATTCACATTATGATGGGCTTTCTCACAGACGGTTGTAATTTAATGTTACTTATAGAGCCATCTGTATAATAAGTGCCGAACTTATGAACTCTAATTCATTAAACACGCCATCTATTGAAGAGTGGCGTACCATTTGAAATAGATGTCTGTTATCGATTTATTTTAACAGCGCCATCTGTTGACTGATGTTTAATTATAAAAAAAATAGTAATTGTATTATATTACTTAATATTCTCCATATTTTATAAACTTAATTGTGTTGATGTTACGCAATACTTACCTATCTTCGCCAATTGTGGACCGATTTTAATTATTATTTTTAACACAGTTGCTCAAAAAGTGGTACTTTTCGTAGCTGTATATCGTGCGGAAAGTTGGTTTTCGCGAACTAGTGCTTTTTACTTTTCCATTTTTTTTAAATTTACACATGTTCCAATTCATGCTACTTATTGATGAGTGTTAATATTAGTTTCCTTTAAATATCGTAATCAACATTAAAACCTACTGATAATGTAAGAATACGAAAAATATACATATTTCATATTTTATTACTTACCTCTTCATCATTTATTTTTTAATATTGAATATTGAAAAACCGTTCTTAATAAGTTTTCTGAATGGAATGGAATAGCTGCCGAAACGCCTGTCAAAATTTTTGACATTATGAAGAGGCGTTTTTTCTTTTTTTTAATGATTATGGCCTGGTTGCTAAGTCCTTTAAGCCATGCGTTTTTTCTTACTGCAAACATTTTTTAAGTTTCCAAAGGCAACATTCGATATTGTTTTTATAAATATACGATACACAAATAATCGTAAATAACAATACTTAGGTAATAATAGTACAATGTTTTATATTTACAATTGTTTATGTCTTATAGAACATGCATTTGAAAAAAATACTTTCATTGAAGTGGGTTCAATAATAATAACAAAATCTATTCTAGTCGAATAAAAGCTAAAAAAAAACACCTCTTCATAATGTCAAAAATGTTCACTGCGAAAGATCGAACTTACAACGAATTTGTTTACCAATCTTAAGGTTTAAAAAAGTTGCTTATAAAATGAGTGACTCAGAGTTTGAAATTGATTTATTTTTTCGCAACTGTGTTAAAAAAAGTCGTTCGATACACGTGCGGAAATGTCATTCTTCACTCGTCCCGAGACTTGCCACTCGCCTGCGGCTCGTGGCAAAATATCTCGCTACTCGTGAAGTAATGACATACTTTCCGCACTAGCATCGAAATGTACTATTTCAATTATTTTCATTTTCAGTGCATATAATTATTTTCAGTGGAGTAACACAATATTTCAAGGCCATACAAATTGGATGAACAGGTACTCTATCACCTGCTACTTACCCAAGTAGGGTGATTTCGCCGGTTTACCGTCCATCTCCAGTTTTCGTCCTTAGGCTGTACAAAAGCTTAGAATAGTAAAACATAGATAGATTTTTTACTGTTTTTTGCATGGTTGTGTTAGTTTTTTGTGCCCTTATTTAGGCTTAATTTGAACATAATGAACTTAAAATAAAGTAGTAATCAAATATTATTTACGAAAAGTCGGTTAAGTGCGAGTCAGACTCGCGCACCGAGGGTTCCGCATAAACTTGTAAGTAGTGTTCCAAAGGATTCGAGCCTTATTGCTCTTTTTTTTAAGGCTGGGCTCGACTTTGACGCCTAGCCTATTTGAAAGCCTATAAAGCTCTTTAGCCCCCAGCCTAGTTAAATTTAGCAGCCTAGACTCTCGTAGCTCGTTACCTTATTAAAAGGCTATATATTTAAGGGCTAAAAGTCCTTGTCAAAATATTGAGACTTAAAAATATTTTGGCTCGGGTCTAAAATATTTTTGAGTTTATAAAAAAATATTGAATAAACTCGAAGCTTTTTTGGTGTGGTGTTTTAAATGAACTTAAATCATTTTATATTTGAAACTGGGTAAAAAACGCCAATAAAACACGTTTTTTGTAAGGGAGACCTTTATTTTTTTGAGTTTAAGTACTTGTCGTATTTGTTGTATAGCGGCAACAGAAACTGATTTTTACGAATATGTTACGTGGTATGCACATGCACTTTATTATAATCGAAAGTGTTCGCGGTAGGTACCTATAGGATTTTATTATCAGCATCTAAATAAATAAATCGTTAAGACCAAAAAGTCTGTACATTGAAGATTAAAAAAAAGCCGATTATGGCGACTTATAATAAGTAACATATTAAATCCATTGTTAAAATGTTTGTTTGTTTGTTTGACTGAGCATCACGTGAAAACTACTGAACAGATATTGATGAAATTTTCATAAATCTATTTATATAAAATCAGAATAACATTTAGGCGATAGAAATTTTGGAAAATGTTATAAGGGGGTAAAAATTGCATGAAAAAACAAATTTAGATTGTTCTAGGTTCATGAAACTCAGAATAAATACTTATTAATAAAAATAAAGAAATACCTGTTTCAGAGTTTTTTTAAATCCCACAATAAACGCAAAAAGTGGGTTTTAGGTTTAAAATTACCGGAATTCATACAACTATAAAATAAAAACCAATGAAGTTTGACATTTGAAACTTGCTACATATAATTAAAATAACAAGTAAAAAACGACTTTCGTCGATTTTGGATAAACTACCCCTAAAGGGTGGAAATGAGGGGTTAAAGTTTGTATGGGAGTTTGGTCGTTTTTCAAGTTAGAAACGTGGAAATTGCTATAGGACTACTGTTATCAAATAAAAGACACTACTTATGTTGATTTTGGATAAACTACCCCTCAGGGGATGAAATGGGGAGTTAAAGTTTGTATAGGAGTTTGGTCGTTTTTCAAGTTAGAAACGCGGAAATTGGTATACCTACTTATAGGCTACTGTTAACAAATTAAAAAAAATAACGTTCGGCGATTTTGGATAAACTACTCCTGAGGGGATGAAATGGGGGGTGGTAATTTGTATGGGAGTTTGGTCAATTTTGAAGTTAGAAACGTAGAAAATAGTATATAGGCTACTGTTAAATAACAAAATAATACAACTTCTGGTGATTTTGGAAAACTACTACCAAGTGGGTGAAATGGGGGGTGGAAATTTGTATGGGAGTTAAGTCAATTTTAAAAGAAGAAACGTGGAAATTGGTATATAAGCTACAATTAAAACCCCTAAAAAGGTGAAATGGGGGGTAGAAATTTGAATAGGAGTTCGGTAAATTTTCAAGGAATCGAGGAATTTAGTATATTCGCTACTATTAAGAAAAAAAAAACAATTTCAGTGATTTTGGATTAACTTCCCCTAAGGGGCTGAAATGGGGGGTTAAAATTTGTATGGGGGTTTGGTCATTCTTGAAGTTAGAAACGTGGAAATTAGTATAAAAGGCACTGTTAACAAATACCAACAAAACAAATACAAGATTTTTTTTCTAACATAGCAAGAAATACGACTAAATGTCTTCAATCATCCGCGATTGATGCTCAATCTTTACTTTGTAATAATGTCAGTAAATGTAATATAAACTTTGAATTTAGTCAAATAGATTCTGTTGCTATTGTAAAGGCATTTAAATCTCTCAGTTTAAAAAAAACCGAGGATTTATGGGGAACAAATGTGGTCAAAAGGCTCCATTCCTTAATTATTTTAATCAAATTCCACAGACTATAACATACAGACCCATAACTAGTAATCGTTTGGAATTATTCAAAAATAAAGTTCAGAGGGATCTCTGTGCGTTACCCTTCTCACAGAATGATTCTAATAGTATTTATAAAGAACTGTTTGGCGTAATTCTTCATCAATTTAATACCAATTTCAAAATGAAAACTATTTCTGGGTCGAAAACCAAGTTTATTGAATGGGCTACTTTAGGCATTCATAGGAGTAGGAATAGACTTTTTGAGCTGTATAGAGAGAGAGAGGAGAACAAGAACGCTGATTTACTAGATTACGTTAAGAAATATTCGAGGACCTTCAAGCAATGTTGCTTAACTGCTAAGGCAAATTTCCTTAGTTTAAAACTCAAAGCTTCTGACGATAAGGTAAAAACTGTATGGAATATCATAAATCGGGAAACGGGTAAATCTAAAACTTGTGATAATCAAATCATACTAAACACGGGAGACAAACAAATCACGTCAAATACAGACGTAGCTTAGCTTTCGAAGATTTTTTTCTTACATAGCAATTAATACGACTAAATGTCTTCAATCATCCGCGATTGACGCTCAATCTTTACATTGTAATAATGTCAGTAAATGTAAAATAAACTTTGAATTTAGTCAAGTAGATTCTGTTGCTATTGTAAAGGCATTTAAATCTCTCAGTTTAAAAAAAAACCGAGGATTTATGGGGAACGTCAGTTAAAGTTATCCATCATATCATAGAGGTAATTGCACCCCACTTAGCATTAATTTACAATAATTGCTTATCTGAGGGGGTCTTTCCAAACCTAATGAAATATAGTAAAGTCATACCCCTTTTTAAGTCGGGCGAGAAGAGTGATTTAACGAATTTCCGCCCCATTTCTATACTACCAGTTCTAAGTTAAGTCTTTGAGAAGTTAATGTTGAATGATATGTTAGGTCACTTCAATATAAATAAACTGCTTAACAGTTATCAGTTCGGCTTCACCAAAGGACGATCCACTACTAATGCAGCATCTGTTCTTATTAAATATATATATATATATATAACTAGCTTTCCGCCCGCGACTTCGTCTGCGGAGAGTCAGTATTTTCGTTAAAAAGTAAGATAAAGTTTTCGTTACGTGTCATGAAGGGATATAAACTTTGAATCATACAAATTTTCAAACCCTTTTTGCCCTACTAAGGGTAGATTTTCAAAAAACGCCATAACTCACATTTTATATATTCAGTAGTCTAAAAAACAATTTCCATATAACTAACTTCAAAAATGACAAAAATGACTTCACTCCCATACAAACTTCCAGTCCCCATTTCATACCCTTAGGGGTAGCTTATCCGAAATCAGTGGTATTTTTAATTTGTTAACAGTAGCCTATATACCAATTTTCACGTTTCTGACTTCAAATTTGACCGAACTCTGATACAAATTTCCACCCCTAATTTCACCAAATTAGAGGTAGATTTTCCAAAATCGCCAAAATCTTAAATTTTAATTTGTTAACAGTAGCCTCTATACCAATCGGCACGTTCAATCACGTTTATAACTTCAAAATTGACCAAACTCACATACAGATTACCGCCCCCATTTCATCCCCTTAGGGATAGTTTATCCAAAATCGCCGAAAGTAGTATTTTTTATATGTTAACTGTAGCCTTATACTAATTTCCACGTTTATAACTTGAAAAACCACCAATTTCCCATACAAACTTTTACACCTCATTTCCACCCCTTAGGGGTAGTTTATCCAAAATCGCTGAAAGTACTATTTTTTATTTAATATCAGTAGCCTATATACCTATTTCCACGTTTCTAACTTGAAAGACGACCAAACACTCATACAAACTTTAACCCCCATTTCTACCCCTTAGGGTAGTTTATCCAAAATCGCCTTAAATAGTATTTTTTATTTGTTGACGGTAGCCTTATACCAATTTCCACGTTTATAACTTGAAAAACCACCAATTTCCCATACTAACTTTAACCCCTATTTCCACCTCTTAGGGGTAGTTTATCTAAAATCGCCGGAAGAATTTTTTTTTATTTATTATCAGTAGTCTATATTCAAATTTTCACGTTTCTAACTTGAAAAACGACCAAACTCCCATACAAACTTTAACCCCCCATTTCCACCCCTTAGGGGTAGTTTATCCAAAATCGCCAAAAGTACTATTTTTTGTTTGTAAATAATAACCTATGTACCAATTTTTAGGTCTTTGACTTCAAAAATGAATGACTTCCATACAAACTTCCACCCCCCATTTTTACCACTTGGGGGTTGAATTTCGAAAAATCCCTTCTTAAACGACGCCTACATTGCAAACTCAACCCCCCCTCAAAATTTCAAAGTTCTATCTTTAGCGGTTTGGGCTGGGCGTTGATGAGTCAGTCAGTCAGTCAGTCAACCGGACATTGCCTTTTATATATATAGATGACTAACTGTTGAGTTTCTTGCGGCGCTTCTTCTCAGCAGTGGTCTCCTCTTGGGAAGCGCTGGTAGATTTTGACGTGTAAACGTGCCTGTGCGGCCTACTTACTGAATAAATATATTTTATCTTTTATCTTTAATAAGTAATAAAACGTTTGGTGATTTCCGAAAAACTATACCTAAGTAGGTGATATGGGAGGTGAAAGTTTTAATGGGAATGAAGTCATTCTTGAAGTTAATGAAGTTGGTGTTTAAGCTACTGCTTACGAACCAAGAGTACTTTCGGTGATTTTGGAAACACTACCCTTAAGGGGGTGAAAATGGGGGTGGCAATTTGTAAGAGAGTTTGGTTATTTTTGAAGTTAGATATATGAAAATTGGTTTCTAAACTACTTACTAAATATAAAATATTAGTTTTCTGATAATGGCATCCCAGGTAAATTGACGGAACCCTTCAAACATTTAAAGGACTCATACAGCGATTGTCAAACTTCTGTAAGAACATTTACATTCCAAAAGCAATATTTGGTAAAGTGAAATTAATGACCAGACATGACCATCGGAACTCTTTAATAATAAGTATTTCACAACACGCTACTTTTGCCCATCATTTGTAAGGGGCTGTTTATTTAGATTTGGGGGGAAGGTCTGAACAACCCTTATTTTTTCTTACATAGGGTTAGGATGTTCTTACGTAAGATCACAAAAGCAAGCAAAAATTAAAGCGTTTTTATATTTTTGCTACTTTTGCTTTGCAATTTTGGTAGATACTGATCTTACGTAAGATTATAAAGGAGGGAGGGGGTTCATCCAAGTCTTATTTTTTCTTACGTAGGGGGAGGAGGGGTTAGAAATTGGTTAAAATTGTCTTACGTAATAAATGAACAGCCCCCAATGAATGTAGTGAAATGGAAGTTTCGCCAAGTACCAGGAGAGTTCTTCAACGATTAATGTCCCTGCATATTGGATAGCCCCATTTTGTCAAGAGTGATGAAGATTTGGCAATAAGCATTAATGGCATGAATGTAGTGTATATGTGCTGCATGTAATACATAATCACATAATAATTAAACAAACATTAAAAAGCGAACAAACGTTAGGAAACATTACTATTTTTTTGGAAAGTCTGTCCCTTTATGATACGTACCTACTTAATTAAAATTTTATTTGTATGTAGGTATACATTTTAACGAAATTACTGACTCTCCGCAGAGGAAGTCGCGGGCGGACAGGTAGTAGCATATAAAATACTTGCATAGATCTTGAATTACTTCATTCGGAAGTTCCAATACAAAAAAAAAATTCAACCCGTTCCAACTCAGTTAATTCTCTTCGCACACACTCCTGCAAAAATAAGATGCGATTGAGAAAAGGACAAACAAAAAAGAAATATAAATAGAGATATATAGTGCTTATATGTGTATGTATATATAAAAATTATAAATAGGCGAGCTGTTGCAAAAATTTTAATCATACTAGTAATGACGATGGTGTTTATGGAAATGTCACGAAGAGTTTTTGGCTCATATCTTATGGATCCGAATCCATCATGTCTAAATCCCATTTCGTACCATTTTGGAGCAAGTAACATTTTTATAAACTTTATACGTTTGTGACAAACATAAACGATGGTTGGTTAGTTACCTACCTACTTATCTGTAGTATAGGTAACTAACTACCTATTTCTTCAGCTGCTTTTATTCTACTTCTTGGCGTACAAATACAAATTATATATTCTGTTGGTAAGTAGGCCACAAGGGCACTTTTACAAGTCATAAGGTCAGCGGCTACAATCATAAAAAAGGCTTTTTAACCTTTAAAAAAGCTAAAACCCTTCTAAAAAGTTTTTAAGACTATGGCCTTATTAAAATCACTAGCTCTTCGTTACACATTCCATTAAGCCAGCTCTAAAAAGAGCTCCAGAGCTTTAAAGTTCGGGCTAAAAAGGCCAGAGTCCTATGAAACACTAACTTGTAGGTAGGTTTTTATGTGATGTGACAACAAATTAACGGTTTTCGGATTTATTCCTTTACTTATGCTATAAGACATTGCTTCTTGCCAAATTTCATGATTTTTAAGTCAACGGGAAGTACCCTAGAGGTTTTGATTCCCTTGAGATTCCCTTCAATATGCGGCACAAACGGCCGTATCTTTTGATTGCGTTGACTTAGATGTTTGATTTTTTCATTGATCCAAGGGATTGCAGACTTAAGTATTTGTTATTAATTTCAACTTGATACCTCCACGCGTTCCTGAGAAAAAGGGTCTTGGCAGACACACTGACGGAGAGACGGACAACAAAGTGATCCTATAAGGGTTACTTTTTTTAATTTGAGGTACGGAACCCTAAAAACGTATAAAATGTTAGTGGACTAATGCCCACACGGAGAAAAAAATCTAGTTTCGTGTAACAGAATATTGTAAATTCTTCTTCATTTTATTGTATTATATGTGACAACTATACGTTTTTTACACATTAATATAAAATTCTACTTCTGCACAACATAATTTCTAGTACCTATTACCATTTACCTAGTATCGTTGGAAACAAATTTTGTGTAGTATACAAAACCTGTTGGATGCTAAATGCATATTTTACTCTGTAACTATTAGATAGTAACCACTACAATATCAAAGTTTTCGTGTACTAGAATATTTTAACTAGAATATTCTAGTATTAACAAAAATATGACTTGTTGTCATTAAAAAAAATCTGTTAACCATAGCTGAAATCTGTTTTCCTACACCAGAATCATAACTATTTACAATACAATCTGGTAATATTGTACCTTATCTGCAAATATTTAGTTTTCGTCCGCTTTTCTTGCCATTCAAAGGTGCCATTTTGTATAAGTGTAAATTTCTAAGAACCTGTGTGATTTTATTTCGTGTCTAATGTAAAATGATCTTTGGTGGTTACCTACTCGATTAGATATTTAGTTTTCGTCCACTCAATTGTCTTTGTAGCACGAGTAAAATAAAGGCCATAGTCGGGTTTCCATAGTAAGTCGGCCCTTACATCAAATGAGTTCGGGTTTTTTTTGTGAGTACCTCTTGTAGTGATGAATATTTTAGCCGAGTACCTATGAAAGTTTTTGTGATAGTTTTTGACTTATGATTTTTTCATGATTTTTTTTAATGTTCATACATTAAAAAAAAGGTCAGGTTAAAGGTTGATCAGGATGTATTCAAGCGGTTTGTTTCAAATTTTGAAATTATGTTCTTTAGATTGATTTGCATCGCCACCCAAAAAACGAATACTAGTTATCATATATAAAAAAAATGTGGTTGTGTAGTAGTGACACCTCTAGATTTTTTTTCTCAAAATAGACCATACATTGGCCTACTACTACTTGCCTAGATATCAAAATTTTCTAGGCGGTACTTCCTACCAAAAATCAGCAAAATGTGTGGCCAAGTTCTGTATTGAATCGGCGTTTTTCAATGTAGGTAGTATACAAACTTTTCGATTATGTTTGAGTTTTCTAATCACTTATCTGAGCCCTTAGCCAAGATGCCAATCGCTTACTAGCGTTTCTATTCGTTTCGTTTTTAAACCAATCTCTTCACTGGTAGATCACGTGACTCTCCGTATGACGTGATCTACCAATGACGCGATCGATTGGTTTAAAAACGAAATGAATAGAAACGCTAGTTAGCGATGGGCTTCTTGGCTAAGGGCTCAGTTTGTCGTATTTAAGAGTTAAATGCTAATGACAACTTAATGTCATCGTGATGCAATATGTTTATTGCATTGAACGCATGCGAATAGAGATGCGAACTCATGTAAACATAAAATTATATAAGTAACAATGTCAATATTATTGGAGTCACTATGGCAAGCTATCGCTCAGGTTGTATTAAAGAAAATTGAAGCGTGTTGAAGATTATGTCAGCAACGTGCAAGAGGCACGGGCGGGACGTACCTCCTGAGAAGTACAGGTAGGTACAGGTAAGTATGTCGCGCTGCGCGTGCCGTATCTCAGGCGCGCGCCGCTGTATCTGCGTGTTGCACGCCGCTGATTCGATACGTGCACTTGCATTACTTGTATTCCCTCTGATTTACTAACCGCCGCTGCTGCACCTTACTATCGCTGTTGCATTATGTTATCGGTTTAACTCAAAAGTTGACCAACAGGTTCTAGACTAAAAAGTAACACAACGTGACACCAGCACTCACGTGGGCATAATCCATGCTACCAAAAATATTTAAGACTAGTTTTCCGCCCGCGACTTCGTCTGCGGCAGTGTGGGGCAAATCAACTAATTTCGTCAATCAATTGATCAATAATGACTAATTTAATCATAACTAATTTAGTCATGACTAATTTAATCATGATTGAAAATATTAGTCATAATCATGACTAAAGCCACAAATCATCAATCATTAGTTTTAATCGTGACTAATGACAAATAGAGCTTCTAACAAATAAATGTGAAGCTTTGTTTTTTTGTCGTAATTACTTATCTTTTGATGTAGTTTATCTTTGTACTATCGCCTTTATCACAGTAGCGTAGTATCGCAGTAGCAAAAGCAATAAAGAAACTACGAACAAACGTTTGAAACGTCGCACTGACACAGACGCACTGCGTCTCAAAGAGCGGACATGGCAGTACTGTCAGTGGCGGGTGTCGCGTCGAGACGAATGGTTTCGTTTGTAATTTATTATTTCTTTCAAAAGATGCCTCGAGTGTATTGCATGGTATATGGGTACGGCTGTTTGAACTCGGCTTCTTCAAACCGGAGTAGTGTAGCCGCCATCATATTTTTTTTAGTTATTCGACCGATTGCTTGCAATATCGATATCTGGGGATTTATATTGTCTCTGACAACGAATCCGTTGACAGAATTAGAAAAAGTAGTCGCCATCTTGAACTTTTTAGTTATTCGACCAATTGCTTCTAAATTTGATATCTGGGGATTTGTGTGGTCTTCGACTACTAATCCGTTGACTGAATGAGAAAAAATTGCCGCCATCTTGAACTTTTTAGTTAATCGACCGATTGCTTCCAAAATAGATATCTGGGGATTTGTGTGGTCTCCGACAACGAATCCGTTAATAGAGTAAGAAAAACTAGCCGCCATATTGAACTATTTAGTTATTTGACCGATTGCTTCCAAAATCGATATCTGGGGATTTGTGTGGTCTTTGACAACGAATCCGTTGACAGAATCAGACAAAGTAGTCGCCATCTTGAACTTTTTAGTTATTTAACCGATTGCTTCCAAAATCGATATCTGCGGATAAGTGTGGTCTCCAACAACGAATCTGTTGATAGATTGAGAAAAACTAGTCGCCATCTTGAACTTTTTATTTATTCGACCGATTGCTTCCAAAATAGATATCTGGGGATTTATATTGTCTCTGACAACGAATCCGTTGATAGATTGATAAAAACTAGCCGCCATTTTGAACTTTTTAGTTATTTGACCGATTGCTTCCAAAATCGATATCTGGGGATCTGTGTGATCTCCAACAAGGAATCCGTTGATAAAATGAGAAAAACTAGCCGCCATCTTGAACTTTTTAGTTATTTGACCGATTGCTTCCAAAATCGATATCTGGGGATAAGTGTGGTCTCCGACAGCGAATCCGTTGATAGATTGAGAAAAAGTAGCCGCCATTTTGAACTTTTTAGTTATTTGACCGATTGCTTCCAAAATCGATATCTGGGGATCTGTGTGATCTCAAACAAGGAATCTGTTGATAAAATGAGAAAAACTAGCCGCCATCTTGAACTTTTTAGTTATTTGACCGATTGCTTCCAAAATCGATATCTGGGGATAAGTCTGGTCTCCGACAACGAATCCGTTGATAGATTGAGAAAAACTAGCCGCCATTTTGAACTTTTTAGTTATTTGACCGATTGCTTCCAAAATCGATATCTGGGGATCTGTGTGATCTCCAACAAGGAATCCGTTGATAAAATGAGAAAAACTAGCCGCCATCTTGAACTTTTTAGTTATTTGACCGATTGCTTCCAAAATCGATATCTGCGGATAAGTGTGGTCTCCAACAACGAATCTGTTGATAGATTGAGAAAAACTAGTCGCCATCTTGATCTTTTTATTTATTCGACCGATTGCTTCCAAAATAGATATCTGGGGATTTATATTGTCTCTGACAACGAATCCGTTGATAGATTGAGAAAAACTAGCCGCCATTTTGAACTTTTTAGTTATTTGACCGATTGCTTCCAAAATCGATATCTGGGGATCTGTGTGATCTCCAACAAGGAAACCGTTGATAAAATGAGAAAAACTAGCCGCCATCTTGAACTTTTTAGTTATTTGACCGATTGCTTCCAATATCGATATCTGGGGATAAGTGTGGTCTCCGACAGCGAATCCGTTGATAGATTGAGAAAAACTAGCCGCCATCTTGAACTTTTTAGTTATTTGACCGATAGCTTCCAAAATCGATATCTGGGGATTTATATTGTCTCTGACAACGAATCCGTTGACAGAATTAGAAAAATATGCCGCCAACTTGGACTTTTTAGATATTCGACCGATTGCTTCCAAAAAAGATATCTGGGGATTTGTGTGATCTTCGACAACGAATCCGTTGATAGAATGAGAAAAAATAGCCGCCATCTCGAACTTTTTAGTTTTTCAACTGATTGCTTCCAAAATCGATATATATTTTTCTCATTCCGTCAAATGGAGTCGTTGACGAAGACCACATAGTTCCACAGATATTGAATTTGGAAGCAATCGGTCGAAATACAAAAAAGTTCAAGATGGCTGCAAATTTATCTCATCCTGTAAACGGATTCGTTGTCGGAGACCACACAAATCCCTAGATATCGATTTTGGAAGCAATCGGTCGATTAACTAAAAAGTTGAAGATGGCGGCAATAATATTGTCTTCAAATTATCGAAAATCGATATCTGGGGATTTATATTATAAATTCACAGATATCGATTTTAGAACCAATCGGTCAAATAACTAAAAAGTTAGTGATGGCGGCTAGCTTTTCTCATTCTATCAACAGATTTGCTGTCGGAGTTCACACAAATCCCCAGATATCGATTATAGAAGCAATCGGTCAAATAACTAAAAAGTTCAAGATGGCGGCTAGTTTTTTTCATTCTATCAACGGACAACGGATTCGTGTTCGGAGACCACACTTATCCCCAGATATAAATGTTGGAAGCAATCGGTCAAATAACTAAGAAGTTCAAGATGGCGGCAATTTTTTCTAATTCTGTCAACGGATTCGTTGTCAGAGACAATATAAATCCCCAGATATCGATTTTGGTAGCAATCGGTAAAATAACTAAAAAGTTCAAGATGGCGGCTGGTTTTTCTCAATCTATCAACGGATTCGTTGTCGGAGACCACACTAATCCCCAGGTATCGATTTTGGATGCAATCGGTCAAATAACTAAAAAGTTCAAAATGGCGGCTAGTTTTTCTCAATCTATCAACGGATTCGTTGTCAGAGACAATATAAATCCCCAGATTTCGATTTTGGAAGCAATCGGTCGAATAACTAAAAAGTTCAAGATAGCGACTATTTTTTCTGATTCTATCAACGGATTCGTTGTCAAAGACCACACAAATCCCCAGATATCGATTTTGGTAGCAATCGGTCGATTAACTAAAAAGTTCAAGATGGCGGCTACCAATTCTCATTCTGTCAACGGATTCGTTGTCGGAGACTACACTTATCCCCAGATTTCGATTTTGGAAGCAATCGGTCGAATGACTAAAAAGTTCAAGATGGCGACTACTTTTTCTGATTCTATCAACGGATTCGTTGTCAAAGACCACACAAATCCCCAGATATCGATTTTGGAAGCAATCGGTCCATTAATTGAAAAGTTCAAGATGGCGGCATATCTTTCTAATTCTGTCAACGGATTCGTTGTCAGAGACAATATAAATCCCCAGATATCGATTTTGGAAGCAATCGGTCAAATAACTAAAAAGTTCAAGATGGCGGGTAATTTTTCTCAATCTGTTAACGGATTCATTGTCGGAGACCACACAGATCTCCAGATATCGATTTTGAACTAACTAGCTGAGATACACTAAACAAAAACCTTTTTCAATTTTCAATCATAAACAATCAATCATGACTAATGACTAATGACTAAAACTAATCAATCATTAGTCACCACGCCATGACTAAACTAACAAATCATTAGTCATCAATCATGATTGACGTAATTAGTCATTAGTCATCAATCATTAGTAAAACTAAATTTTGCCCAACACTGGTCTGCGGAGAGTCAGTAATTTCGTTAAAAAGTAGGTAGGTACAAATAAAGTTTTCAGTATCATAAAGGGATAGACTTTCCAAAAAAATAATATTGTTTCCTTACATTTGTTCGCTTTTTAGTGTTTTTATTTAATTATCATGTGATTATGTATAACATGCAGCACACCATACACTACATTAATGCCATTAATGCTTATTGCCAATTCTTCATCACTCTTGACAAAATGGGGGGTCGTTATAAAAAAAGTGGCACCGTAACCTGTCAATGAGTTTTTGAATGGAAAGTACATGCTTAATACGGGTTTTATGAAAAATTAAAAATTTCCACAGTTGGGCACAGACCATATACACAGAGGCCAAGCCGTTTTTCTATTGATAATATTATACATTTTATTTGAAAAAATGACTAAGTACCATTTTTACGGTAACCTGTCTTGTCCAAACGCTACTCTATTTCACTTTATATACAGGGTAACCCATAAAGCTCACATAACCCTGACACCGGAGATAGCCCACCCCTAGATCTACCAAACCAGTCTAACATGACCTTAGTAAAAGTTGCACGGTTTTCGAGATATTGCCAATTTAATGTTTTTTCTAATTTCGCACCTTTTTTACGTTCTTGGTCCATTTTTTTTTTAGAATGACTCTTGAATTTAGTTTTTTTTTACGTAAATGCTGTCTGGAATGGTTAATTAAGACGATAAAATCACTACTTTGACAATAACCACTGCGAAAATTGGAAAAATACTAATTTGGTCTTGAGCCAAAATTATCAGTAAAACATTCACTTTGACTTTGAACACCTGCCGTGTAAAAAATTACTAGAAACGAAATGAGAAAATTACTTTAAAAACTTGCGTATGGTATGCCGATTCAGAAATGGTATAATACATGATATCTTAATAATAAAGTAGACATTCATATCACTATTTCAGCGCCGTAAGTAAAAACTAGGAACCCCGAAGCCGTCGATGCTAATGTAAAAATGATGGTGTACGCTACGATGTTTAATTTGGTACCTGGCCTTTTTATTATTTGCCCATTGCATGAGAGCGAAAGAGACGGAAATAATAACGTTTTTTTTCCTTTTTTAAAGATATTGTTTGGCTTATGACGGATAAAGGTTAATGATTATAAAACAGGTTTAACTTTTATTGCTTTATTTTAAATACTTAAACCTAGCTTATAATAAATGTTCGAATTGTTTTCCTCCGACCCTTATGCATAACTGACATCTTTGTCAGGGCCATTGTCTGTATAAAAATTACTACAATATAATCAAATGGCTTATTTAAAGTAGCCTTAAACTCATTTAAAAAAGTCTTAATGTTTTAGAGTTATTTTAAATTTTTTTTTTTCTGATTACCGTGTATCTGACTTCCAAGTATTTCCATGGACTTTTCTTGCATGGAAGTCAGAAAACATACATGGAATTCAAAAAATTGTGCACGGAAGTCATATGTCGTCGGAAATGTATGAATTTTATTATTTCTGCTACAAGCTTTTTCAACTTGCCAAGTAAGTATGTATGTCTGTACGCTTGTTTGGGTCAAATCTTTCAACCTCCATTCCAAATTTCATTCCAATTTTCCTTAAAATCGTACTTAGTTCTGAATTCCGTGCCCCCTGACTTTAATGGATTGGATATTCTTCTTTCTGCTGGATATCCAGGTGCGCCTCCAATCAATGAGCATATATTTAAAGGTGTTTAATCAGTTTGTTACTTAAGCATCATGTCAATGTAAGAAAAAAAATTGGCCATGGAAGTCAGGTAAATGAGCCTGTCTCGGAGAAATGCCCATAATGGCTATAGATACAACTTAAATAAAACTAATAAGAAGGATGACAGTACTAGTCGGCGTTGTGCAAACCGTGGCGAATGCAGTGCGTCGATCAAATTAGGCCCAGGGAGAAAAAATGTAGAGACGCCCCCAACCCCACATTTCTGCAGAAGAAATAAATTTAGAAGTAAAGTTGATGTAATAATTGATTCGTGTAAAAAAGAATTCTGCAAAAATATGCCCCAGTGAAACAAATTTTCGAAGAAAAAATATCCGAATTGCATGAAAGTTCCAAACATAAAATACTTAACCGAAATGGACATGTTTGTTTCGAAAAAGGATACGCTATATAGACAGAGGAAAAGATTTTTAAATGTAAAAAAAACTGAATTTCAAAATATAAACTAAATCGAAGTGCCTGAAATTTTTGCCCGTGATTTTTTAGTATGGAGTGATGGGGACAATAATGACAAAGTATTGGTCTTTTGTACCAAAAAAAGTCAGAACACTTTGAACAAAGTAAAGGGCCAACAGTTTTTTTGGAGACTACGTTTAAAAGAGTACCCAAACCCTTCCACCAATTTTTTACTCTGCACTTGGATATTGGGAGTGATGAAGACCATACCCACATTGCACCGATGGTCTACGCCCTGCTGCCCAATAAAAATAAAAATACTTACAACCGATTGTTCGAGGCTATCAAAACCAAACTATCACTTTGTATAGATTTTTATAAATGCGACTACGAAATAGCCCAGTATAATGGTTTTCAAACAGTATTTCCTGAAGCGATCTTAACCGGATGCTACTTCCCCTTTAATAAAGCTGTATGGAAGAAGGGAAACGATATTAATATTACCATTACCTATGAAGGGCGACAAACTGTGCGATTGACTGCAAATTTACCGTTGCTTCCTACTACCTACATATCCCATGCCTGGATTAAAATTTTGCAAAGTACAGTCAAGGGCATAAATCGATGGCCCCACCGAATAAACGTGCAAAGGTTAATACAGTAAAAATTTTTTTTTGCCGATTTGGATTCCCCATGTTGTAATACACCCCCCCTATTTTTTTGAGGGGGGCACGCTTATTATTTTCCGATTTATTAACGAAAATATTTTTATTCTACGGAAAATATAATCAGCGAGACCACACGAATAGTGTTATTCTCACTTGTTACACAAATTACAATCCATCGCCTAAACACGAACAAACGTGCGTGAGTCTAAAACATTTTTGTTCAAAACTTTACTAAATTTTATATTTGTGTATTATTCTGATGCACGCTTTTTGGTGTTATGAACGATATGAATTTTGAGTGTATCGCTTCTTGCAGTATAAACTCGCTATAAAAATTATAGTAACAACTGTTTGCTATTTAATAAAATAACACTCACATTGTGTAATAACGGTTGCAGCATAGAATTTCTCTACGTAATATTGTAATAATTCAAAATACGAATATTCACTGATAATATTCTACGCGTCAAATTTCGTTTGATGAGCTTAGACTTTCTTTGCACCTGTTATTAAAACAGCAATGGCTGCTTAGTTGAAGAAAGAGAGGGACAGGGAGTGGCGCGTGACATCAAGACTAGCTAGTAAACGTTTGCAACGCGCACTAGGTGCATTGTCGGCTTAATTCTAAACTATCGAGCGTTCTCGTACATGGTGCCAAATTTAAGAAAGTGAAAGAAAATTTAAGATTATTACGGTGAGGTTATCTTATCCAGACGTTTTGGATCACGCACAATCACCTCTTTGACGCTGTCGGAGACCCGCGGTTGAGAAAAGTAAGCAAATGAAATGTTTTCATTGGATCCTTGTTCCGGAGCAACGCCTTCACCAGCCAGCGGTGTGCCGAAGTCTGCGCCAGATGTAGAAGGTATATTCCAATACAGATAGGTGGTGGTGGCGATCGTGCAAACCACGATAAATGCGATGAAGATGTAGTGATGCGTCTGATAGAATGACTTCTTCTTCTTGACTTCGAATGCATTCTGTTGTCCTTTTACCGCCTCAATGCTGACCTTTATTCTGTCTAGAGCTTCTCCATAGTCTTCAATTATAAAGCGGTAGTTTTTCTCCACAGTTATTTATTACGGATTGCTGTATATACATGTCGTTGATCGTGATGTCACTGTGGAAGTTGGTATGAGAATGGATAACATGGTGCTCCCGTTTCTATCGTAATGATTCCTGTGCCCTGTAACAAGAGTGGCGTCACGCCTTTCCTTTTCGAGGTTGACTGCTAAGTATTCCGATGTTACGGCGACTCGCTGAGTGGTGTCCGAGACGATTTGCGGAATTGGAATACAAAATTGACGCAGGGTAGTGATAATTCGCTAGGAAGTTGTCCAGCGATTTATTTAGTCGTTCCTCGAATTGTTCCGGCTTTAGAAGTTTATCAAGTCCAGTAGTAGCCTTTGTTGTGGACGCCGCAGGTTGTCCATGTCCATCCCTGGGGCGAGTGCTGTGGCAGTCGTATACTGTTGTCTTGGCGGTCAATCTTGTCTGATTCTGCTAAGCGTTTGTTAATAGTGAGTTTACGACTTAACCAACGCCGTTAATAAGATCACGTCTTGTTCTTTTAGCGTGTGATCCATTTTCAGTCGATAATTAGGTCGTTATAATGTTCCAATTTTCTCAAGTCATGTTGTAGTTGTGTTGTGCTGTGCAGTTGTATTAATATAATAGCACCACCGTTGGTGCCCATTTAAACTTGAATACTTGCATGATGGGTGTCCGTAACTCTTCCTAGTAACCATTTCGCCGGAGGTATGTTATCCTCTTTCACTAAGACCATGTCTCCGACTTTCAAGACTCTTTTGACAGTGGTATATTACTCCGGGTCTGTAGTGTTTGCAGGTATTCAGCCAGTTTTCCGGTTAGTTGCCACCATGTTCGAAGGTTACGTGGTTCTGTTTCTGGCGAAAAGGGAGAAATGCCCCGGAGTGAGGTAATCCAAGTCACCTATGCCCTCTGTTAGAGGTGTACTATTAAAGGTCTGGAGTTGAGACAGTTCTCTATTTATGCCAGGAGGGTGGAGTAAATACTCTTTAAGTGTTCGTTTTTGTTCACCAATCACTTGTCGTAGGTGGTCTTAACTGCAATCTCCCACTCTCCATTATCTGTAGGCTATGCGGGCGCGGTAAAGTTCCATTCAATGTTTGAGCTGGCCCAGTGTATCCATGATCTCGGTGTTGATGTAACGTTTAAGAGCTTTTTTTCTTTTTTCTTGTGCCAGCACCTTTGCCGCAATAATAAAATTGATACCGTTGTCACTGTAGATGTGTAGGGGTAGGCTTCGTCTAGCGCCTATTCTTTTAAGAGCTGCCAAAAAACGTTTCGGTGCTTAAATCTGACACCAGTTCTAAATTTTTTACAAGGTGAGTACCGTAAACACGGGTAACTTTAACTTTAGCCCCTATATTTCTAGCTTTTCTTCGTATATTTTGCAATTTTAAGTAACAAATACTTTCTTTAGAATACGTAGTGAAAGTCCGTGTAATCTATTTTGATAAAAATAAAAAAGTAAAGTATTTTTATTGGGTGGGCAATGTTACCCCCCAGGGCTAAAGTAACCCGTGTTTACTGTATGTGTTTACTTTACAAATCCATTTTTAACCAAATTTTTATTAAATTCACAAAAAAACAAAAGGTATATTAAGTTTAAATAGTAAAAAAGAAGACAGTTTTAGTTACAAAACATTAACAAGAACGCCTTAGTTATTGTTAAGAATATTTGCACAAAATTGTCTTACGCAATCTTGCACAAGTAAGCGTGTTACTGTTTAAAACTGATATTAACAATAGTGTATTTCTTCTTAAATAAGCATGCGAGAGCGTAGTACCCATCACAGCAATAGTCTGGATTCTACGCAAAAAATAACGCAACATTGCATTACATTTAAAATAGTCGGACCTTATAACACGAAAAAACGTGTAAACGTTTAAAGCACGTACTATCTGCGCTTATCTACACTAGAATAAAAAAATAACATGCTTTTTCTCAATTTTCTTGAAAACTAGCATTTATACTTAATGTATTATAAAGTTAATAGAAAGATTATTTTAAAATCTATCTATTTTATGTACATGTTATATACCAATTCTGTCCCATTTGCTCGTAATCACAGTTCTAACGTTTTTATTTTTTCCTGTAAAATTAGCTTTTTTCACATGCACGTTTATTCGGTGGGGCCATCGAAATATATATACGTTCCCAAGATCTCAAAAATATCTATACACCTTTATGCCACTGGCAATAAGGTCCATGTATACATATATTTGACGCGATGGCTGTATAGATATTAATGCCCTTGACTGTACACCTGACACACAAAATATGCAAAAATCCATTCTTATGTGAACAGACAATGGCTGTCTTTGCCAATGATTAGCTGTGCTCACGAAAAGCATCGCACTACAAACAGTGTCGAAGCATGACATCGTAGATTAAATAGCCGAGTGCCCTCAAAGCCCACGTTTATTCAATTCTGGGAGAAATTACTAAAAGAGACGAAAATACAAGATATAATGGTGAAGAAGAATGTGTTTAATGTCAATAATAAAAAAATGGGAGATAAAAAATTAAATGCTGAGTACTCGAAGTTATTGACTGCTTTGGAAGGTGGATTGATTACATCATTCGATTGTCTAGAGAAAATAACGGAAGCAAGAAAAAAAAAATATAAACATTAGTGAATGACTAGTACAAAGATTTGTTTCAAGTAAGGAACATTTTAGTTGAACAGGGAGCATTTTTAGTTTAATAGTTTACTAAAGAGTTTGTTAAGAATATTCCATGTTTTATGAAAATAGTTTTAAGGTAACAAAATACATAACTAATAATAGCTATTTCTCATATCTTCTTTTATAATCATTTTTAATGATATGAGACAATGAGGTACATTTTAGACCAGTTGCGTTTTAGACGACATGTATTTTAGACTAACTCTGTTTTAGACCAGTTGCGTTTCAGGCAACTTCTATTTTTAGGCTAGTTGATACTAAGACCAGCTGCGTTTTAGACCGGATGCGTTTTAGACAAGATGCGTTTTAAACCCAGTGACCAGCTGCGTTTTAGACCCGATGCTTATTCGACCAGTTGCGAATTAGACGAGATGATACTTAGACTAGCTGCGTTTTAAACCAGATGCTACTTCTACCAGTTGCGTTTTAGACGAGATGATAGTAACTCCCACATGTCACGTTCAGTAGTTTCTGAAGAGGCTGAAAAAGCGGCTACAAAACTTTTATCTTCAGTCTGACTAGATGTCTTCTTCGGAGCACGGCAATGGTTGCCCAGATGACCATATTTGTTGCAATTATAGCACCTTGGACCTTTAGGTTTAGTACTATGCTGTTGCTGAACTCTGAACTTCTTGTATAAGTTTAGTTTTTATTATATTGGCACTGATCTTAACACCTGATCATTGGCTTATACATCTCGGGTAAGCCTGCTAACATCCAACGTTCCAAGCATTCGTTATCAACATTGAAATATTTGAAACCAATGTTACGAAGTTTGTGCGTCGTTGTCATAATTTTGTTCACATACTCTTCTACACTCCAGGGGGCTTATTGCCTAACGCACTCACGATCGCGATCGACCTGAAAGTGACACAATTGCTTTCATTTTGTAGGCAGATTTGACTTCAACTGTCAAATATGAAAGCGATCGCGATCGCGAGTGCGTTAGGCAATAAGCCCTCTGGATTAATCTAAAGTAGTTGTGATGAGGTCTTTTAATAATGCCACTTTTCTTGATAATCCATTGGCGGCATCGATTTTGTCGGGTTTATCTATTTATATACACTGTCAAAGGTCTTCGTGTTATAGGTAAGCTTTGACAGCGAACTTCCAATTAGCATAATTATCGCGTCCAACAAGCTTTGAGATTTGAAAAATATTATTAGACGCCATTTTTAATGCTTTTGTTTACTTCACTTAACCTCCAAATCGGTATGACGCCGGCCAGACTAAATTATCTTCGGATTTGACTAAATCTTCAGTGTTTTACATATTCCACACGAACCACGCTCAGCTACCATGAAGAATTATTGTGGTCATTGTGGTCTTCATAAATAAAACGATATATTTAGTAAAATGTCTTGTAATGTCTTAGCGGAAAATTATAGAAAGAGATCACAGAGCAAATAGAGTTGCCATAGACATGTTCATTATTAAGTAACAAATGGTGCATTTAACCTAACAGTAGTTCATCTAAAATCACTGAAAGTGACTTAATCGAGTTGATGATCGGTTTGATGAAAATCTGTCACGTGGAGCATACCTACTGAAAGTTTCTGGAGCTGGCCACTTATAATAAATAAATTAAAAAAGCAATAACGTAATTTGAAAATGGAACTCTCTATGAACATATTACTTTTCAATTTACGAGACTGTCATTTGTTTTTTCAATTTGGCGGGGTCCAGAGATTTGTGTGTGAGGTTATAATGAAACTAACTCGTGAAAAATTTCGCTCGATGATTTTTTTAAATTTTTGCTGCGGCTTAAGTCAACAAGAGAGTTGCCAGAGACTTCAACTGGTGTTTAATGTAATGATGAAGCCCCATCCCGTAGCTCTGTGTATTCGTGGTTCGGAGAATTTAGACGTGGACGAGATCATCTCCATGACGATGTACGTGAAGTTCGGCCGGTGACTGCGGTTACTGAAACTAATGTCGATACCGTACGACAACTAATTAAAAATTACCTGTCAGCAAATTCGTACTGTATTAGGCATAGGCATTTGGCATGAAGTTTAATGGAGGAGAGTCATTGGCTGTCTATAATATTGCAACAGGTGACGAAACCTGGGTGTATTGTTTCGAACCGGAAAGAAAAAGCCAGTCAGCAGAATGGGTCTTTCCTTTTGAAGAGTTGCCAACAAAACTTAAGAAGAGTCGGAGCACTGGCAAAAAAATGGTTGCGTCTTTCTTCGGAAAAACTGGACATTAAATGTAACAGTGTCGCTCAAAAACCAAAGAACAGTCCAGAACCAAAATCAAAGAACAGTCACTGCAGATTGGTATGTAAACAATTGCTTGCCCAGTGTCTGTCTCCTTCACCACGATAACGCGTCCGCACATTCCGCTAAGAGAACGAATGCGTATTTGAAGGCTTCAAATGTGGAACTGATGACAGTCCGGTACAGTTCGGACCTCGCACCTTGCGACTTCATTTTATTCCCAAGATTAAAAGATAAACTTAGAGGTTTACGATTCTCAAGCCCAGAAGCGGCAGTGAATGCATTCCAAGAAGCCGTTGAAGAGGCTTCTACCGAAGATTGGACCCACTGCTTCACACAATGGTTCCGATGAATGAAACAATGTGTAAATAGTGAGAGAATATACTTTGAAAAACAATAAATTAATCATAAACATCTTATCTAGTCTTATTTATCAGAATCCAGAAACTTTCAGTATGACCTAAGTAAACTGTTTAAAAGTTAAGAGCTCTGAAAGCGATTTTGTCGGGAGTTTTTAATACTTGAAATTTTGTAGTGACGAAGTCCGTCCTGTGACGTATAATATACGTGCTCGGAGCCCGTTTACGTCTTTGTCAGACGTGACGACGACGCTTGAATCAAAATATTACTAGGTACTGACATGTAAGCTTTAAGGCCCATATTATTGATTTACTTTTTAGAGTTTAATTTTTGTGACGGGGGTTTTGTTTATATTTAATTAATTTTTTTTTATATGTGTACTTTATTTCGTATGCAAGAAGGTCTATTTTGAGTTGTCTAAATCTAACACGAATTTTCAGTTTTTTTGTAATTTTTTTGAAAATTATTAATATTGAACACTTCGTTTTATTTTTCCCGTAAAATATAAGCTATTATCTATAAGTAAGGACTTTTTCAGATTTTTCGGTTCATAAAATTCGGAAATACTGGGGGGGAAAGTAATTTTTTGAAAATTTTTGGTTATAAATCAAAAAGTACGTCACGGAAAATATAAAAAAAATAGTTTTGAAATGTGCATATTGAGCTCTTTCATATGACACCCCATTTCCTATAATCAAATCACTTTCATTTTTCAATTCCCCATTCTAGACCCCTTTTTAATTATTTATCAAATTAGTTTCATATTTTTTTTACTAAATACAGATGCGGGCAAGCAAGTTATACAATTATGCCAAACAAGGTGATAGCTTATGTAGTTGCTGAGAAAAACGCCTGTAACATACGACAGACAGACAGACAACGAAGTCTCACCATAAGTGTTCCTTTTTTACCATTTTGGTACGGAACCCTAAAAAGAAACCAGTAGATAGTAGCAGTAACAACAAAGTAGTGGTAATAGGTACCTAGCTCCTGTTTCCACATAGAAGACAGGAAAAAGAAATACGTAGGTATAGGTACTTAAACGTATTTTAAATATTATCGTTCTTGGTCACAAGCCAAACCGGCCGTTGTTGGACGTAGTATTTTCCTTATTAGGCATTTTTATCTATTTCACTATGTTTACTTATTTACTTCTAAAATATGCGGAAACAAGCCATAATAATATAATAAATCCTTCAAACAGAAATATTTGTTTCAGGGGGGATGGTAATTGGCTGATCGGCGCGAGAGCTCAGAATGTTCGGAAGTAACGGCGGCGGGTACGGCGGCGGCGGCGGCGACTGCGCCGAGGGCTACGGGCTGGGCTACGCGGCGGGTGGCGGGCGTTTGCAGCAGTACGCGCACTTCGCGCCGCACCAGAACGTGTGGCACCACCACCACGCGCCGCACCACGACTCTTACGGTCCGTACCACCTGCCCGCGCCCGCAGGGCGGCGCTTCCCCGCGCTTTCTTACTCACTTCGTTAGCCTGGCATTTCATTACCCCACGGCCACACTTCGGCGAGCCGGCGAAGGTTCGCGTTAGCCTCTTACACCTTACATTCTCTCATAGAGAAAAAAAGAGACATCAACACGAATCTTTGCCCGAATCATTGAAGCGTGGCCGTAGGGTAATAGAGCGTCTCCGTCGCAATTTCGACAAACTATTTGTCAATGAGCGGTTATAAATGTGTCTGCTAAAGTCAAAATGAAACACTACGTTGCGAACTTTATAACATGGTGTGGTTTGCTGTTGCGGCTTTGCGCGAATAGTGCATATTTTTGATGTCTTATAAATAAGTGAATCTCGAGTTTATAACTAAATTTTTCTTGAATGAAAAGAAGCTGAAATTGAATAATATTAGCCTCTTTTTGATGTTTTATGGTACAATTTAAGGATTAAATGTTTCCTTTACAGCTCCATCGAAATATAATAAGTATGGAAGGGTGGCCTCAAACAAAAACGACTGTAAAATCCGCTCCAAAATACCCACTTTTCGAAATGAAAAGATCTTATATATCGAGTGGTTTCGATAATCAACTAAATATTAATTGAGTTAAGATTTGAAGTCATTTATGTCAGATATTGATATAACGTTTGAGTAGACAGTAATTTCAGTAAGGTTGTATACCGTTTGAAAGACAAAAATCTGCAATTGGTCACAAGCTCTCTGATACAAGAATTTTATTGGACAATATTTTTTTCATAAGGTTTACTTGAACGCGGCCAAGTATTTCAACATTTGACGTGGATGGTTTAATACAATAATAACACAGTAATTGAATAATGAATTGAATTAATACTTTTTAATAGTAGTGTTTTGACAAACTTGCTGATTATTCCCCTTTATTCATTTAACATTCTTATGTTACACTATTATAAAGTTGGAAAAGAGTATATCATTACAGTCAGCATTAAATCATAAATCATACGTATACGCGATTAAACGCGGTTGTTTTGTTGGAGCAGAAAGGTTCTAGAGTGGCGACCGCCAACCGGGAGACGAAGTGTCGGCATGCCTTCCACAAGGTGGACCGACGATCTGATAAAGGTCGCGGAAACCGCTGGATGACAGCAGCAGAGGACCGATCGTTGTGAAAAACCTTGGGGAAGGCCTGTGTCCAGCAGTGGACGTCTTGCGGCTGATGATGATGATGATGATTATGGAGAATTATGTTTTTGCGAGAATAAGATTATACCTAAGCATGTATATGCATATCGATCATAAGTTAAGCAGGCTCAGGTATCTAATAAATGAGTGATAAACCACTCGAAGTCTGATATTCATTAAAATATTTTTAATATTATTGTAAATAAATGTTGATCATGTACTGCACAATTTGGGACTGCTGTGACTTTTAAAAAATTTCTTCCTGTTTTTGAGATAACATAATCCGATTCAGCAAAATGGATGCTGCAAATTCTGCAATGTTTTCGCTTCTCAATTCGCGACGAACTGCATCCACCCAAGCCAGACGGCGTTCTTATTTTTTTTGGAAAACTTAAAAAGATCATATTACCTTTTTGTTTTATTATGTAAACTATCGATAGTAAAGATGACATAAAATTTAATTTCCTATTCATTCGAAGTCGTTGCTTGTAATTCACATTTTTCAACGATATATTGCATAACATCGGCCATGACATTTAATATGGAAATATTTAAATTTCAATAACTTACTAATGAAAATAAATATCGCTTTGTTTTGCATCTGTGTGGGTCATGCACCAATTCACAATGCAACTTGGCATTTTTGCAGCATTATTTAACCTTTTAACCGCCGCTTGGTCTGTCATCGAACGGGCTCGTGTCGCCGCCTATATAAAATAACAGGAAATGGTGTAGTGCTTGCCGCATGCCTTACGATAGGATTTTGTTTATAATGAATATTAAGTAATAATACCTTTTTTACCACTGTATCATTCAATAAAATACATTATTATAACTAAATTACGTTTACCAATTTCTTTATTAATGGTTTCGTCCCCTTTATCAATGGTTTGGTTCCATGTGTTTTATCACTCATAAAAATCTATCGGTTTACATTGCTACACTACTATTATTTCGAATTTCATATATCTGACGTCATAAGCGGTTATATATCAGACATTGGCGTGGGCTTTTTTTTTTTTTTTTTTTTTTTTTTTTTTTAATGGCTCCTACATTTGATTAGCCAGCGTCATGTCGATTTAAATTAAAAACAAAATACAACTCGGAAAGGAAAAAAAAAAGGAAAAATAATAAAGTTGCTATTCCAGAACAAAATTATGTATATTAAAACTTTGTTAGTAAAAAACAACAACACAACTACTGGATAAGAGACCCAAAACCACAATGAACTAAAACAAGAAATAAATATATAATAAAAATTAAAAATAAACATAAATCTTACTAAATCCAACCAATTATAACTTCAAGTCATTAAGATGACAAAAGGCACATAAGGCCAAGAGAATATCTTTCTCTTTAATTTGAATCAGTTCTAACATAAATGTTGGGAAAGCAACCTTTAATCTAATCAGCTCATTATACAGAAAATAATTATTATAAAGAGGGCACGCTAGGAAAATATGGTTCAAGTCACCAACGTCCAATCCACATTCACACAATGAAGAGTCCCGAATATGTATTTTTGCCAAATGAGACGGGGAACAACAATGCCCGAGTCTCATTCGGATGATTGTAGAGCAAAACTGCTTGGGAATGTAAAACTTAGAAAACCAAGGTTTTCTGGAGATTGTGGACTGGACCAAAAAATAAAGCCTTCCTCGTAATTTACTAGATGCTTTCCACGCAGATGACCATGCCTGAACCAAGGACTTAGACGCTAAGGCAACCAAATCATGGCAATAGTTCCTAAACGGAAACTTATCTCCGTGCACTACCGCATCCTTGGCAATCCGGTCAGCTCTTTCGTTACCAGTCACCCCCGCGTGTCCCGGAACCCATACTAGGGCGACTTCGTACCCTCTACGCCTACAAGTTATGAGATTCTGTTTGATTTGATAAATAATCGGGTTATGAAATTTTATAGAAAAAGGATTAGAAAGCAAAGCCTGCAAACAGCTACGAGAATCCGAAAAAATTATAGATTTTTTCAACTTAAACAATAGAATGTATTTCACGCTCTCTAGCACTCCGACACATTCACCAGTATATATAGAGGTTTCAGGGGGACACTTCACTTTTTGGACTATGTTAAATTGGGAGTGGAAGACACCCACACCCACACACCCAGATGCAGTCAGTTTGGAAGCATCACTATAAATTGTGTTCCATCCCTGCCACTCATGAGAAAGTATTTGACGAAGATACTCGTCAGCGAAAGGGTCATCGGGATAAATATCAAAATTTAAAATAACACGAGGTTTGTGAATTATGGTTTCGTAGTTGAACTCAAAAATGGGTAGTTTAGTGGAGTGAAATACCGGATCTTTTAGAGACAGAAATTTTTCTAAGCTTTTAACAAGACACGGAGGACCCTTATGATTCCAACAGGTAGCTGCTTTAAGATCATACAATCGATAAATAATAGGGTGATGGGAGAATTGAAGGGCACGAAAAAGATAGCTGTCAGCCAAAAATTGCCTTCGCAGATTTAGAGGGGGGTCAGCACACTCCACCTGCAGAGCATTGGTAGGGCTAGACCTCATTGCTCCCGAGATAACTCTTAAAGCTTTGAATTGGATGAGGTTTAGCTTTCCCAAGCCCGCCTTGTTCCCCGGAACCAAAAGCCAAGAACCATAATCCAGAACGCTTCTGATCGTAGCATTGTATAATAATCTTAGAGAAGTAGGGTGAGCTCCCCACCAAACCCCCGAAAGGCACCTGAGAGTGTTAAGACCTCGTTCACATTTTTTAACTAAATATTCAAAATGCAGGGTACCGTCTAATTTAGAGTCTAGAAAAACCCCAAGAAACTTATAAGATGAACGAACAGGGATCTGACAGTTACCAATTGAAATATTTATGAATGGAATGTTTCTTTTTCGACTGTAAACTACTGCACAACTTTTTGATGCAGACAGACACAAGCCATTACTACTGAGCCAAGAGTTGAGTGATTGTAAGGAATTCGCGACCGTAGCACAGGCTGATTCAATATTACTATTAGTAGAGTAAATTAGCAAATCATCTGCATATTGCAAAATGTTACAACCGTTAACTGAACCCTCCAAATCATGGGTGTAGATGTTATAAAGCAAAGGGCTCAGAACTGAGCCCTGAGGTAGGCCCCGCCATACTAATCTTGATGGGATAATTTGAGGGTCTCTTCCACGAAAAGTGATTTGCCGCTCTGAAAGCAGATTACCCATCAGGCAAGCCAGCCTCACCGGAATTCTCAACTTGTGGAACTTTTCCCTGAGAATAGGGAGCTGGACATTATCATAGGCAGCCTCAACATCCAGAAAAACAGCTACTGTCGAAGCACCTTTCGAAAAAGCGAGTCTAATATCAGATGTAAAGATGCCCAGGCTGTCCATAGTGCTCTTACCCTTCCTAAAACCAAATTGGGATTTTCCTAACAATTCCTGGCTTTCAAGAAACCATTCTAATCTATTTTTTATTAAATGTTCTAAAATCTTTGTCAGAACTGAGGATAAAGCTATTGGGCGATATGAGCGCGGATCATTGGGGTCTTTGCCTGGTTTCAATATAGGCATAATCAATTGAGATTTAAAAGATTTGGGAGGATGGCCCGTAAGTAATATGCAATTCATTAAGTTAAGAAAATAATTCAAAAAGGTGTCACCCGCATTGGCTATAAAAGAATATGGAATACCATCATGCCCCGGGGTAGAGTCTTTAACCGACCCGAGGACATTTTTAAGCTCCTGAAATGTAAAGGGTTGATCTAATGGATCCGTTGAAATATTATTAAGGCGTCCTATGGGAGACTCGAGCACACCCGGGACATAAAGCGGAGCAATATTAGCAAGAAAAGATTCCGCCCAATGTAACGAAGAGGGGTAAGAGCAACTACGAGAATTATACGATCTCCTAAATCTCCGGATGTTATTCCAAACCACCGTATCAGGAGTAGAAGGACTTAACAAAGAACAGAAAGATTTCCAACCTTCAGACTTCTTGCTACTGAGCAGCAATTTTGTTTCAGTCATAGTTTTTAACAATGTGTGGTAATTCTCATCTGACATATTAGCAGCATACGTACGTTCAGCTATCTTTCTATCTTTAACGGCCTTAGAACATTCCTTGTCCCACCAAGGAGGGGACGCCAATTTACCCACAACCGAGTTCTTAAGGGGGAAAACCTTGTCGGCAGATGAATTTATAACAGAGACCAAAGCATCCGTGCAAATTTGAATTGAGTTAGAGGAAATTGAAGGTAAATTTTTAACTTCATAGTCAAGACAATTCTTGTAAATGTCCCAATCCGCTCCATTGATGTTGTATTTTAATAAAGGATTAATAGAAGTCGGTCTTTTTGAAGACAGAAATGGAAGACTAAGAAGGATAGGAAAATGATCACTCCCATACGAGTTATCCAAGACATCCCAAGAAATTCTGGAGGCAAGGATAGGAGAAGCCAAAGATAAATCAACGGCACTAACAGCTTGATTGGGAAGAGTGCGTAAAGTAGGAGTTCCTGAATTTAATAAACAAAGGTTTGTAGAATCTAAAATCTCCAAAAGTTGATCACCAAAAGAGTCATTCTTACCACAACCCCATAAAAAATGATGAACGTTAAAATCCCCTAAGATAATAATGGGAAGTGGCAAGGATCCAATAATTTTTTTTAATTCATTAAGGATTGCAGAAGAAGGATTAGGTATATACAGAGATAAGAAAGTAATACCTTCCACACGAGCACAAACTGTGTGAAAACTTGTGCTATGTTGAGGTATCGGAACAGAAGTAAAAGAAATATGATCTCTAATGAAAAGGGCGCAACCAGCACGCCCATCCACCCTACAGTCCATTAAAGAGACAAAACTAGGTAATTTAAAATTAGAATCCGACTTAAGCCATATCTCCGATATGGCTAGGATAAAGGGATTATATTCATTAATTAAAAAGAGAAGATCATGTTTCTTATTGTTAATACTGTGGCAATTCCATTGAAGAGCTACTTGATCCATTATTTGAAGAAAACAAGAGAGATGAAATAAACGGGGCAACGTGGGACAGCAAAGAAGGGTCAGCCAGGGGGCTGGACGGAGAAAGTACTTTAACGACGGAAGAAAGGATTTTGATCAATTCCAAAATTAAATTTTCATTCGAATGCCGAAGAGAAGCTTCCGGGAAAACCGGACCTGAATGAATAACAGGGTCTCTAGTGATAGCTTGATGGGCTTTTCTATCATACCCCTTATCCAAAGTAGGGGGACAGCGGGGATTCCGAAAAACTGTCTTCCTGTATGACGTAGATCCTTCAGGGGGAGACTGGGGAGAGGCTGCAACAACATTTGCGTATGATTTTCGCCTAATTTTCACATGGAGATTGGAAGCCTCCAGATATGAGATATTCTCGGTAGTCATAGTCTTCTTAATAGCAGTTTGACGATTGAATTCCGGACAAACTTTGCTGTTAGCAAAGTGCCCCGAACCCAAACCTTGGGGGCAATTACAACAATACGCTTCATGTGACTCTATAGTACAAGTGTCCCCAGAATGGGACCCGCCACAACGAAAACAACGGGGAGGGGACCGACACTTCTCCTTTGTATGCCCAAAGCGGCAGCATCGGAAGCACTGAATAGTCGGAAATTGATATTGCTCTACTGGCAGAGAGTTGAGGCACAAAAAAATTCTCTTAGGTAATATCTGTCCGTCAAAAGTAATCACAACAGTTTCCGAGGGCATCCAATTATAAGAACCATCAGGACTAGATTTTTTAAAATTAAGTCGCCTAACCTTAACGGGTTGAGCACCACCAGAATTAACTGGCACCTGAATATTTTCCAGAACCTCCTCTGGCTGCCATTCCGCAGGCACTCCACGAACCAGGCCCATTCTGGTTACATTAAAAGAAGGCACGGATGCTTTGAACTTGTGTTGGACTAAAGTAGGCGATTCAATAAACTGGTTCGCGTCCACAGCTGAATGGAAGTTAATTGAAACTCTATTACGTCCTATCCTCTTAACGCTACCATCTACCACATTGGGAAATTCACGTTTCCTCTTTTGCAGGAAAAGACCCAACGAAACTGGGTGTAGTACCGTTCCAGCGTCTGGAGCCGCCTCTATTCTTTGAACGTGAACAACAAACGGACCCTGATCACTACTATTATATCGTTCTCGACCAACTGGCGTGAAGGGAGAAGCCGGGGACTGTGACTGAGTTGGGGGAACGCTAGGTTGACTAATAACCAAATGAGCCGGTGGAGAAGGAGGCGTCGGCACATTATAGTCCATCGTTCGCTGGCCAAGATTAATCTGCGTATCATTTGAAGCCTGAAATAATCCTACCTCTACATCCGAACCCTCCAATTGACTCGAAAGCAGCGGGGCTCTGGAACGTGACCGATCACTAGATCGAGCTTGAATTTTTTCTCTCCCACGAGACCTTCTTTTTTCTCGATTCGACATTACAGGAGTGAAAATTTCTGCCTGAGAGTCCTCAAACTGTTCATGCTGGGAAAGATTAATGTCCTTTAGAATAGGACGAAAACCTCCCCCAGGATCATCCCAGCCAGCACCCTCGTCCATGAGGATGCTGGCATATACAACCCTCTTACTACAATAAAAAAATTATACTACTGCTCTAGGAACACAATCACAACACAAATAAAAAAAATATACCACCGGAATAGCAACTTAAGTAAAAATCTACGTTTATAACCCAAAAGAAAATTTGACTTTTTAAATGACAACCGCCCGCAATCGACACTCAACCGCCATCCCTGGCGTGGGCTTTATTGGATATTTGTTGATAAGTTGACATTAGAAGAGAGAGGATTGACCATATTTAAAAAGTATCGAATCTGAACATTTCAAAGTTGTTGACATAAGTAATAATGCAATTTCAAACAGTTACACAACTATTTTGGTAATTAAATATTGTAATCTCAAAATACGTATGGTATTCAAAGTTTGGAGACAGCACATCTGTACCATTTATTAATTTTTCAATTTGAACATTATTTTGAAATATCGAGTGAGCCACACCACTAAAATTTCCTATTTTATATCTCTGACGTCACATGCGGTCTCATAGTTAAGACGACGGCGTAGTCTGTAATGATTGTTATTGAGGATACAATGACTTAATAGGGGTGGACGTTGTACCTCGATAAGCATCGCTATATCGATTTCAATATCTACTTAGTATAAAAACACATTAACGTTTTAAGGTATTTATTTAAAACCAAAAAAAATAATTAAGTCCATCCTTCTGGCTAACAAATAAAAAATCTTTTTATTTACGTAGTTCACCCTGACTCACTGTCGCAATGAAAATAATTAGATATAAATAAAGCCGATTAAGTATCACGAAGCGAAGAAATGGTTGTGTTATATGGATGGACAGACCAACGGACAGACGGGCATGACGCATGACGAATGACGAAAGTATAGAAGCTGACCTTAAGTTCGTTCGTATAATTTCAACTTAAGATTTCACATTCACGGTCAGTTTTTGGAAGTACGTCAGTTCAACTGATCAGTTTAACTGACCGTGAATGTCCACCTTAAGTGCCTTTATGCACAGCATCTGAATTCTCGGACCTGAATCATCCGACTCCTTTCGCACTTGTAAAAAAGGTTGGTTGTGGGAAAGGCACGGGATAGGCGGATCCCAGAAATCGAACGCAGTGCATAACCTGGCATTAAACGAATCTTTAGAAGTTACCTACATAAAATAACTCAATGGGTATAACTTACCTGTTGGTCAAACAAATTGTATTTTGTCATCCGAGTCGAATTTAATATATGACACTTATGCCATTCATGCCATAACTGGCACAATTCATAATATATCGTTATTTTATGAGAAAATAGGTAAGGAAATAAAATAGGTTAGCCGAGCAAGTCAATATTATGAATAAATATCTTACAAACATCGTTGAGTCGATATACTTAAATGTTACAATCAGGTCATCGTCACATCACTGGTGTCTATTATATAAGATTTTGGCTACGGGACTACGGCAAAATTGTATATAATCTAATGTCATATTTTCAAATTTATTTTCACCAAGAAAATTAAAATAAAGCAACAGAGTAATTTCGCGGCTGTTTATTTAACAATTAGAGCGGCTTTCATAACCGAATCAGTGGTGTTAAATCGGTATAAATAAAAAATACCTTGCAAAAACATACAGAAAAAATGTCTTAAATATAAAACTACGGCGATAGTGGCTGGAATTCGGGTGTCTTATATATCAGACTGCGGCGGTCAAAAGGTTAAATCCGGTAATCTTTAAAACCGAATTATTTTTGTTGTAATTATAAACAACTGTTTGACACTACGTCAGAAAGTCGACTGATAGACGGCTGGGCCTCTCTACGCATATTGACCAATACGCAGAATGAACAAAGTACCTACTACGCAAAATGTCATACGTAAATTGACCAATACGCTTTATGACCATTACGTATTTTGACGTATACGCGGAATGACCATTTCAATTTAAGTTTCAATACGCAGAATGTCATACGTAAATTGACCAATACGCTTTATGGCCATTACGTATTTTGACGTATACGCGGAATGACCATTTCAATTTAAGTTTCAATACGCAGAATGTCATACGTAAATTGACCAATACGCTTTATGACCATTACGTATTTTGACGTATACGCGGAATGACCATTTCAATTTAAGTTTCAATACGCAGAATGTCATACGTAAATTGACCAATACGCTTTATGACCATTAGTGCAAAACTATACGACTTTTGAATGACTAATACTTTTTGCAAATTGGACTTCAGCTAAGTGTGATTCGGGACCTATGGCATTGTGCCTTCAGGAACCTTAGGTCCACTTTATTAAATGGTCCACTTGCCTGAATGGTCCACTTTCCCATATGGTCCACTTGATTTGCCTGCCTGGTCCACTTTCCTACATGGTCCACTTTTCTGCATGGTCCACTTTCCCGTATGGTCCACTTTCCTACATGGCAATCCCGTGCGTGTCCCCAGATAAAGTGGGCCTTTTAGGAAAGTGGACATTTTGGGAAAATAGACGGTATGAAATGGACATTTTGGGAAAATAGACGGTATGAAAAAGTGGTCCATTCAGGCAAGTGGACCATTTAAGAAAGTGGACCTAAGGACCTAAGAAGGGCATTGCCAGAGCCAGAGCCAGAGCCAGAGGTCGCCAGTACGAATCTGGCCCGAAGCAATACATTTTTCAACTTTGAGTTGTCGTTTTCTTGCCGTAATGACATTTTGCGAGGTAAGCATCCACTTCTGGACCCAATTTAATCTATCTATAGTGAAGGGAAATTAATATAAAATAAAACATACGATACTGGTAAAACATAAGTATTGAAAAAAGAAAGTTCACTGCAGAAAACAAAAAAATAATATCTTTTTTATCGATAGGTTACACCTTATATCTAAGGCATTTAACTTACGAACTGAACAAATTATATATTCAAACATACCTTAAGAAACAATATTTTAAGCAAAAATTTTTTTGCTGTTATTTTTTTTTGTAATAATGACTTAAGGAATACTTATTTTTAGTCGGTTACTAATGAATGTATGACAGCGTCAGTATTATTTGTTGTTCAGCATTATCTTTATAAGTGGCCAGGAACTTGGCAAAGAGTTTTGTAGCTAAGCGACTTCATTAGTTGCTCAATAAATTTACTTTTCACTTCTTTGCTCTAAATGTTCGTCTTTATGTCGTGCGTAGGCGACATAAAGTCGCTTTTTATACTCTAGTGCATAAAGTAAAATCTTCGTCAAAAACCTAGGCAATCGGTCCAACAGCCACACGAACAACTAAAGTTTAAAGAATAACCTCTTTATTTTATTTCGTTTCGTTAGTATTACCAACGTTAGTGATACCAACAGCCAAAGTACAGTCAAGGTCATAAATATGTATACATTTTAGTACCTTGTCACTTTAGTCGCTGTGACATTCATATATGGCAGTTTAAACATGACATTAAATAGACAAGGTACTAAAATGTATACATATTTATGACCTTGACTGTACACAATAAAGCTTCATGAAATAAACTTATAATTTTTATTTCGTCGCATTTATTATTATTTTTTATTTTTATGATGTTGCTGTTTCATTTCCTCGCAATCGAAGAGAAAAGTAGTGTATAACTCGTCCATAAAACCCATTTAACACTTGACTTTATATCCATCCTCGCTCGCAAGCTCGCTTGGATGGATAAACGTCTCGCGTAAAATGGTGCGTTTTATGCACTTGTTGTACAATCTACTATATTATATGTAGATGGCCTGTAGAAAAATGATTTTATTTTTCTTCATTTTCGTCAAGATAGTGAAGTTAGGAAAGCTTTCTAATAGACATCATATTTTATTGTGAACAAAGCAGAATGGATATCAATGCTGAAGAATTTCATGCTTTTAATATGGAGCTAATGTCTAAAGTAGAAATCAATATATTACGGCGTGGGAATGGTATGTCGGAACTGATTAGTCGGATATTAATAAATGGACCGACATCCGAACGAAAACACAAAAGAATTGCGTTTGACAATCTTCTTTTTCTTATCACTTTACTTATATGAAACACTAGCTTTTATACCCGCGACTCCATCAATTTTATTGAGGATATTTGTCACTGACTTTATGCAGGTCTGGGGGGTTATTATGACATGCCTATGCAGTTCATTTTACGGCGAGCGTAAAGGACAGAGCTATAGCAGTTATATAGCTCTGTCCTTTTATCTCACCGTAAAGTGAACTGCATAGCTATGTCATAATAACCCCCCTGTACTGACAATGTGGGAAGAAGGCCATTTTGAGAAGCAGATATTTTAGGAAACAGACAGAACGAGCCTGAGCCAAATAAAATGGAAACAATCGTAAATATGTGTATTATTTAACATAGGTCATTTTGCGACTAATCGCTCGTGTTGGCATTATGCGTATTGGGCAATTTGCGTTTGGTCATTTTGCGTATTATTTAACGTAGGTCATTTTGCGACTGATCGCTCGTGTTGGTATTATGCGTATTGAGCAATTTGCGTTTGGTCATTTTGCGTATTATTTAACGTAGGTCATTTTGCGACTAATCGCTCGTGTTGGCATTATGCGTATTGGGCAATTTGCGTTTGGTCATTTTGCGTATTATTTAACGTAGGTCATTTTGCGACTGATCGCTCGTGTTGGTATTATGCGTATTGAGCAATTTGCGTTTGGTCATTTTGCGTATTATTTAACGTAGGTCATTTTGCGACTAATCGCTCGTGTTGGCATTATGCGTATTGGGCAATTTGCGTTTGGTCATTTTGCGTATTATTTAACGTAGGTCATTTTGCGACTGATCGCTCGTGTTGGCATTATGCGTATTGGGCAATTTGCGTGTCTTTTATTGGTCAATATGCGTAGAGAGGCGGCTGGGCACTAAGTACGAGTATTAGATCCACCCCCGCCGGTACTAAGTCAGTGGGGCCGATTTTTAGCGTCAGTTAGACTTCCATACTTATTATATTTCGATGTACAGCTCCCATACAGTGAACATACTACGGCCGTAGACTTACAATCCACCGACAAAGAAATCCTCTGTGATAGAGAAGATCCTTGTTGGAAAATAGGTATTTCCGGCATACATCTCGGGTTATTCTTCAGCGCTATAAAATATATGTCTTAGGAAAAACTTGGCAAATAATCTTGACGCTAAATTAGCAATTAAACTTACAGTATATAAAAGCGTCACAGAGCGCTTTAGGAACTTAAGAATGCGACTCTTATTTCAGTCCTTTACTTAATGCTGCAGGGCTCCGCAGTTAAACTTTACTTTGATTTTTTATCTAAACGTTCAACTTTGGTGACCCCGTTTGGTTGTTATAATAGGTAGTGTAGTTTATTGTTCATACAATTGCTAAACAAAAGTTATTTCTAAAAACAGAACATAACGTCAAGAAAAATTAACCAATTTGAATTCAGCTTGTTTTGTTTTTCAGTTAAATAACCCAGGTAAAAATGGCATGCAAATATTCTTCTTAAACGTTGTGATTCTTCCCAAAGGAATAAAAGAGATCCACAAACTATCCGTCCATAGGAAATTATTGCGTTTTGTTCGATATGTCTTTCGAGTGACTTATAGGTGCCATTTTGGCAAATACTGCAACTTTTAGGATTATTATTTGTACGCCATTTTTTACTTGGGTTACTTAACTGAAAAACAAAACAAGCCATTAATTCTTCTTGACGTTAAGGTATGATTTAAGAAATAACTTTTATTAGCAATTGTATGAACAAAACACGGGTGAACGGTTATTTTTGCCGCTGAGTGTAAATTAAATGAAAATTGACAATCTCATACAAACTGGCCTAGTCCCAAACTATTAAGGTTTGTTCAATGGGCACCTACTAAAAACGATAAACAAAGGTACTAAAGTAAAATAGTAGATTGTATTACAAGGGAGCAAAATGCAATATTTCATCGAGAGTTAGCGTGTTGAATCCCGAACGAAGCGATGGATTCTAATATGGAATCATGAGTGTAGCAAGGGATTCAAACCGCCACGCCCAAGGTAGAAATAATTTTGCTACCGTGTAAAACACTTTTCTTTTCACTTCTCCTACCTATGAGAAAAAAAGTATATTTATACCATATTATTTAACCTTCAACTGACGACCTATACATCTCACAGACGTCATTACTTTAATTTCAAAAATATTTTTTTAAATACGCCACTCGTGGAGCTGCTCCTCCCGCTACCTTCCCCACTCCGCGTTGCTAATCGACAGTCGATGCCGCGAGCCCGGCGAGTGCGCACGTGACTATAAAGGAGCTGTCGCTTGCCGTCTCACAGACGTAAGTACGTTGTTTATGTACAAAAAGTATGTACGTCTGTTATTCGTCACCACGGTGTTTTAGTATATGAACTCATAGTGTCTTATTGACGTGAGGTCGGTTTTTTAGTTATATTTTTATGTTACAGAATGCTCAGAAGTAAGCAAAACGTTTCCGGGAAACGAAAAACAGCTCCTGCTGTGTCCCCGGCTCCTCAGAGACTTCGAAAATGAGTTAGGCCTTTAAGAGATTAGAGATATATGAAAACTTTGAGGCCGAGAGTGATGACAACTGCAGTAATTTTGATGATGATGTGAACGATCCTGATTAGTCCTATTAATTAGTCAAAATGAAATTGCGGGTATATAATGACAGACTGCCTCGTGAATAAGGCAAACTATCGAGCGAGTCATTCGACCTACTGATATGCCCGAGCCTCCAGCCAAAAACGGCGTAAATACGGCACCAGGGGTTCGAAAAACCTGTGCAATATGCCCAAGCCGTCTAAAAAGACGTACAGAGTACTTTTGTTACAAATGTAACAAACCCAGATGGGTTTCTATACGTTTCCTTACGACGTGCTGCATTCAAATATGCATAAATAAGAGTAGAGTAAACTCATCGAATTCCGTGGTAGCTGTAGAACAGCTGCCGCCTGCTAATAGAATCTAGGAACTGAAATACGACCTTAGACTTTTAAATAGGCTAAGTCAAATAAATAAAGGGTGTATTTTAAGTCCCAGATTCGACCTGCAGGATTCTATGGCGGATTACAGAACTGCTACCACGGAACTGAGCGAGTCATGGATTTCGACGAGTTTATCATATATTTGACTTGTAATATTTTTCATGTTTTAATTTAGAAGTGTTTTTATTGTTTAAATTTGTTGCTTTGTTCAAGAAGTAACATTATTTTATGTTTTTTTGTTAGATTTTGCAAACTTAGTTATACTGATTATTTTCAAAATACAACTGGTGTTTTTTTAAACTTGTAATTTATTAATGTATGTACATGTACTCGTATGCAATAAGGAAGATAAAAAAACTAGGTTTTAAATTGTATTTTTAATGATGAGTTTTAAAATTTACGTCTCTCAGACGGTACATCGGTGTAAGTGCTAAGTAAAAACCAGGTCGTCAGTCAAAGGTTAAAAAGTACATAAATATATCGTGTAATGCAGTAACGCGTTCAAAGAGACGATGAATTAAACCTTAAGCGCTCAATGAAGAAAAATAGCGCGCTTTTTGAACTCCTACTGAAGCAGTCTCCTTGAACGCCGTTCCAAAATTTGGATTTTTTGTGTTCTGTGGTGTTTCTGGTGTGTAGAACGCTTACTATGTCATATTTTAAGTTTTCTTATATCTGTGGTTTTACTAAATGAGGACTTGACATTAGGGAGCAAAACCGAATCGGCAGGGCAGAAATGAAAAATTAAAAGATGAGTTTTTCTCCCTCTAAACGGGCTAGAAAAGCCTTTTTTTCGAATAGGAGAAGGGAAAAGTAAATTATCGTCTAAACAATGTTAATTGTCTTATTCTCAAAGTGTGCTCCGCGGTGCCCTGGGGCTCTGTAAGGTCTCTTAAGGCTCCAACGAAAAATCAAGAAACAAAGAAAGTTAAGCCTTCCACATAGTACAAAACAGTGCCGGCCCTAGGGTAGAGCGGCGGGAAAAGCGGTTGCTCTAGGTATCAGGTGGCAAGGGGCGCCAAAATGCCAAAGCGAAGAACAATTTTAAACGAAAAATTTACTTAGGTGTATGTGGTGTGAAAGCGTCGACCAAAGGGCGCCGAAAGACAATCTCGCTCTACCCTGATCAAAGGCTAGGGCCGGCTCTGTAGCAGAATTTACCTAGGTACCTGTCTTTCAGCCACATTGTCCCAAATTGTGGCCTTTACATTTGGCTATGGAATCGTAACAAAAAACTATACCTCCCATTCAATGGAAACATAATATATTTTAAGTGAAATAAGGACAATCTTTTGTCGCCTATTTTCCATCGAAATACAGGGTGTTTGGTAGCGGGTTCGACAAACGAAAATGGGAAATACTTGGGGCCGATTGGAACACATTTGTCATAGTGACCCATATAATATTTATTTATTTAATTTTATTTCAAGTAACTTTACAGACTCATAAACGATGGTTAGTACGTGCTTAGAGCTATGGTTATTATAAAAGTTTGCAAAAAACAATAGTATGGTCATGTTTCTAGCAGCACCTAAGAAGGTTAAACATAATAAATACTTCTAGAAACATGCATATCATCACAGTGCCTCAAATATGGGCAGTCAAACCTCTCAGCCAACAAACGCAGGATGGGGTTGGGGCTGGCCCTCACCCGACGCACCAGGGATGTGCATCGCTTGCGCATGATCGTATAGAAGCAATCTATGCGCGCTTCAGCAAACATCCCTGATGCGCTACAGGAGCGGGGCAGCCCCACCAGCACCCGGAACGCGTTATTGTATTGGACCCGGAGGGCCCCGTAGGCCCGCTGCGTGTAGTTTGCCCATAAGCTGCACGTATACAGGGAAGTGCAATAGGCTCTAAAAAGAGTTACTTTCACCTCCCTAGTACAGCGCGCAAATTTACGCGCAATCATGTTTGCCCTCACCGA
Organism: Tortrix viridana; assembly: GCA_963241965.1. NCBI lineage: Eukaryota > Metazoa > Arthropoda > Insecta > Lepidoptera > Tortricidae > Tortrix > Tortrix viridana. Next base: position 23,757,335 of record OY725171.1, read on the forward strand.
CAGGGCCCTCCGTTCGCGCTCTATATCCATGTTGTCTTTTAGATCTGAAGTGACAACATGGCCTAAATATTAAAAAGTACCCACCCTTTCCAGTGGACTACCATACAACATGATGGGAGGTACCCTGTGTATCCGATAACCAGCAGGCTCAAACACCATGTACTGAGTTTTACCCACATTGTATTTCAGCCCCTGCTGGATGGCGTAAGTCTCATAAATACCTAAAAGTCTTCGCAAACCACAAGCCGATGCGCTAAACAAAACCATATCGTCTGCGTAACTCAAATTATCCAAACAAATTGTTTCAATATGGCAGCCGATATGCGTTTTGCCGAGCGCCTCAAGAAGTTCATTTAGGTAAAGGTTAAAAAGTGTGGGCGAGGTCAAACCCCCCTGTCTCACCCCACACTTCAACCTGTACGGGTCTGATAAAGTGCCTGACCATCTAACACTATTGATCTGATTTCCGTACCAATACCTCAGAATTTGTATAGTCTCATTTGGTATTTTAACGGCTAGTAGTTTTTCCCATAGGATATTGTAGGAAACCAGATCAAAAGCCTTAGACAGGTCTAAGAAGCACGCATAAACGGGCGTCTTTCTATTTAAATAATATTTGACAGTGTGCTTAAGGCACAATATTGCTCTTTCCGTTGATAACCCTGGTCGAAAACCAAATTGGTTGGGGTTAAGACTCACGCATTTATTTAACTGTACATTAAGCACACTATCAAATACCTTGGCGATAATAGTCGCAAGAGATATAGGCCTGAAGTTATTGGCGTCAGACAAATCTCCAGTTTTATTTTTAGGTACAGGAATAACCACAGTTTTCATCATATCATCGGGCAGATCGGGCCTTAAACACAGCGTATAGAACAATGCTAACACTCTTGATATGTGGGGACCCGCATTCTCGAGATGTTCGATGCTGAGGCCATCGTGCCCTGGGGATTTGCCTCGGGAGATAGATTTGATAGCCTTGGCTATATTCTTAGCAGAGTACCCCGGCCCAGGTTCCCCTTTATTGGTCTCAGCATCACTCACCCCATCCCGCGATGGTCCAAGAGGAGATTTAACAAAGAAATTATCTTTAAAAATGTTTGCTATGTCTATAGTGTCGGTTTTGCCATTAACACTCACAGGGCATGAAGGTCGACATTTCATGTTGCTTGTGGACCTCTAAAATGACCGGAAGTCCTTATTGGAGTGTTGTGAAGCTAGAATATTCATTTTTATTTGGGTCTGGTTGTCTTGGCACCACTTTAAACGAGATTTGAATATTCTTCGCGTTTCACACATCTCATTAAAAAGCTTTCCAACCTCCGGTCTACCACAAAATGTCCACTCATGAAGCTTCTCTCTCGCGGCCCTGTGCGCATCACTGACATGCATATTTCACCCTACTACTTGTTTTTTGGGCTTAGGCTTCCTCCTTGCGGTTCGCGTCGCAGCCACACAGAGTGCAGTTACAATATTCTTATACAAAGTGTCCAAGACTTTCCTATGCTCAATTTCACTACAGTATTATAAGAATAAGAATAATTTATTGTATAACCATGTAACATTTAGATGGATAAGGTAGGTACGTAATAGTTCCAATGGTGACCCGCTCTGGGTGTACAATATTATGAACTTAAAATAAAATTAACTCGTGCACTAAGTTTTCGTGTCTTTAAAGTTAAAAAATTCCTTAAGATTATAAAACACTTTTATAAAACATTTATCGGCACAATGTGTAAACTCAGTAGGAAAGTTAATACATTTCAGCAACCTGTTGCACTCTTCATTATAACGTTTTAATTGTTCCGACCCTCTCTCTCCCCATACCTATTATGTGTTGATTAGATAGGTCAACTGATCTTTTTAACTTGGGTAAATGGTCGGACCAGGTCACATTATAATCAATGTATACTTCATGCACAGATGTAAAAACAGACCGCGTTATAACACAGTGGTCTAACCACCGTCTACACTTATGCGCGTCACTGATGAAAGTATAAGATCCAGAGTCAATACCTAGTTTTTGAGTATCTATACAACACCAATCCAGGTCGTTGCAGTAGTTCGTTTATTCACTGAAAAACAGTTCCCCTGGATGAGCATTAAAATCTCCCATAATATACACAGATTCGACCCCGTATTCATCAACAATCGCACTCACCGCACCGAGGCAATCCGTGAAATCCAGTAGGTTGTCCGCACTATTGGTCAGCATATATATACTAAACACTATAATCGGACGGTCGTCCGTTACTATCTTAATTGCACATAACCGCGGATTATCGCACTGTACTACAGATACGTCGTGAAATACGGCACTATTCCATAACAGCGCGACCCCGCCGTGCGGGCGGCCGCGCACCATGGCCGCCGTCGTGTCCACAGCCGATTTTCCCGTCGCACAGAAATTATCGTCAATGCCATTCAAAAACTGAATCTCGTCCGGCAACAGCCATGTCTCCTGGAGAGCAATTATATCACATGTTTTGCACAGGTGCCTGACACCGTCAACACAACGCTTAACTTATTTTTTTTTTTTGTATGTATATTCCAGCCTTTACACAAACGCGTATATCGGCCCAACGTCCACAACACTAATATTTAAAAACCACAATAAAAACCCCTTTAGAAAAGTAAAAAAAAAAAAACACTACACTAGGTTCTGTTCACGTCAGCCAATCTGTACGGCGCTAATGCCCAATCTGATGTGGGGTCAGACAGGATCCCCATGAACACCCCGGTATCATACGGGTTCAGATTAGCTGCCGCAAATAAAGACTCCCTTTCAGAGCGATTCCGGCCACATTCCATCAACAAGTACCGCACATTTCACAGTTCGGCGATACAGCTTTCTTCATAAGATATGCAAACTTGTTTAATGGAACATGACCGGTTCGCAATCTGTTCGCCCTCACAACAGTTTTACGACTGAGTTCGAAGTTTTGAAACCAGGGGACCCGAGGAGGCTCACTCTGTATACACTTGTACCATATTCCTTTTTCTTTAGAAATTTTATCAAAATATTCTTTCCACATTGAGTTGCATACCTTTCTATATCTGTTAACCACCTCCAGATAATGAGATGCAAAAGCAACTTCACTCCCTTCTGTAATGGCCCGCCTCGCCAGCAAATCAGCCTCCTCGTTCCCTCTCAAACCGATGTGCGATGGAACCCATTGAAATCGCAACAATACATTACTTACACTCAAATTTATAACCTTTTCCAAAATGTTATAGACTATCGGCACCCCCCTTTCACCCCGAACACACCGTTTTATATGTTGCAATACACTCTTACTATCTGTACAAATCACTACTTTCTTAATATTTTGATTTAAAACATATGCCAAAGCGTTATCAATTGCAATGAGTTCCACCGACATTATACAGATACTACCTATACCATATTTTAAACATATTATTTCCTTGGTTACACTTGGGATCATAAAAAGCAGCCCCCTTGCCTGAAGGGCTCCTAGACCCATCAGTGTATAAGAAGTACCAGTCATGATATTTGACACGCAGCTCTTCAAGTATATTGGATTTGAGACAGTTAAATTCATATGATCTAGACACCTTAACACACTCTAAATTTGAAAATACCAAATTATCTATATCAATATTCGATAACCAAGTGTTCAAACAAAACATCTGAAGTCGCTCAGATGTAAAAATGTTTTCATTTATAACATCTTCAGAAGCAACAACGAGGAGAGGTAATTTTTTCATTAGCCAATATCCGTTTTGACTGAGCAACCTCAAGTTATCCAGAACAGAGTTCGTTTCATTATTTGATACCGATAAAGCTTTTAGACAATACTTCATAGCCAGAAATCTCCTTCTAATAAATAGCGGTGGAATGCAAATTTCACTCTCCATGGCATGAATCGGAGTGGTTCGAAGGAAACCCCTGACAATTCACAATGCCTGATTCTGCACTTTATCCAACTTACAGATGTTAATTTTAGCACTATTGTCATACAAAAAACTACCATAATCGATTGTACTTCTAATTAAAGCAATGTAAATAGTGCGCAGATGTTTTGGATGCAAGCCCCACGAGGAACCAGCTAGCACTTTAAGCACGTTAAGATTCTTTTGTAATTTAATCAAACTTTCGTTAACATGTTTGCCCCAACGAAGTGACCTGTCAAGCCAAAGCCCTAAATACTTATACGAATCTACAGGCGCTAGTGACATATCATTGATTTTAAGGTCGACCTGCTGCCTTCTATGCCGTCTACTAAAAATACAATATTTCGATTTATTTTCTGACAAATCTAAGCCTAGCGTACCTACCATATTGACAAAATAATTTTACGCTAATTGAATTTGGTTGGTGCTTTCCAAAATATTAATATTACTTTCATATAAAACAAAATCATCCGCATATTGACAGATATGTACATTTTTAATGAGGTGACATAATTTACTGGTAACAATATTAAAAAGAAGCGGAGAAATTGGGTCCCCCTGTGCCAAACCTTTACTAGTATGCCTTATCAAGGCGCCATGACCATCGAACTCGTCGTTAATTATAAGAATCCTATTGCTGAGGAAACTCCAAAGATAGTTACAAATACTTTTACCCACCCTTAACTCATCCAAGATGAAAATTAACCGATCAACAAGAACGTTGTTATATGCTCCTTCTATATCCAAAAAACAAGCTAAAGTGGACAATCGTTGACTAAAACCTACTTGTATATGTTAAAAAGAAGCGGAGAAATTGGGCCCCCCTGTGCCAAACCTTTACTAGTATGCCTTATCAAGGCGCCATGACCATCGAACTCGTCGTTAATTATAAGAATCCTATTGCTGAGGAAACTCCAAAGATAGTTACAAATACTTTTACCCACCCTTAACTCATCCAAGATGAAAATTAACCGATCAACAAGAACGTTGTTATATGCTCCTTCTATATCCAAAAAACAAGCTAAAGTGGACAATCGTTGACTAAAACCTACTTGTATATGTTAAAAAGAAGCGGAGAAATTGGGCCCCCCTGTGCCAAACCTTTACTAGTATGCCTTATCAAGGCGCCATCACCATCGAACTCGTCGTTAATTATAAGAATCCTAGTGCTGAGGAAACTCCAAAGATAGTTACAAATACTTTTACCCACCCCTAACTCATCCAAGATGAAAATTAACCGATCAACAAGAACGTTGTTATATGCTCCTTCTATATCCAAAAAACAAGCTAAAGTGGACAATCGTTGACTAAAACCTACTTGTATATGTGTGACGACCCGCGTTAAACAGTCAAGTGATGACTGGCCTCGCCTAAAGCCTGTTGTACACGGGGCCAAAATGTTGTTCGATTCCGTGAACCACTCAAGTCTTTTGATCAACAAAAGATGAAGCGTTTTACTTAGACAAGAAATCAGTGAAATAGGCCTGATCTTTGGAGCCGCGTTGGGATTGTTATCGGGCTTAGGTATCGGAACCACCTTGATCTCTCTCCATTGAAAAGGTACAGATCCTGAACTGAGAACGAGATTATATATGTCTAACAGATATTGTTTGCCTTTCACGGGAAGATGGTATATCATAGAGTAAGTGATTCCATCGTCACCCGGCGCCGTGTCCTTCTTTTTTAAGCAATTTTCCAACTCCTGCATAGCAAACATAGCTTCTATTACTAGACACACATTCAGGTGCACGCTGAAGCACATAATCCGGAGCCAGATTATTGAGCATGCTAAGTTTATCCTCAGCAGAAAAGTTGTGGCGAGCTCTCTTAAAACCTTTTATCCACCTCATTCTTTGCCACATGTCCAAACTTGACACCGATGCGTCAACGCTACTACAAAAATCTTGCTAACTATTTGACCTAGCACGTGAGATTGCCTTTTTAGCTTCAGCTGATATCCTCTCTAAGCTTGTTAAATTCTGTGGGGAGGGATTTCTCCTAAACGTCCTCAATGTCATCCTGCGACTGGCTACCAACCGCGTTAAAGAGGGATTCCAGTAAGGTTTAGGTTTGAAATTCATGTTCGAGTAAGGACATACTTTTACCGTAGGGATGCTTACGTCAGCCGCTAAATTAAGCTGGTTAATAAAGTTATCATATAAATATTGAACGGTCACCTTACCATCTGGATAACACAAAGATTGCTCTAAGTTCTTACGGTATAAGCACCAATTGGCTAATTTATAATTTCGTTTCACACTAATTAATAAATGTTCTGTAATTAATATTTAACTTAATTATTAAATGATCAGTGCCTAAATTTTCACTAATGCCATTCCATGTAAAATTAATAGCTATGTCAGTAGATACAAATGATACATCTGGAGAAGTCTGTTGAAGTACACCGTTCACCGACTTGACCCTCGTCGCCTGTCCCGTATTAACCGATATGTAACCAGCCTCTAGTGCTGCGTCAAATATCTGGCTTCTGTAAGACCAATTTGTATGGTGAGCGTTAAAATCACCCGCTACTAAGGTTTTCGTTGAGAAAATCGGGAAAATCATGTCCCAATCTGTTTGCGTAGTTCTTACATTCGGGGGACAGTATACCAAAACGACATTATTTAGCACAGAGCAATTAAGAAGTTTAACACAAATACATTCTATTCCTATATTGGGTGCGTCAACTGGGTGTAACTGCACTTTAATCGATTTATGAACTATTAAGCATACCCCTCCGTATGAATCAACCCTATCCTTTCTAAAGATGTTATAACCACTAATACTCAAATGCGATTCTGGTTCTAACCAAGTTTCTGATATTAATGCTAAGTGCACTTTTTCCTGAGCTAATAAAGCGTCAAACTCAGCCAATTTAGGTCTTAAACTTTGTGACTTTCCATTGAATTAAATTTAAAACGTAATCTTTAGTCCTACTAGCCATGATTAAATGTTGTCAAAAGTTTAAACATCTCATCTCTAAATAAATCTACTACAAAAAACACCACCTGCTCGACCAAACAACTCACTACCGATTTCACTTTACAGTCCAAACTAAGCTGCGAAAAACAAATCTTTAAGTTTTTTAAACAACTCTGCAAACCTCTTTGACCCCTTTTTCAATTCATCTTTTTTCTCCGCTCGCCGAGCATCCGCAACTCCTGGGTTATGTGACAGCTTCTGCCACTCAACCACGTCAGGTTCTCCCTGTTTTCCTTTTTTTTCTGCTTGATGGACCGCACACCAGGTGAAAGTAAGGACAGAGGAATTGCGGGAGTGCACAAATGCGTGCCTATATTATTTTTCTCCGTGTTTTTAATTTCACCTTTGTGTCCTCTTCCAAGAAGCGCGTCTCTATATGATAAATTGCTCTCACTATTGTTATTCTCAATTACTCTACTTTTCTCTGCATATTTAGGCTCCTGCTTTGTTTTCGCTGTCTGGTATATTTCAACAGCTTTTTTGTATGTACAACAATTAACACTCATGATCTTTCTTAACTCTTTTTCTCTTATTGGACATATTTTGTCAAGAGCCATATGGTCACCCTTGCAATTAACACAAGTGAAAGATTCTGTCTCACAATTCACGTGATCTTTTCCACACTAAGGACAAATTGATTTTTTAAAAGGGCAATCTCTAACCCGATGGTCAAATCTCCAGCACCTCGAACACTGCAAAACCGGGAAAATATAGGGCTGAACTACAAAACGGCATCCGTATGCCTCTACAAACTTTGGCAAGGAGCACCCTCTAAAACAAAGTATAATGGTTTCACTTCTCACCCACTTTCTCTCAGCATTCAAGCGGTTTAATCGGAAAACAGATACTACATCCTGCACTTTAAAATTCTCTCTTAACTCCTCATCAACAATTTCGATGTCCACGTATCTTATAACTCCGTAACAACAGCTGGCTTGATTCGACCATTGAGAACGCATTTCCTCGTTATTGAACACCTGCGACCCCAAAAGTTTTTCAGCCTCCGATTTCTGGTTGAACTGAATCAATACCTTGTAATCGCCTTTAAATTTGACTTTTATAATACCTTCCATACTTTGACTTCTTAATAATTTTGCCATTGCGACCTGCTTTGGCAGTGGTTTACGAGATGTAACAGAAATTTCAAAAGCATCCTTGCCATCACCGTCTGCATTGACCTGCCCTGCACAATGTACCGTAACGACTCGCAAGCGCTTCGGCCTCTTCCCTACCGTGCTGAAGCTATCATCCGAATGACAGCTCTCATTTTTACAGTTGAAACTTGCAAATGTAAACAAAGTACTTGCCATAGTTAGTTGGTTAGGTTAGTTACCAGTATAAGGTTGGTTTATTGCCGTCAACAAAATTAGTCCTACGCGGTTCCTTATGCTTGTAATGAACAAACTTACGGAAAATAATACCTTTCGGCCATAAATTACAGTCTAAAAACAACGGTACTTTCGATTCAGCGACAAAAAATTTATAAGCGCTGTAAGTAGTACTCTTCGTTTCTTATTTTTAATTTTTCCAATATCACTGATTTATTAGTTTTGCTCCTAATGTGATCAGAAATTTCCGATGCTATCGATTCTTTATTTACTCTTGTAATAAACATGGGAACTCTGCGCTCAGCCGCTTTAAAATTCCCTAGCGTCGTAATCACCGTACCAAAATGCCTTTCAAAACGCTTATTCGACTTCTTTTTGTACTGCACGGTCTGCCAAACGTATTTATCATTTTACTTCCTTTCAATGTTTTCTGTAACTGCACCAGCACACGACACATCGCGCAAAGCTGGGACCGGGCTAGAAGAAGAGCCCTTAGGTGCCAGCCCGACCGGTGTAGTCAGCTGTTCGGTGCGATATGTCTCATCTCCGTCGTCACAACGGACAAATTATTCTCCGCGGTAGGCTGTCTACCCGACATTACAATTGAACGATACATTTCCTTTTTACTTGTATTTACGCTTGTAGGTGACAATGTTGGTTCTTTGGTAATGTTTGTTGTATCATTTAATGTCGAGTTATGTTGATGCGACATGCCCAGGGGTCCGCTATCTAAGCATCAAGCACCCCGTCTCACGTTGACATTACACATAGATAAACGCGATGGTGCGACATTTTTAGTTACCTCAATCCGACGTACATAGACCACGTGACTCTTCGTATCACGTGATCTACCAATGACGAGATTGGTTTAATAACTAAACGAATAGAAACGCTAGTTAGCGATGGGCATCTTGGCTAAGGGCTCTGTTTAATGAATCTAGTCGATATACCATCCCATCCAGGCGCACTATCGGACTTAAGGCCCACTATAATTCAGTCAATTTCATAAGGAGCACAAATGAAGAGTTAAGAGTGAGTGGAGAGTGAGTAAGTGGATGCAGGAATGATGAATTAGGTGTAACATAGTAAAAGTTTGCGCCGTATTATCAATATCTTCTGCTAGTTTTTTTCCTATGCCTGCAAAGAAGTTGTTAACATGATTAGCTGATTCTATTGGTAATAACTCTAAATTTATGTTTATGTTTTTTTATTAGTTTGTTGCAGAAATTACGGTATCTTGTAAATGTGATTCTCAGGACCTCGTTTGACGGGTCAGAACTAAGTTTTTGCTGCATTTTGTTTCTGTTCCGTATGCAACGAAGGACCCCGGGGGTTATCCATGGCTTTAAAATACGCCTATGTTTAGGTATATTTTTGATTACTTTACTTTCGCTTAGGGAGGACATTAATTTATTTATTAGCTGTTGAGTAACAAAGTTAGGGTCGTCACTTAAAAGTAAACTTTGTATGTTTTTGTTTAATGAGTTATTTATTGCAATTTCATAGTCTACAGTTTCAGTAGTTTTTGAACTTATATTATGTAAATTATGTTTTTTAATAGCAAGAAATATCGTTAATTGGTCAGTTACTGATGTATTAAGAACTGCAGTATGGGCTGAAAAAGTGCGGGTTTGTATCTTTATGATAAAGTGGTCCAAATACTTACCTTCTCTGGTTGGAGGTGTATGCGCTGGTAACAAGCCATGTGATGAAAGCATGTTTAAGTAGCTTTGTCTGTTTAAAGTTTCTATCGATGGTTCTAGCACACGTGGTATAAGATTACTCGTAATATTGATATCCCCCGTTATTATAATGTTACCAAAAGATTTAATTTTCACAAGGTTGTTATTTAAAGCGTCAATGAAGTTAGATGCATTACTATTAGATGGAGAGCGGTAAATACCTAGTATTACAGTATTATTTATTTTAACTTGAATACAGGAGGCTTGATCTATCCTGATTTCCCTAATGTTAGGTTTTAATGAGTCTTTTGTATAGAGAACTACACCATCATTTTGGTTAAATTGTAAGTTGAAGCTAAGAAGTTGTAGTTTTTAATCTGAGGTACTGGGTCTGGTTTGTCAGGTGATAAAAAAAGATAAAAGATATAAGATATTTATTCAGAAAGTAGGCCACACGGGCACTTTTACACGTCAATATCTACCAGCGCTTCCCAAGAGGAGACCACTGCTGAGAAGAAGCTCCGCAAGAAACTTAACAGTTAGTCATTTTTTTAATAGAACTTACTTATAACAATGATACTTCTTATTCTAGCATTATACAAACTCTAAAAATAACATAAAATATCTGCGTAGTTTTGCAGGAAAACATGTCTGAATGATTACGAAAAAAAAAAAAAAAAACACAAAACACAAAACAGTTTAACATGTCTTCCTACATAAACCGTGTCCCCTAGACAAGATACAGCGTTTAAACATGATTTTTATGAGGTGTGTACGAGTAGTAAGCTATTAAACATTAAACATTGTTAATTTTCTGGTTTAGGCCAAGCATTTTTGTCCGTTAGATAGTCCTCGACCCTATAGTACGCTTTTGACATACTACTTTTTCAAGTAGTTTTTAAGTGCTGGAAAGGGTAACTCTAAAACTACGTCGGGTAATTTATTATAAAAATTAATGCATTGACCTACAAATGATTTATATACTTTACGGACACGAAATTTTTTATGACAATTTTATTTTTATTCCTAGTATTTATATTATGTATGTCAGAATTCTTAACGAAAGATTCTAGGTTCTTAATAACATACATAATATTTTCATAAATATATTGGGATGCTACTGTTAAAATATTCATTTGTTTAAAAAGTTCTCTTAATGAATCACGGGAATTTAAGTTATATATAGAGCGAATGACCCTTTTTTGTAACACAAATACAGTCTGTATGTCAGCTGCTTTTCCCCAAACCAGAATACCGTATGACATAACACTATGAAAATAACTATGATAAACTAAGCGAGCTGTCTCAACATTGGTGAGTTGTCTAATTTTCCTAACGGCGTAAGCGGCCGAACTTAATTTGCCTGCTAGAACTGGTATATGTCCCCATTGCAAATTCTTGTCATGCCTAAGAAAAGTGCCTTATCTACCATTCCTAAACACTCGCCATTAAGAAAAATACGAGAATTTACCGGTTTAAGATTAGGCAAACAGAACCTAACACATTTAGTTTTCTTAGCATTGAGTAGTAAATTGTTAATCGTAAACCAATCAAGTACTTTAACAAGCGCGGCGTTTATCCTACTGTAGTCGACGGATTTTCGGTCTACCTTGAAAATTAGTGATGTATCATCAGCAAATAGTACAATATCACAAAGTGTATCTACTATGGGTGGTAAGTCATTTATATAAACCAAAAATAAGAAAGGACTTAATACAGAGCCCTGAGGCACACCTAATTTAACTGCAGCGCCAACAGACTGCGTATTGTTTACAACAACCGTTTGTGTTCTATCACTGAGGTAAGAAGACATGTGCTTTTCCACCGGCGAGGCGAGACGAGACGATGTGGGACGAGAATTGAAATGTATATGGCAAAATGTCTATTCTCTCCTAGCGCATCTTCGGTGGAAACAGTACGGATTGGCGAGGATGTGCGAGACGAGAATTGAATTTTTTGTTATTATAATAATGAACCGTATTGCTGCGTACATAAAGTGTTTATTTACTCTGCAACGGAAACACGATTCTCTCGTGTCATCGGCCGGCCCGCGCGATATCGCACTGGCTCGCGCTGGCTCGCGATGGCTATTTAATATCAATCGCGAGACGCACAGCCAATGAAAGATCCATAGAAGTATTAAACCCGCAATGTTCATTATGATGATATTTAAAATGATTTCGAACCCAATAACGATGAGTTCGTTTTCTCATAAGAGCTATGACAACAATCTCATCTTGTTACAGTATCGTCATCTAATTCTTCTTCCGGTAACATATTTTATGTACACACATATCATAAGTCCTCTATAATGCGTTCAGAATCCGTTGGCAATGACCATCATTACAACAATCAATTTTACTATGATAATTTTCTTACCTGTAGCAGTAACATAATGTTCTTATAACGATATAAAATTTGATAAAGTTATGAGTTTCAAATTTCGAACATGTTTGAAAAATAAAACAATTTTATTTCACCTAAATTCTAATATCACTCGAGATGACATTTAATTCGAAATGAAATGTCAATTGCATACAATTTTAACAAATCTCGTATGTTACTTGATAATTTGATATCGAACGATATGATAGTAGAGGCCGACTCTACATTGTCTCTGAATAAAAAAAAAGTACGGTTGCCGCCATTTTTGACGTTCTAATAATGGATCAATGCCGGCTATGCCGATCGTAACATGCGGTTCCTGAACACATCATAGAGAGCTAATAATATGTATGTAGATAAAATAGTGTATGTAACTGTACATAATTAGGCATTAAAACACTCGTGTGATGCTATTATGAAACTCGCCTGTCGGCTGGTTTCATAAACACACACCCTTGTTTTGTTGCCTAAACTACTATAACACTACTATTTCACGAGACATAATGTTGCACCCGCGTGTTTGTTGCAAGACGAACTGAACAGTAATGTATCTTCACTATACATAGCCCACAATATGGACGATATCGCGCGCTGGCACGCGCGAGCTCGCGCGGGCACGCGCCGGCATTTTTTGGTGTAAATAGGTCGGCGCGATTTCAATTCTCGTCCCACATCGTCTCGTCTCGCCTCGCCGGTGGAAAAGCACCTTTAGAGCATTATTTGATACATAATTATCCAATTTTAAAATAATGGTCGCATGATCAACGCAATCAAAAGCTTTCGAAATTTGATTGAGCATTAATCGCGGATGATTGAAGACATTTATTCGTATTAATTGCTATGTTAGAAAAAAATCTTCGAAAGCTAAGGCTACGTCTGTATTTGACTTGATTTGTTTGTCTCCCGTTTTTAGTATGATTTGATTATCACGAGTTTTAGATTTATCCGTTTCCCGATTTATGATATTCCATACAGTTTTTACCTTATCGTCAGAAGCTTTGAGTTTTAAACTAAGGAAATTTGCCTTAGCAGTTAAGCAAACTTGCTTGAAGGTCCTCGAATATTTCTTAACATAATCTAGGAAATCAGCGGTTCTCCTCCCTCTCTCTATACAGCTCATAAAGTCTATTTCTACTCCTATGAATGCCTACAGTAGCCCATTCACTAAACTTTGTTTTCGACCTAGAAATAGTTTTCATTTTGAAATTGGTATTAAATTGATGAAGAATTACGCCAAACAGTTATTTATAAATACTATTAGAATAATTCTGTGAGAAGGGTAACGCACAGAGATCCCTCTGAACTTTATTTTTGAATAATTCCAAACGATTACTAGTTATGGGTCTGTATGTTATAGTCTGTGGAATTTGATTAAAATAATTAAGGAACTAAGCCTTTTGACCACTGTGGTCGGAATGAAAGCAATTAAATATTTGCTTATCCAAACATTCACAATTACAAAAAATATTATCTAAGCAAGTATCACTACTAACACCTACCCGTGTGGGTTCAAAAAAAATTAACTAAGTTAAAAGATTGAAATAAACTTAGTAACTTAATAGTATTATTTGACGATTCAAGTAAGTTCGTTTTTTCATTATCTAAATATAACCCTACTTCTAATTCTTTGATGGAAAAACCCTGAATATTTTTGTGAACTATACTTAGTTATACTCAGAGATGTTCCCGCTGTCTTATAATTTAGTTTAAAAGAGGTATGGCATTATTGGCACTATTGGCGTGTTGGGACTTTTGGGGCCTACTTATCATGCTATTATTTGGTTCTATATTATAAGCTAAAAGATCTACCAAAGTCAAAATGTATTTTTTAGACAAATGAAATTTATCTGATGTTTAATGAATTTATTTAAATCAAGGAAATGATATTTACTATTACATTAATGGCGTTATACATTTACCCCCTTACTAATAAACGTTGAGTAACGGCTGAGTAGTTATACAATGCTTTGTCCTTATCTGTCGAATTCAAATGTCACAATGACAGATAAGGACAAAGCATTGTATAACTACTCAGCCGTTACTCAACGTTTATTAGTAAGGGGGTTAATAATTAAGGCGTGCTATTTTATTATTATAATCATATGGCATGCTTTGTGAGTACTTATGGGAGTGCACAAAGTATAATTTTACCTATACTGGACTCTTCAATTATTCTTAAAGTTGACATTAATTTATCAACACTAGACCTATCTACACTTAAACTATTTCCAACTAAAATTACTAAAGTAGTAGTGCTGTCAAAGCTTCCCTTTAGGAGTGAGTCACACAAATGCATAAGACTTGTATTATGATAACAATAATTTGTGACATTTTGTATTAATTTATTATTGAATTTAAAACCCATTCCAGACCCGATCTGGTCAGAGTAAATTACGGTTTTCTTATTTCTAATTTGTCCATTGTATCATTATCATGCATGAGATAATGTGTGTGGGTTGAATTTTGTTGACATTAGTAATAATAACACTAGCCGGCAAGTTTATGTTAAAAATACTATTAAAGTAATAAAAGTAAAATCGCACAGTAATTAAAGAAATAGGAAATTTTACAACGTAAGAAAGACGACCGCACAGTCATGGCTTTTTTGATAAAGAGCTCAAATTGAGCTTCATTAGTGATAAGCAAAATCGCTGAGTTGTCGTCCTTTTGCAAATAGATGTTACCATTATAAAGTTGTGAAAGTGTTACAGTCAGCATTAAATCATAAATTATACTTATACGCGATTAAACGCGGTTGTTTTGTTGTGATAATAGCTTAGGTAATTACAAAGATGATCATAGTTAATTAAGTCTCCTTGCGAGATCGAATCAGGAATGAGGAGATCCGCAGGAGAACTGAAGTAGCTGATATAGCTCACCGAATTGCAAACCTTAAGTGGCAGTAAGCGGGGCACATTGCTCGTAGAACCGATGGCCGTTGGAGCGGAAAGGTTCTAGAGTGGCGACCGCGAACCGGGAGACGAAGTGTTGACAGGCCTTCCAGAAGGTGGACCGACGATCTGATAAAGGTCGCGGAAAGCCGCTTGATGACAGCAGCAGAGGACCGATCGTTTTGGAAAACTTTGGGGAAGGCCTTTGTCCAGCAGTGGACGTCTTGCGGCTGATGATGAAGATGATGAATTAAGTTTTTGTGAGAATAAGATTATACCTAATATGCATATCGACCATAAGCAGGCTCAGGTACCTAATAGATGTGTGATAAACCACTTGACGTCTGATATTCATTAAAATATTTTTAATATAATTGTAAATAAATGTTGACAACGTACCTACCCTCCCTGTGTGGTGTCCGGGCAAGAACTGCACCACCCCATCTCATCCCGTGGGTGTCGTAGAAGGCGACTAAAGGAATCATACCAGAGGATGGGCAGCAGCGTCCTTCTGAACATCATAACATCAAACTGCGATCGCCAACCCGCCTGCCAAGCGTGGTGATTATGGCCATTTCTCCCCAAGGGGAAAAAAAACAAAAATGGATGCACAACATAGGAATCGGCCCCCAGTCCCCGGCGGCCCCGCTATTCCTGGCTATGGTAGCGGTCACGGTAACGGCGGGGCGGGGGGTGCTAAGAATCTCCGGCAGAGAGATGGCTACCACCACCGACGACCGCGAACCGGGAAACGGAGTGTCGGCAGGCCTTCCACAAGGTGGACCGACGATCTGATAAAGATCGCGGGAAACCGCTGGATGACAGCAGCAGAGGACCGATCGTTGTGGAAAACCTTGGGGAAGGCCTTTGTCCAGCAGTGGACGTCTTGCGGCTGTTGATGATGATGATGATGAACGTACCTACTGTATAATTTGGGACTGCTGTGACTTTAAAAAAATGTCTTCCAGTTTTTGAGATGACATAATCCAATTCATCAAAATGGATGCTGCAAATCCTGCAATGTTTTCGCTACTCAATTCGCGACGAACTGCATCCACCCAAGCCAGACGGCGTTCTTATTTTTTTTGGAAAACTTAAAAAGATCATATTACCTATTTGTTTTATTATGTAAACTAACGATAGTAAAGATGACATAAAATTTAATTTCCTATTCATTCGAAGTAGTTGCTTGTAATTCACATTTTTCAACGATATATTGCATAACATCGGCCATGACATTTTAGTATGGGAATATTTAAATTTCAATAACTTACTAAAGAAAATAAATATCGCTTTGTTTTGCATCTGTGTGGGTCATGCACCAATTCACAGTGCAACTTGGCATTTTTGCAGCATTATTTAAATCCGGTAATCATTAAAACCGAATTATTTTTGGTGTAAGTAATTATAAACAGCTGTTTGACACTACGTCAGAAAGTCGACTGATAGACGGTTTGGCACTAAGTATAGCTCCACCCCCGCCGGTACTAAGGACCCCTTCCCACTTAGCGTCTTTCGAGCGTCGGTGTTCCCGCGACGCTCGAAAGACGCTAAGTGGGAAGGGGCCCTAAGTCAGTGGGGTCGATTTTTAGCATCAGTTAGACTTCCATACTTATGAAGTATATTTCGAAGCTATTTTCTCGATTATCTTTAAATAGCTATTATATTCGATACAGTTTTGTTTAATAAATCAAGTTTTGTTTAATTGTGGGTTCCATAAAATATTTATTGTGTCAAAAGCGTCTAACTTCGCTTAAAAGTTTGAAAGCCGTTGCTTTGATGTGTATTGGAGGATATGAATGAACCCAGAGGGGTTTACCCCTATAAAGATCCCGGCTCCTGCCAACTGAGTTTTACGTAAAAGGAACCGCAATGAATCACCAATAAACTGGAAAACAATGATACAAGTATTTGGTGCGTGAAAGGTTTGTTAATCAATACTCCGGATGAATTACGAAGATTAGATGTACACCTAATCTTCCCCATCCTGAGTATACAACAATACGAGTACTAGAATTGTTGTATGTAATACAAATTATTTTTTGCCCAAACGTTGTTTTTTTTTTGGTTTGACGTTTTAGTACCTATCCGTACGAAGCCCGTACGCAGTAACATCGCATATTATACATACCTAAAACAAGCTATTATGATAACGATTTGTTTTTATAGTGCAAGACATTTGAATCTCCTCACACATAGTAGTCAGTGGGGCAGCTTATTAAGGAGAATGGATGAGCCGTGTAGTAGCGCGCGAGTGCGGTTGCCGGGGACTCGTACCTACTCCTGCTCGTGGATGATGCGGCGAGCGGTGAATCAGTGCGATAAGGCGCACAGTGGGCGCCGCGGCTGAGGCCAGTCCGCGCCCTGACCTCTGACCGCCAAGTCGCGCCTCCGGCGACCGAACCCTCCCGCGTTACTTCACGTTACCGGAAAACGAGTCCGCAATGAATTCGGTCCCATTATTACCCACCCGTTGGTTGCAAAATTGTATTATGGCAGGTTTGTGATCGACTTTTGTTAGAGGTGTCATTCTATACATAAGGATTCTTTATTATTTGTGATGACCTAATACTTATACCTATGATTTTGATTTTATTAATTAAGTATAAGGTTGCTGGGGTTGTAGGTGCCGGTGTACATGATTGCGAGTTTTGTTTGCAGGCGGCGGAGTGGGCGGAGTGGGCGGAGTGGGCGGAGTGGGCGGAGTGGGCGGCGTGGGCGGAGTGGGCGCATTGTACGGCCAGAACGTGGTGATGGGCTCCTGGTGCGCGCCCTACGACGCGCTGCAGCGCCCGCCGACCTATGGTAACCACTGATACTGATTTTGGTATATTTTTAGGGTCAACCTGAAGATGAACAATTACTTACGAATACTGAATTTGCTTCCATAATAGTCAACTCAGTTTAATGTAAGAATGATGTCATTTCGCAATCAAAAATGGGTACTTAATATATACTGCTATATATACATATATATATATATATATATATATATATATATATATATATATATATATATATATATATATATATATATATATATATATATATATATATATATATATATATATATATATATATATATATATATATAATATCAGGGGACAATCTCACACAAATTGACCTAGTTGCAAACTAAGCTCTAGGCTTGTACTATGGGTACTAGACTACGATAAACATACTTATATAGAGAAACACATACTTAAATACCTACATAGGAAACATCCATGGCTCAGGAACAAATACTCGCGCTCGTCACACAAATCTTTGCCCATACCGGGATTCGAACCCCAGACCGCTAGCTTCTTAGGCAGGGCACTACCAACTAGGCTAACTGGGTCATACACAGAGTTAAGTTCAAAATTGTCCCTTCTGTTCCTAAAAGTTAACGACGTGGGAGTTTTTAACTCATATAATATCGATACAAGCCAAAACTACACCAGACTTCCCATAACGCGGATATATCCCAATCCTAAAAATTTGGTTTCATAGTCCTTAACTTTCTGGAACAGGAGAGACAACTTTTGTTTCTGTGACTGTGTATGACCCAACTGCGTCGTCGATATTCATTAAATTTATTTTCATCTAAAAATAGGTTTACGTGAGTTAATTTCCTACTGCATACAAGTATCCACGGCGCTTTCCCTCTAGATTCAGTAGTTCGGTTGATTAGTCCGCGGCCGAACTACTGCCAGACTTTTGTTCCCATTAGTTCAGTTATGACGTCAAAACGAACTACTTAGAATTAAAACGACTCAAAAGTACGGTTAAGGATGCAGCTAACATATTATCATGACTATGAAGAGAAGCCACAGAATCTGTGATAGCATTAAAGAAGAGGTCCATCCACGGTGGTCGATATGCCGTTCCGATCGTTAGCTTCTTTCCGTTGAGGGTCAAAGTGACCCACAATTGCTCAACCGACCTGTGTTGAGGGTACACGGGGTGTGGCCACGATCGAACGTTCACATTTTGCTTAGAGTAGAAGCCGACTCCTCCACCTCGGGTACGCACCCCCTGTGGCCTTGGAATGTGACGCAATCGGTACCCAGGAATTACAGGCGCCCGCCCTTCCTCTCCCGCCCTC
Organism: Tortrix viridana; assembly: GCA_963241965.1. Taxonomy (NCBI): domain Eukaryota; kingdom Metazoa; phylum Arthropoda; class Insecta; order Lepidoptera; family Tortricidae; genus Tortrix; species Tortrix viridana. The sequence continues at coordinate 23,776,608 of OY725171.1, forward strand.
AGCCAGGTCTCGTTAATTGCGAGTACATCAACGTCATGCCGGGTACACGAGGCAATAAGATTATCATGGTTTGTGCCCAGGGAACCTGCATTAAACAAACCTATTTTTAATTGCTTATTAACAATGATAAATCTATAAGAGCATCGTAGAAAAATATGTCAGACTGCAATGAAACGAGTGCAATAAAACTTGTAAAAAGTAAAGAAATATAACAAATGTAAAAAATTATGGGCATCAAGAAATATGTACTTAAGAGTTAATTTATAATGTGGGGCAAGAAAGAGGGAATACATTAAAGTTAAAATATTGCCGTGAATTTTTTTAGGTACATAACACAAACACAGATAGTTGAAAAACAGTGTACAACACATAGGCTCAAACACTGCCTGCTCCAAAAACACGCCTGAGTTCTGCGTCAGAGCGGGTACAGAAACTCTGTTTGCCATCAGAATGCCTGGCGTAGACTCGGCCCCTCCTGGTCCACGAGAATCTCCACTCCTGCTTCCGACACTCTCCACGGACACGGTGGAACAGCAGGCGGTTGACCCGTGTGAGCCGCTCGTTGATGTAGACGCGACGCGATGGGCCGGCCAGGCTGACGTCGGCCGAGGTGAAACCACGGCGCACCCGCGCCGCGCGCAGCAACTCGTCCCGCAGCTGCCGACGAGCCAGGCGCACGATGACGCGACGTGGGCAGCCCTCCGGCCCGACCTCCACGGCTCCAGTGCCACCTGACCCAATAGCACCTACACGCTCGGCGAACACGACGTCCCGAGGGTCCAGAGTTACTCCCAGTTTGGCAGCGAAGACAGTCACTGTGTGAGTGACGTTTTCACCCTTTGCCTCCGGGAGATGACCTATGTCCAGGTCTGACAGCAAGGAGACCTGGTCCCTGTCATTTAGGTCTGACTGGAAGTGTGCCACAGTCTTCTGCAGCTCTTCCACCACGCTACTCTAAGAGATAGTCTCGGCCTCTCTCCTCTCGACCGCCTCCAGCCTGCGCTCAAACCTGTCAATGCGCTCGACCATACGTTTCAAGGAAGTACGCATCTCCTCGCGGAACTCGCGCTGCTCAGTCATAAAAAGTGCGAGCTCTCGGCGCATTGCGCTCACTTCGGTTTCACCCGCGAGGGGCACAGCGTAAGAGGGGGACAGGGTAAGTAACTCGCCCTGAGTTCCGCAAGCTCCTTTGACTGGGGTGTTGCTGTTATCCGTCCTGCGCTCCTTCTTTTTACACTCTGGACAAACCCAGCCCTCAGGAACAGCTGCACTCGGAGGGATAACAACGCAGGCCTTGTGGTACTGACAAGGGCATAAGGTACAGGAGACGGCCTCTTTTTTCAATAACAGCTTATTGCAAGCAGTGCAATTACCCATATTTGCACAAAGTAATTTGTCAACTAACCAAATATGAAGTACCGAAGTTAAACGCTAGATGGCGCAGAGAGCCAAAGTTCAAGCCGTTTGTATTATTTCGGATAGTTAAGTCCTTAATTTTATCTTAATATATATTCTCCAGAGCTTTAAATCATAGAGTACTAATTAATGTTCCGATAAATAAACAAAATTAAAACTGATCCCCAGTCTTTAAATGTGAAAGTAAGTGACCTACCCACACACGGAAAATATAAATAAAGTATCACTATGATAAGACTGGTTTCAACTACATTAAACAAACACAAGCGCGCTGCACATCAGATTATATAAACGGGTCATACACAGTCACAGAAACAAAAGTTGTCTCTCCTGTTCCAGAAAGTTAAGGACTTTGAAACTAAATTTTTCGGGTTTGAATATATCCGCATAATTTTTTTTTTATTTATTTATTTATTTTCAGGCAACAAGGCCCATAGATAAATACCTTACTGACTAAAATACATATATGTATAACAATATCTTAAACTATTTTGGCGAGAAAACAGCGTGGCTCTGTTGAGTCGCAGCGTTCGAAGTCATGCTCGCTGGCAGGCCGCCCCGGAACCGCCGGAACACGACATCTTTCGGCCAGAAGGCAGGCGACTCGACCGTCCCCAGCAGCGGCCGCGGCACTCGCACCACGAAAGAAGCGAAGTGCACATAGCGCCGCGAATGCAGCTGAAACACCCTCAGAGTGTAGCCTGTCTTCTGACTGACGTAGCCCACCACGTCATCCACCGATGTGGAGTAGTGCAGGCGCGACACGTAGAGCGCCGTATTCGGTGTGGCAGCTTGCAGTCCGGAATTGGGGTCCAGAGTAGCGGTGCCGCACTGACTCTTACAAGGCTTCCTACGAGCCTTATTCCTCTTCTGTACCAGCGTGAATCCCTCCTTATCCACGCTAATACTAGGGCGCTCGCCCGATGTTGGTATAGCACCTTCCTTATTAGACCGTGGAAGTCCAACGGCCTTGCCGGCGACGTCAGCGTAGCCGCGCGCCTTCGGCTGCTTGTTTGAGGCGAGTTCCGACACGCACGGCGCGCGTGCGGGGGGCTGCGCCACGCGCGGGGGGGGGGGGGCGCGGGCGGCGGGGCGGCGCGAACGACTTGAGGTGTTGACAACTCACGTTGCGGTAGCGCCGACTTGATACCTGACGCCGGTGCGTCAGCATGGGTCGGTTCGACGACACACAAATTCGACGCATCAGCAGACGGCCGAGTAACTGGGGCATTGCGCAAACTGTTGACATCGTTGCGCAACTCGGCGATAACATTCTGCGATGCTTCAAATTTATGGGACATTTCTTCCAGACTTGCTTTTAGGGCCACGATATCCTTCAGCAGTCTAGTGACATCGACGTGATCGAACGTAACAGGAGGCAGCTTATGCAGCTGCTTCGCGACGAAGGCAGGCACGTCGTCCGGGTCAGTCTCCTTTAACAACACGATGATGTCCTGGACACTTTTCGCGCCTCCATCCCTGCGGCGGGACGGCATCCTGTCGGTCTTGGCGAGCGTTTCATAGAGCAGCGCCTTGCCACTGCAAATCTCCTCCTCTTTGAAGTTTGATTTGCAGATCTGCACGATGCTGATCTCGTCCATGGTGTCGATGGCGTGCTGAACAAACGCCAATAACTCGTTTACTATGAGTCCTTGCGAACTCATATTAATAACAGCGGGCAGCGGCAAAAGCCGCCCAATTCGCAATTATCAATTAAAACAATAATTTTGACTGCGCATTGATGCACGTCCGCTTACGTCCGCGCATCGCGCATAATGGGAGTCTGGTGTAGTTTTGGCCGGTATCGAAATTATATGAGTTAAAAACTCCCACGTCGTTAACTTTTAGGAACAGAAGGGACAATTTTGAACCTAACTCTGTGTATGACCCAAACACTCCCACAGCTATATATACTGCAGAAGCACAACGTAACAAAACGTTTTCGAGGAAACAATTAGTTTAACTATTTTTAAAAAGCGAACTAGCGCGTCCGTGTACTTGGTGTGTTATCGTCCGTGACGTCAATCATTTTTTTTTATGTGGTTGTTAAGTAGTGACACCTCTAGATTTTTTTCTCAAAATAGGCCATACATTGGCCTACTACTTGCCTAAATATCAAAATTTTCCAGGCGGTAATTCCTACAAAAAATCAGTAGAATGTGTGGCCAAGTTGTGTACCGTAAAACGGGGTAAATTGGTCCAATCTTCACTTTCAACTGGAATTTTAACCGTCTTCCGTAATTCATAGGGTATTTTAAGTTACTACATAAAAAAGTGTGGTAAGCTCTTTTAGTTTCTTAGTAGCCTTAGATTTCCAAATTATTGCCATATTTTGAAATATTCAACAAAAACCCTATTGGATTCCAATTAACCCCCGACGGGGTTAATAGGTACGAGAGTGGGGTTAATTGGAATTTTGCCTAGGGCTGTCTGTCACTCAATCTATCCAAAGCTAAGTACCTACCTAGGTATACCTACTATACAAGTCTCAAAAAATCATTAAAATAGTTACTAAATCAAAAAATCTTTCGTGAGATCTTATTTTTATTGAACTTATTAAGTAACTTTAACTTATACCAGGGCTCGGAACCGGTTTCTAAATAGCGGTAAATATCGTTTTAAAAACCGGTTTAATTTCGTTCATCCGTATACCGGTAAATGAAAGGAACGGTTTAAAAAGAACGAAATTATTTAGGTTACCGGATAATAGGAAGAACAAAATTGAAGAACTCCGATAAACCTGTATTAACCGGTTAAACTCAGACTACGACCTTGATGTCGCCGCTCGCCGTACTGCGCAGTTACCGTGTCTCAGGGGACGGAAACCGGTTTGAAGTTGAAACCGGTTTCGGCCACTGAACCCAAACCTGAATGGATAGCTGTTTGGGTTAAGATTACCGGTATATAAACCGGTTAATTGAAAAACCGGTTTTTCACAAATTTCGTTCTGAAGAACGAAATTAACCGGTTAATTTGGACTTTACACTGCAATATATACAGATATAGCACCGAATGCTATTTCTTTTACAAGTTTTACTCGTCTACATAATTATATCTATCTATCTATATTCTATACATATAATAAAGCTGTAAATATGTTTATTTGAACGCGCATCACGTGAAAACTGCTCAACAGATTTAGATGAAATTTGGTATGGAGATAGCTTGAGTCCCGGGAAAAGATATAGGCTGAATATAATAGTACCCAGAGCGAAGCAAGGGCGGGTCGCTAGAATACAATATAAACACCTCCTAAACAATTTTGTTGAGCGTTAGGTTGTCCTCGTAATTTTAGTAAAATTGATAAAAAAATGTTTTTTAGTTAGCTATCTAGTTAGTTCAAAATCTATATCCTGGGGATCTGTGTGGACTCCGACAATGAATCCGGTTACACACACTACAAAATCGATATCTGGGGATTTGTGTGGTCTCCTACAACGAATCCGTTGACAGAATGAGAAAATTTGATGAAATTTTCATAAATCTATTGAAGTAAAATCAGATAACATTTAGGCAATAGAAATTTTGGAAAATGTTACAAGAAGGGGGTAAAGTTTGTATGAAAAAAAACAAATTTAGATTGTTCTAGGATCATGAAACTAAGAATAAATACTTATTAATGAAAATAAAGAAATACCTGTTTCACCGTTTTTATTAAATCTCATCCAAAGTTGCAAAAAAGAGGGTTTTATGTTTAAAATTACTGGAATTCATACAACTATAAAATGAAAACCAATGAAGTTTGACCTTTGAAACCTGCTACATATACCTAAAATAACAAATAAAAAAAACTACTTTCGGCGATTTTGGATAAACTACCCCTAAGGCCCACCCCTTAGGGTGTTGTGGCTTAAAGTTTGTATGGGAGGTTGGTCGTTTTTCAAGTTAGTAACGTGGAAATTGCCATAGAGACTACTGTTATCAAATAATAAACACTACTTTCGGTGATTTTGGATAAACTACCCCTAAGGGGATGAAATGGGGGGTTAAAGTATGTATAGTAGTTTGGTTGTTTTTCAAGTTAGAAACGCGGGAATTGGTATACTTATAGGTAGGCTACTGTTAACAAATGAAAATAACGTTCGGCGATTTTGGATAAACTACCCCTGAGGAGATGAAATGGGGGCTAAAATTCGTATGGGAGTTTGGTCATTCTTGAAGTTAGAAGCGTGGAAATTGGTATACTTTTAGGTAAACAAAAAAAAACAATTTTCGGCGATTTTGGATAAACTACCCCTAAGAGGACGAAATGGGGGGTTAATATTTATAATGGAGTTCGGTCGTTTTTCAAGTTAGAAACGTGAAAATTGGTATTTATGCTACTGTATACAAATAAAAAATACCACTTTTGATTATTTTGGGTTAAATACCCCTAAAGGGATGAAATGGGAGGTGGTAATTTGTATAAGAGTTTGGTCATTCTTTAAGTTAGAAAAGTGGAAATTGATATAAAAGGCACTGTTAACAAATAAAAAATAAAACGTTTGGTGATTTCCGAAAAACTATCCTTAAGTGGGTATAGAGGTGAAAGTTTTAATGGGAATGAAGTAATTCTTGGAGCTAATGAAGTTGGTGTTTAAGCTACTGCTTACAAACCAAGAGTACTTTCGGTGATTTTGGAAACACTACCCCTAAGGGTGTGAAAATGGGGGTGGCAATTTGTAAGAGAGTTTGGTTATTTTTGAAGTTAGAAATATAAAAATTGGTTTCTCAACTACTGAATATAAAATACGAGTTTTCTGATAATGGAATTCCAGGTAAATTGACGGAACCCTTCAAACATTTAAAGGACTCATACAGCGATTTTCAAACTTCTGTAAGAACATTAATATACATTCCAAAAGCACCATTTGGTAAAGTAAAATGAATAACCAGACCATCGGAACTCCTCAATAATAAGTATTTCATAACTAGGGATCGGAAATTCGGATGTTTTTTTACCGAAACTTCGGCCTCAGTGCCTACACCGCGTTGATGTTAGGTAGTATGGAGGCGGACTCAATTTAATTTTGCTAATAAATTTCCCGGGATTTCCCGGAATACCGGAAATTAAGATACATATACACATACGTATTAAAGTATTTAAATAACATACTTTAGTTGTTTCTTTTTACAAAATATGTGGTTTGTTTGACTAACAGTACCTACACTATTCTTTAACATCAAACTAAATTAAATTTGTTAAGTTACATATTATGCTTATGAAAACTAATGGTACTAACGTTAATATTTTTGTTAAATCACCAAATTAAAACAAATATAAATATAACTAAGTCATACAATTAGTCCAGTAGTCGTTGCTGGAATGTTCTATAGCTGTCTCTGTCTCGTTTTTGATCGCGACAATTCTGGAAAGTTCTCAGTATTTCTATCTCTTTCTAATAATGCTATCTCTTTCACTCTTTTTGGAAAATTCACATATTCTCAAATGTACTTCAAAGGCCCATAAGGGGTCCTGAAAACGCCTGAAAACGGGTTTTCAAGTTATCGCGTAATCTGGTAGAGGGTGGCCTGAAACTTCCTGAAAACATGTTTCAGGCGCCTGAAAACAACGGCAACTTGGTGGACATTTTGATAAACTGGTATGTGATAGAGCTACCTCTGAAACGGACTGAAACAATGTTTCAGTCTGCTGAAAACGCTTCCAAAGCACCAAAAATCACGATAGCCATATAACCTCACATTTGATATTATGTATCATAAAAGCTTTTGCCCGCGTAGAAGTCGTTTATGGATGCTCCCTCGGGAACTCCAATTTTCCGGAATAAAAAGTATCCTTTGTCCTTTCCCGGGACTCAAACTATCTCCATACCAAATTTCATCTAAATCGGTTTAGCGGTTTAAGCGTGAAAAGGTAACAGACAGAGAGACAGACAGACAGACAGATTCGCATTTATAATATTAATATAGATAGTATAGATTGAAAAATGAAATGGTTTTTATTTGTTTGTTCGAGATATAGAATACACAAAGTGTAACAAAAGTAGTGGTCGATCGTTTTCTGATAAGAAAAGAATAAAGGAAACAGAAATTACATAAAAAAAATACATTGAAATGAGAAGACGTACCTGCCCCATACAAAAAATAAATGTTTTTACGTTTGAAAAGAGTTTCTCCTAATATTCTATAATCAAAACATTACGCCCTCAAACGATTCACCACATTTTTTTGTTACACCCTGTTTGTAGTTAAAACTGTTTACTAACGTGAAAATAGTCATAACTTAAATATTTTGACAGTTATCACTATTTCTTGATGTTTTATACAATCCCGAAATCCCAGAACTTAAATAATTAACATAATATTTTTAAGAAGCCGACTCCTCCATACTTACTGAGCTTTTTCCGGGAATTTGCTAATTGCAGGTATAAAAGCATCCGAATTTCCGATCCCTATATACTTAAATACCTAACACGCCAATTTTACCCATCATTTATAAGGTTCTGTTTATTTATTACGTAAGACGATTTGGGGGGTAGGGAGGGGTCTGAACAAGTCTTATTTTTTCTTACATGGGGGTAGGATGTTCTTACGTAAGATCACAAAAGCAAGCAAAAATTTAAGAGTTTTTATATTTTTGCAACTTTTTTTTGCAATTTTGGTAGATACTAATCTTACGTAATATTAAAAAGGAGGGAGGGGTTTCATCTAAGTCTTATTTTTTCTTACGTAGGGGGAGGGGGGAGGAGTCAAAAATTGGTTAAAATTGTCTTACGTAATAAATGAACAGCCCCTAATGAATGTGGTGAAATGGAAATTCCGCCAAGTACCAGGAGAGTTCTTCAACGATTAATGTCCCTGCGTATTGGATAGCCCCATTTTGTCAAGAGTGATGAAGATTTGGCAATAAGCATTAATGGCATGAATGTAGTGTATATGACGTGCTGCATGTTAATACATAATCACATAATAATTAAAAAAACACTAAATAGCGAACAAATGTTAGGAAACATTACTATTTTTTTTTGAAAGTCTGTCCCTTTATGATACGTACTTAATGAAAATTTTATTTTTACCTACCTACTTTTTAACAAAATTACTGACTCTCCGCAGACGAAGTCGCGGGCGGACAGCTAGTACCCTTATAAATGTTGATATAATTTGTTCGTTATGAATGTTATGATAAGTGAGGAAAATATGTAATGCTTATTGATATAAAATTATGATAGCAAAAGTATATTTGTTCTAAGCTAATTGGGTTATCCAGAATTTATCTAATGATATTATTCTTTTGTCAATATTAACATGATTAAATACAAATGAGCTTTTGGTTTAAAACGCTTTTGTCATAAACCATAGGTATTAAATAATTGAAATATAAAACGAGAAACATTTGTATATACATATATATACATATTTGTATATATTTATATATTTGTACTCACGTTCTCGAAAACGGCTCTAACGATTTCGACGAAAATTGCGACACGGGGTCTACGGGGGCGAAAATTCGATCTAGGTAGATCTCATATCTGGGAAAATTCGTAATTGGACCGGTTTTTTTTGTTTTTTTTTTCGGGTAAATCATTTATTTTTGATTTTTTTTTTCACAAGGGTACCTACTTTTTTTTAATGTAGGGGTAATCTCGTGAACGCTTTATATTATGCGCTGCCAGCGCCATCTGTTTCGCAGATCTAACGCTAGCGGTCTTAACGGGCAACACACTTTGAAACACAACTCCGCTGGAACAACGAAGCGCCACGGTATATATATTATAATAAGTGTTTTAAAAACTTCGATAGCGCGAGGCAGAACATTTGTGTACTTTTGTATGAAAAAGTAACAAAATTTGAACAGATTTTATTAAAAATCATTGATTGTATTATCAACAATACATTTAGGTATTTGAAAATTATATTACATGAAATTTTAGGATAAATTTCGAAATATCGGTAGAAAACTACGTGCGCACGGGTATGCACGCCATCTATCGGCAAGTAGGAGACCTATCTTTGCTGTCATGGAAAAAACTGTGCGCCAGCGCCATCTATTGATGCATGAGAGAACTAAGTCAGTAAGTATGAGACCTACCTTTGCTGTCATGTGTATTGTTCTTCCAATTAAAACTAAAACTTAAAGCCGTATCAAGGATAGAAATAACTTAACTTACAACTTTTGTATAGAAATCGATGAAAATTCGATTTCGCCCCGAGCGACGCTCGGTCTCCCAGGTACTAATTGATGATGAATCAGCCGGTTATCAGCATTACTCTGTCAAAGTGACATCAACCTCAATTATAACATTTATATTATTCACGAGGCTGCCTACAGTAAACAATGACCAATCAATCGTACGCAAACAGAAGCTCTTGTAAAAGTACCTAAAATTCACCTTAATTTTGAAGTTAACACCATCGTTAACGCGGTCTCTCCATAGCGACCACATCGCTGCTTAAAATACGGTTACGCAGTGACGTGAGGTATACGCCACGTTTCTAACGCATACCGTCCTCACCGGATCTCTCTCTCTCTCTCTCACTTCGATTCCGTACCGTCACCGTATTTTGAGCAGCGGTGTGTGTGGTCGCTCCTTACTCAAACTAAACTATGCAATTAACTGTAAACAATAAGGGCGTTCGACACACACAATAAGATCATTATATCACAAGTATAAAAGCTAATGTCGGCACTTCCTTCACTTCAATTCAGACCCCTGTTTTCCACTGGGCACTCTGGGCAAGTGCCCAGGACCCGGACCGGACCCCGCGATCGATGGGGCCCCCTACTTAGTTCTTAAACCAAACGATAAAAAAATTGGTACGTTTCTGACTGTCATAGGGAGTGTGGCGAAATTTTTACCAAAATCGTTTTTTTCCGGTAGCTATCTTTCCATTCGCAAAATTTACCAGTCTTCATTTTTTTCTGTAGCTTATTTTACCGAAGATTATTTTCTCATTAGAAATAATTCCATTCTCATAATTTCCCAATCTTTATTTTTCTGAATAGTTAATATTCCCGTTCTCTTTTTTTCTTAAAAGCCCTGTTTCTGTTTGCATAATTTTCCAATCTTATATTTATTTTGGTATATAACTTTTTTCGCCAACATTATTTTAATATACCTAGTATTAAAATAATTATAAATAGTGTTAAACTTGGGTAAGTTTACATAATATACTAGGTATATATAAACTTGGGTTTACACTTTAACAAATGTCTTATCCCATAAAAACCTAAAATAGACAAAAATGTCATGTCTCGCAATGTAATGCTTCCCACATTGAGACTTTGTTAAAACATTCAGTCTAAAACGACGAGAACGAACAGCCAATTTTTCGTTTTAATGAAAGATTTTAGTTAAGTCAGGCCAACTATTATATATTATATATCGGTCCATGTCTGTCTGTCTGTTTCTAGGCTATCTTCTTCTAAACTACCTACGCAACGGGTTTTGATACGGTTTTCACTACAATTTAGAGATTTTCTTCCAGAAGGTTTGTATCTTAGGTATTTAATTAGGTTTTAGTATAGTAGAAAAAATTCAATGTTTTCTAATCAAGTCGTCAAAAATCGATTTTCGGGCGCTTACCTACATGGCTTACGCTGGCTAAACATGAAAATAATGTAAAAGAATTGTAGTTCTTCAAAAAGCCTAGAGAAAAGTCCGCGAGGGCATTTTCAATGTCTATCTCCTACGGTTGACTCAGAGTAACCATTTTTATTTTTAAAATATTAAATTAAAATATTGGGTTATTTGCGAAGCTATTTTCTCCGATTCAGTATTAATCCATGTCCAAACAAATACGTTAATTAGCTTGGCCATTTAATGTAAATTAAACTTGCCGTTACACTACCTATATGTCATAAATACTTTAGAAGATTATTACAGATTTAAAATTATGCACAACCTAAAAATCCTCTCAGCGAAACGGTAGGCTGTTGGCCGGCGCCCGAAGTACTCATCCGATTTCAAAAAATATTTCACGAATATTATTTTTAATGCACTTTTATATACTGGGTGTTTTTTATTCGTCTTAAAAATTTTGGGGGTTAAATCAGTAAGTCATACTGACCAACTTTCACTATGGGACCAACCCCGAAATCGCGAAAAAAAATTTGACCCTCCCATACAAAACATCGTCTGTATGGCTGACTATCGCAAGGGCGGGTCGCTAGTGAATGATAAATGATTAGACCTAATTGATTATAAATTACAATAACTTAAGTAGGAAGTAGTCAATGGCTTTCACAAAATGAATTGACTAAAATGTACTTTAAAGAAAATAACAGAATAAAAAAGGATATTCGAAAAATTATCGAAAGAAAACTAAACTATTGTTAGAAAAAAATATTGGTAAAATATGCGAATAGAATAATCGATTGCGGTAAAGATCAATTCCGGCAAAATAATCTTCGGTAAAATAAGCTACAGAAAAAAAAGAAGAATGGTAAATTTTGCGAATGGAAAGATTGCTACCGGAAAAAAACGATTTTGGGCAAAGTATCGCCACACTCGTCATAGGGGCGCCATTATCCCTAAAGTGCACAGGGCCTCATCCATCGATTCCAGCGACATCTACAGCTACAGCCAAAATCTCAGAGATCTATTTCTATAGGTACATCAACCGCTTACGGAAAAAACTTATCTTCTTATTATGCACCACAGGGACTGATTACAGGGACACGTACTTAAATATAAAAATACCATATTTTAAACGGTTAGCGCGGTTGGCTTATACAAGCTCGCGATATACGTATGTGTATCTACCTACGTGTTAAATATGTCACGGTTTATTGACGAAATTATTAAAATCAATTGTTTTTTCCTTCATTACTGGCATCTGTGGTTCCCCAACCACATAATGTAGGTAATATAATCTTTACAGCTGAATTCTGATATCAACATATTTATGTACTCGTACTGTGCCTTCAATAACAAGGAAACAAATTAAACAAACAGCTACATTACGATTTATAATACTTGGTGATTTTACATATTTACTCGCATGTATCTCTCTTTTACATAAACATACTCATACATAAATAAAACTAGTGGCTCTGTGAGTTGTAGACCTCGCGACGAACTTAACTTTGCCGTTGGATAACTGTTATCCCCATTCTTCGACATAGGTCGCGGTCAGTTCACCAACACCGCAAATAAGTTGATAAACCGTAAAACCCCCATATCTCCGCCATTTTAAAAAAATGTAGAAACTGAAACGACAAAAAAAAACCGTATAATTATCGAACCTGCTCAGATAATTTCACGAGAAACGGTTGAGAAATGCGACCTGTAGAGGAGAGTAGCCAGACAGCCGGACGTGGTACGAAAGCATTTTTGCCCAAGCTGAAACGGAGACGCTTCGCTCGCTCGGTCAAAAACCAAGTGCCAGTCCGACTAGCGCATTGAGAATTTTGTCATTAATTAAAAGCTTAGATCTCATCAAGGACCACCATGGGCAACTTTGTATGAAGCGGCCCTAAAACCAACGAGAGTTAGGTCATTAAATAAGTAGGTATTTTTATAGGATTGACGTAAGCTGCCAATCTATCACGTCAGCCGCTAATGTCAATTCCATACATTTTTCTAACGTAGGAACGTAAATGGTAGCGTTGACCGAATGCAAAGTGCCTGGCGCTCTGCTCATTTACATTAGTTTATATTGTCTATGTAACTTTTATGAAGTATTCTAAATCTTTTATCAGATTTTAAAACTATGGATTTCCATAGTATGTTTAAGAAATTTAGCTTTTAAATTCCAATTGGCGAACAGATGGCGGACTGGAAGCTTACGAGGAAGGTCGCGAATGTGTAAACTGCGGCGCCAACACGACGCCGCTGTGGCGAAGGGACTCCACCGGGCACTACCTGTGCAACGCGTGCGGGCTCTACCACAAGATCAACGGCGTCAACCGGCCGCTCGTCAAGCCCAGCAAGCGGCTGGTAAGTGCCGGACTTACTCTAGTAACGCGCTCTGTTTTGAAACAGGTGCGGACGCGGAGCTACTCACGCGCTTCTATAAGGACGGCTCGGTGCAGAGATGGATGAGTGTGGAGGGCATGGCCAGGGGCATGAAGAAGGTGAGTCGGTGGCGTGTAGACTAGTGCATGCTTCTTATTCGCATCCATCAACAACCAACACCCGGTCACTTTCGCACGCACGCGCTATAAATATATTATTTTATTTTGTTAATATTTTAGATTTAGCGACGATAGGGAACTACACGCTACCGCTCCTCCTTCCGATAGCCAGGGCCGCTGTAATGATCTCGTGAACTATTACTGCGCATGACATTAAGTAGGTACATAATATGATTGTGTAACAAGATTTACTTTATTTTTTTAAAGGAGTCATAATTTTAATGCAACGTGCCTTTTATGCAACGTTAGAAACGTTTCAACTTATCAAGGCACGCTCCCCGTCGCCCGCACGAGTTCGGCACGGCTGATAGCAAAGTGCTTCGTTTTGCACTCTCGCGATCATAAACATCTCAGTTCAACACGTGCCTAGATTATCTACCTACCGTTATCCTTTACTGCCGCACTCAGAGACGTCCATTAATTTTTAAGTTTCATTAAAGTTGCTGCGTCTTATTCTATTGCTATAGCAAAGAAAGTGACAGCAGCTACTTTAATGAAACTTAAAACTTAATTGACGTCTCTGAGTGCGGCCGTTAGTCTCAAATTCGCTATATCTGTACACGGACAGTTTGAAAAACCCGCGGCATGATACATCAGCGAGACGCATGCTCGCGAACATTTAATACTTACGCTCATTATCTCCCGAAAGAAGTCATTAAAAAAATTTGGAACCATTTTAATTCTCAATACTCAATTATTTATTGCGTTCAATAATATAGGTGTTACTTAAACTAACTTGAAAGTTATGAGATCATTATAGACCCTGTAAGGCACGGCAACTTATAAACTAGTGAGGGGGCTTGTTTGCTAACGTTTTCGCTCTGATACCCTTACCTTACACTTATCCATTTGTCAAGTTTACCTAAGGCATATTAATACAAGTAAGTCTTAGTAAAAAAATATGTATGTACCTATAGCGTATACTTTAACGTAACATAAGGTAAAAAAAAACATTAGGTCCTTAACGTACTCGTATTTAATTTTTTTGTTTGGGTTGTAAACCCAGTTTTTTTTTACCCTATTTGCGTGTCCTGGCACACGGAGAAAAAAATATTTTACAATATTACCAGATTGTATTGTAGTTATGATTCTGGTATAGGAAAACAGATTTCAGCTATGGTTAACAGATTTTTTTTTATGACAATAAGTCATATTTCTGTTATTACTAGAATATTCTAGTTAAGATATTCTGGTAGGTACACGAAAACTTTGATATCGTTTTAGTTGCCATCTAATAGTTACAGAGTAAAATATGCATTTACCATACAACAGGTTTTGTATACTACACGAAATTTGTTTCCTACGATACTAGGTAAATGGTAATAGGTTTTAGGTACTAGAAATCATGTTGTACAGAAGTAGAATTTTCTATTAATGTGTAAAAAACGTATAGTTGTCACATATAATACAATAAAATCAAGTAGAATTTACAATATTCTGTTAAAGGAAACTAGATTTTTTTCTCCGTGCAAAAGCTACTCCCCTTGAGCTCTACCCAGATACTATTAGGCTTAATTTCTCTATCGCGTATAAATGCAAACCAGAGGGCTTATTGCCTAACGCACTCGCAATCGCGAACGCTTTCATTTTTGACAGTTGAAGGCAAGTCTGCCTACAAAATGAAAACAATTGTTCCAGTTTCAAGTCGATCGCGATCGCAATCGCGAGTACGTTAGGCAATAAGCTTGCGGGTCTAACCGGAAGTCGCAATTTATCGTTGCATTAACCAACACCCAATCACAACTGGACGAGTACGCAGTGTTCCAAAAGACTCGAGCCTTTAGCTCTTTTTTTAAGGCTGGCCTCGATTTTGACGCCTAGAGAGCTGAAAGCCTATACAGCTCTTTAGCCCACAAGCCTAGTTATATTCAGCAGCCTAGACTATCGGAGCTCGATACTTTATTAAAAGGCTATATATTTAAAGGCTAAAAGTCCTTGTCAAAATATCGAGACTTAAAAATATTTTCGCCTCCATGCTTCATTAGGCTCGGAGGCTTTTTTTATAAAAAAGATTTAATAAACTCGAAGCTTTTTGGTGAGGTATTTTAAATTCACTTAAATCATTTTATATTTGAAGCCGGCAAAAAAACGCCAATAAAATACGTTTTTCGTAAGGGAGGGCTTTTTTGAGTTTAAGAATTTGTTGTATAGCGGCAACAGAAGTACAAAACTGATATTCATGTTACGTGGTAATATGCACATTAATTTTATTATAATCCAAAATGTTCACGGTATAAGATTTCATTACCAGCATAGTATATAAAACATTTGCATAGGTCGTGAATTAGGTACTTCATTCGGAAGTTCCAACATAGTTAATTCTCTTCGCACACATTCCTTCTGCAACTTTTTACCAGGCTAAACAAGCAACATTATGCTTTATAATTATGACTCACTGTGATCAATAGCTGCGGCTCATTTTAACAATGTTGCCAATTTAGACTTTTAAAATTGCACTTGTGGCGTCGAGAAACGGGGCACTGCAGCATTGCAGGCTAATTGGGAAATGACATCCTATCAATTAGCAGCAACTGTCATAGATGCAGTTTATACTTACAAACATACAAGTTATTTTATTCCAATGCAAGACTATCAAAACATTACACAATTACGCCGCCGATCCGAACTGCGACTGCATTCATAAAAGTTAAAGAGTTTATGTAAAGCTTATAAATACAAATTATATATTCTGTAAGTAAGCCACAAGGGCACTTTTACAAGTCACAAGGTCAACGGCTACAACTTTAAAAAAGGCTTAAGCCTTTAAAAAAGCTAAAACCCTTAAAAAAGTCTATAGCCTTTAAGACTACTTAATCGCTAGCTCTTCAAAACCCATTCCATTAACCCAGCTCTAAAAAGAGCTCCGGAGCTTTAAAATTCGGGCTAAAAAGGCTCGAGTCCTATGGAACACTTTTTACTTCGACGGTTAAAGATAACGGGTATGATAGCGCGGCGGAGGCATACACAGGGAGCACTTTACCAAGAGATATTCGCCGATTATAAAGGACATAATCAGCTTTGGATATTGAACTTTGACTAACAACTGTCCCAGTTATCTCGCTTCAAATGCGCGACGCACACAATGCGCCGGCAGATAGTGGCGGCGGGCTCGGCTGGCGCGGGCGGAGCGGCGGCGTGCACTCCCTACCGGTTACCGGGCAAAGACTTAATGACAAAATAATGCTTGCGTAGGCAATATTATTTCGCTTTGTCCAATATATATATTAGTATGTATATTATTGCTTTGGCAATATTATTTTGTTTTCGTTTTTTAGAAGGGTCCATATTGACTCACATAAAATTCTTATTCCTATTTTTTGTTTTACTACCGATTTGTATTCATAATAATCACTCTTCATAATTACTTTCCTCATACTTTTTTGTTCATAATTTTTTATTACTATCAACGGAACTCGTAACAGACAGTTATCTAATACTCATTTGTATTGATAATAATCACTGTTCCGTAGAGAAAGTTGCAATCGACTGTCTCCCCGAAAATATAGACGTCCATACGTAAACCCATGTTATTTTGAAGATTGGTACGGAGTTCAGTAGCTTATAATAAGGCATTATGAGATTATTATTAATCACGGTGTTTTAGTTGCTACCTCTTCCCTTGAGTTCAACCATTTTTAACTGGTCCAATCGAACCAGAAGTAAATACCAGTGGTGTATTTAGTAGTTTTTTGTGAAAGTCTACTCTCCGCGACGCTCCCATAGTGGCAGTGGGGAAGCGAAGGTGTTCCTGTATTCAGAAGATAAGCCAGTGTCGCCATCTAGCGGCCAGGAGGCGAATCTGCTGACGGAAAAGTTCAATGGAGAGGAGACGCGGCGTAGTGGATGGTGATGCATTCGTATGTGTGAGTGAAGTGCAACTGTGAGTACATTCAAATATTTATTCTCAAGATAGTGCGCGAATTTAAACCTTGTGGACAGTAGCAGAAATTGTAAAGTTGTCATGCAAAATTGAACTTTGTTTACAAGAGAACAATAACTTAGAAAAATATGGTTAACGGTTTCATCAACTTAGTAAAAATTTGGCTGTTTTATATTAACTAAATAAATAAATAATAACTTAGAATAATTTACTAGAATATTAACTTAGAATAATAAGTGAAAAACTGGTCTTATGGGAAATCAATGCCCGATTTCTTTTTCCAGGTGTAGGTTTTAAACACTTGTAAAATTTTCGATCTTGGTCGTAATTTTTTAAGTGTTTTAGGTTTAGTTTTAAAACACTTGTAAAATTTTGAACAATTTTAGTTTGGCATTGAACTTCTTTCCCTGTTGCAAAGGTCTAAAGGTTGGTTTATATAATGGATCACTCACTTAGCTTTCAGGATGACTTATCTAAGCGTATATTTAAAGCAGGAATTAATTTTAAAAAATATCCTAAAGAACGCATTAGTAAAGATTACATAGAAACTAGATTAGAATCATTAGAAGACTTGTGGTCTGACTTTAGACAGGGGCATAAGGAATTAATGCAAAAGTTCGACCCTAAAGTCCTTAAAATACAACCATACATTATGGAGGACTTTTACAATAAAACGGAAGAGGAATATACAGAGTACAAATTAGAGTTAAAATGTGGTTTAGCCACATTCAAAAGGTCACATAATAGTGAGTCCAACGGCAGTAACGATAATACACCTGTAAAGTCAGCTGTAATTAAATTACCTAAAATTAGTATACCTACTTTCTCTGGCAAATACACCGATTGGACTACGTTTAAAGATTTATTTGTGTCACTGATCCACACCAACGACTCACTAGGTAGATAGTGTGCAAAAGATGCAATATCTAAAGGGGTATTTAACGGGAGAGGCGGAACAGTTGATACGTAACATACCTGTGTCCGATTCGAATTACACTCGGTGTTGGAGCCAATTAGAACAACGATATAACAACAAGAAGTATTGTCGCATTGCACCTTAAAACGATTATTGAGTCAAGAACTACTACTATGGAGTCGCTAGGGTTTCTTAAAGATCTAATGGACAGTTCTACAGACTGTTTAAGTGCACTGTCTAATTTAGGCATTGATGTTTCCACATGGGACATTATTGTAATTCATTTGTTGACGTTAAAATTAGATCCTGAATCGCGTAAGCAATGGGAACTTAATGTGGCGGCTAATTCATCTTCAGATGTTTTACCCACTTTTGCGCAATTTAAAGAATTTTTAACAAGTCGATACAGAGCTCTAGAATTTATTGAGCTGAAAAGCGCCTATAAGGCCCCAAATGCTTACGGGAAACCGTCCACCAGTAGCTTTAGTAAATCAAATGTACTCCATGTGACTGATGCATCACCCTTAGCGTGCGAATTTTGCTCTGGGACTCACAAACTCTGTTTTTGTAAGAAGATTACCAGCAAAGATTATGCCACAAGGCACGAGTTTGTTACTAATTATCGAATGTGTTACAATTGTTTAGGTAGCAATCATTCTGTCAAATTCTGCCATAAAGTTGTAGAATTTGTAAAAGAAAGCATCGTTCCTTACTTCATCCTAAGGAAGTCCCAACTTCAGCCGCCAATCCAAAGAACGTAGCTCAAGTAGCTGAAAGTGACTCCAGCGAAACTACGAATACTGCGACAACCAATACACACACAGAGCTCACACCAATAGTCAGGTGTTTTACGAAAGGTTTTGCTAAAGATGAGATATTGTTAGCCACAGCTCTTGTAAGAGCTGAGTCGAAAACAGGGGATTATCAGGTGATCCGAGCGCTGTTAGATCAGGGTTCACAAGCTTCATTTATTACTGAAGCTGTTGAGCAAGCTTTGGGGTTAAAGAAAATCCCTATCAAAGGCGTAATTTCAGGGTTAGGTGGCGATCAGACATCGGTGGTGTCTAAATATACGGTTCAATTAAAAGTTCGATCGTTAACCGATCCAACCTTCATCATGGTATTGAAGGCTTATGTTCTAAACAAGATCACTACGCATCTTCCTGGTAAGAAAATAGTAGTTCCGGATTGGATCAAGCTACAACAGCTCACGTTGGCCGATCCAACCTATAGCACAACAACCAACAAGATCGACGTGTTGTTAGGAGCGGAACCATATTGCCAGATTTTAAAAGAGGGAGTGCTAAGGGGATCTGACGGAACCCCAGTAGCTCAGTGTACCACTCTCGGGTGGATTCTATCTGGTCCAGGGGGTTCTGCAGATACTAGTGAAAAAATAACAGTGTTACACGCTCAGGTTAGTGAAGACGTAATGATAAAACGTTTCTGGGAGATAGAAGCTGAGCCGTCATTTCACACTAAACTGTTAACCGTAGAAGAACAAAGGTGCGAAGAACTTTTTGCATCTACAACAAGGAGAGACGACAGTGGCCGGTATGTGGTAAGGTTACCCTTTCGCGACGGCGAGCCATCCTGTGAAGGAAACTCGCGTGAGATTGCTATAAAAAGATTGCATGCATTAGAAAGAAAATTTAGTAAAGATAATACTCTCAAAGTGAGATACACGGAAGTGCTTAAGGAGTATGAGCAACTAGGTCACATGGTACCTGTTTCAGAACCTGATTGCAAGCGGAAAAGAGCAGTTTACTTACCCCATCACGCGGTCATCCGGGAAGAGAGAAGCACCACCATGGTACGATTCGTCTTTGATGCATCCTGTAAGAATGAGCAAGGAGTATCACTAAATGATTTACTTATGACAGGACCTACCTTGCAGCCAGACTTGCGCCACCTGATTATGTGTTGGAGACAACATCTGGTCTGCTTAGTGGCGGATATAGTCTAAATGTACCGTATGATAAAAGTAAATGAAGAACACACTGACTTTCAACGCATAGTATGGCGAGAAGACCCTGAAAATGAAATAAAATATTATAAGTTGTTGACAGTGACCTTCGGTACTGCCTCGGCTCTATACCTAGCAGTAAAAGCATTGAATCAATTAGCTTGTGATTATATGGAGAGATACCCGTTGGCTGCAAAACGAGTAGACAAGGAGATCAATATGGATGACTTGATGACCGGCTGCCAAACGATGGAAGCAGGGTGGCAACTATATAAAGAAATTAAAGCTTTATTGAACGAAGGAGGTTTTATTTTACAGAAATGGGCTAACAATAAAGAAGAACTGTTAAAGGCCATAAATCAAAGTGAAAAAGAGAACTTGGGAAACGGAGAGGCAAAGAACAACCTGGAAATAAAAACGGACAACATAGTTAAAATCCTAGGACTTATCTGGAATAGAGATAGTGACGAGTTTCAGTACTCGGTAAATCTGCCGCCGCTATCGCCACCTGCAACAAAAAGAAAAAATATTTCGGATGTTTCGCGTCTATTTGACCCGCTAAGTTGGTTGGCACCGTGTGTCATAAAAGCAAAAATATTTATACAGCGGTTATGGATAGCCGGAATTGGATGGGATGAGGAGCCACCAGTTGATATAATGGTTAACTTACCGTGAAGGGTTGGTTAATCTTGCGGATTTCAAACTTCCTAGGTGGCTGCCCACTCGTGCTGAAGATAGATTTGTAGAGCTACACGGTTTCAGTGATGCCTCAAATGTCGCTTACGCCGCCGTCGTCTATCTTCGGATAGTGAGCTCAGTTGGGGAAGTCCATGTAACTTTACTTGGAGCCAAGACAAGAGCTGCACCAGTCAAACAGGTACCCATACCAAGATTAGAGCTTTGTGGTGCTGTTCTTGTGGCAAAATTGTTAATAGAAATAGCTGAAGTGATGTACATACCCAAACATAACATTAGGGCATGGACAGATTCCACAGTGGTTCTGGCCTGGCTCAACAAACATCCAAGTAATTGGGAGACGTTTGTGGGGAATAGAGTATCCGAGATACTAACAACGATGAATTCGGCGCAATGGTCGCATATCTCTACCAAAGAAAATCCGGCGGATTGCGCCTCGAGGTATCACGCCGGCGGAACTGAAAGGCCACGATTTATGGAAATTCGGTCCGAAATTTTTGCGCGATGAAACAATCCTCTATTCGAAACTAAAAAATAATGACACGAATATAGAAAGATCGACAAGAGTTCATTTGGGAGTTATAGAAGAACCCATTTGGACTAGATATTCATCACTCAACAAACTGGTTCGTGTGATCGCTTTCTGTAGAAGGTTGATAACAAAACGTGATTTCCGTCAAATTAAAGGAAACAAAAGTAAATATTTACAAAAGTGGGAGTTAGACGACGCTCTGACATGTTGTATTAAAATGTGTCAAAGCAGGGAGTACAAAACCGAAATCTCCGAGATCACTAATGACGGAAATATAAAATCGAAAACATCGAAAATCCGATCCCTGACTCTTTTAAAAAAAATGGAGTTCTTCGTGTAGGCGGCAGACTGGAGCACTCATCAGAGTTGGAAAACGCCAAGCACCCTATTATCCTACCTCATGACTCACATTTCACTAAGTTAGTCGTAGCAGACGCCCATAGTCGGACACTGCATGACGGGTTGCAGTTAATGCTTAATTACCTGAGATCAGCATATTTTATAGTAAGGGTCAAAGATCTGGTAAAACAACACATTAGAAAGTGTATTCCCTGCATAAGAAATAAAGCCAATAGTCAGACTCAACTGATGGGGAATTTACCTTCGACTAGAGTCACTCCAGACAGGGCATTTGTTCGCAGTGGAGTTGACTATGCTGGACCCATTAATCTGAGAACAACAAAGGGTAGAGGGCATCGATCATATAAAGGATACGTGTGTTTATTTATTTGTATGGTCACGAGAGCCATACACATCGAAATCGTCAGCGATCTATCTTCTCGTGGATTTCTTGAAGCTTTTAAGCGATTTGTTGCACGGCGCGGACGTTGTTTGGAAGTCTACAACGATAATGGCACTAATTTTGTGGGAGCTGCAAAAGAGTTAAAGGATTTGTTCAACAAAGAGAAATCGCGTATGATTCAAGAGGTAGCTGAGAGTCTAGCTTCTAATGGAACCTCGTGGCACTTTATACCCCCAAAAAGTCCAAACTTCGGCGGTTTACGGGAAGCGGGAATAAAATCCACGAAGTATCATATTAAGCGAGTAATTGGTGACTCAACGTTAACCTACGATGAAATGACAACATTACTTAACCAAATAGAAGCCTGTTTGAACTCACGCCCCATGTCAGTGATGCACAATTACCTAGGAGAACCAAGTCCATTAACGCCTGGACATTTTTTAATAGGTGAGCCTCTAGTTAGTGCCCGAAATAAATTATGAGCACTCAACTATCAGCACTCTGAAGAGATGGCAGTTAACGCAGCGAATGCTCCAAAACTTCTGGCGAATCTTCGCCAGAGGATTTGGTGACCATCTGGTCAAACGAATATTTGACCCACTACTTACATCGGTATAAGTGGGCTCATAAGATCCCAGAACCGGAAGTTGGAGACGTGGTTTTGATCAAGAAGGATGATATGCCCCCTGCCAAGTGGCTTTTTGGTAGAATAATGCAAAAACACCCAGGTCTAGACTTGTTGACAAGAGTTAACAAAGACCAGCCTCCTAGGAGTCCTAGGAATTGCCTGTTTAGTACCTAATAGGTACAAGAAATATATCCAAGCCGGTGTCAAGTAGGTATACACAATAGCAATGACACCATGATTCATGCCACCGACTTCGATATATTTCTTGTACCTATTAGGTACTAAACAGGCAATTCCTAGGACTCCTAGGAGGCTGGTCTTTATTTAACCCTTTTTATTGGGTTTTTGAAGACGGTTTTATTTTTTGTAAAAAAAAAATTTTTTGCTTTTTAGTGATGCACCTAATATTATTATGAGATAAACCACATAAACATCACGTTAAGAAACCACCAATATACCAATACCTAGATACCAATTTCTCATCACTCTTAACAAAATGTCGCTGTCCAAGATGCAGGGCCGTTAATCATTGAGTTCTCCCGGTACTTCACCATCAGTTGCACTTCACCACATGCATTATAATGAATATAAAAGTAGCTTCATGTTCTTAATAAAGAAATGTCATTGCTGGCGTCAATCACTTACGACTAAGGAGTTCCAGTGGTCATCTCTGGTCTTCATCATCAGTTTCTCTTCACCATGAGGTGCTTTTGTAATGCAATTTCTTAAGCTCTTGCAGGTAATACCGAAATCGCTGTGTGCCTATAACTTTTGAGGATTTCCTTCGATTCCTCATGGATCCCATCATCAGATTCTGATTTTGTGATAATGGGACCACCTCAGTAGTATACCCTTTCGAATAAAAAAATAATTTTGAAAATCGGTCCACAATTGACAGAGAAATCGGTAAACATACATTAAAAAAAAAAACGAACAGTGGAACACAGAACCTACTCCTTTTTTGAAGTTGGTTAAAAATATAAAAACGCGTTAATCAAGCGCTTAACTTCTAAAATCTGTGTATTGTCAGTCAATGAGTAATTAATATTAAGTTCGTATGTAAAAAATATCTTAGTGAGTATTTTAGTTTAAATGAATGTTGTCACAATTTCATTTATTTTCTGTACTTTAATATGAAAATTTGGCCACTGCATGGTGGGCGGCTATGATGGACTTGTTGTCCTTGGTGGGCGGCATGTTAAATGTAAGTAGTTGCGTAGTTAGTAGTGTTACGTAGAGAAAGTTGCAGTCGACTGTCTCCCCGAAAATATAGACGTCCATACGTAAATCCATGTTATTTTGAAGATTGGTACGGAGTTCAGGTAGCTTATAATTAATAAAGCATTATGAGATTATTATTACGGTGTTTTAGTTGCTACCTCTTCCCTTGAGTTCAACCATTTTTTTAGAAACACTCTTCATAATTTTTTCCCTCATAAGTACTTTTTTTGTGCATACATTTTTATTACTACCAACGGAGCAGGGATTTAAAAATAGAAGGGCGATTCTTCGCTCGTCGTCTACTATTATATGTAATATTAGTTATTTGTTAAAAATATGTTCGGTTCGCAGGGTAGGGTCGCAGTTCCTCCTAACACTCCTCCTCGCTTCGCTCGTCGTCGTACCTAACGGAGACCTTCGTTATGAATTAGAATGACTAGGAGTTTCGATCGTTAGTATAAAAACTATATAAAAGAAATATTAGTATAAACAAGGTGTATAGATTAGTTATAATATGAAGTCTGATGATTAAATGAGTTTCAATCGTTAGTATTAAATATTTTTATGAAGAGATTTATTATTATTATTATAATTATGATGTACTTAAAATTGATTGATCATTATGGTATGAGAAATATTTTCGGACTTCCGATAATAGGACTTAAAAAGTTATGTCAAAAAGGCGCACCCTATTTAAAAATAGTTATTTTTGGTGATGGAGAGAAGAAGAAGAGAAGAATTGTAAAGCATAACGCTGAGTAATGCTAAAGTGAATAGTCCATAATGTTAAGGATTATAATTTTCATTAAAATTATGTCTTTAACATTCAAAGGCATATTGATGATTAAACAGAAATATTTAAAAGCATATACATATGTGTCATTGCCTTATTACATATGTAATTTTTATGGCTCCAAACTATACAACATCATAATTTCAAAAGTAATAATGTTCTTTCTTTTTTTATTTTCAAACTGATATTATGAATATGATTTATATAAGGAAGGTCTCCATTAGGTACGACGACGAGCGAATCGAGGAGGAGTGTTAGGTAGTATTGCGACCCTACAGCGCGCGAGCCGAGCGAGCGCGCTGTAGGGCCGCGGCAGCGGCCGGCGAAGTGCTGGAACCGAACATATTTTTTAACTAATACTTACTTACATATAGTATGCAAAACTCACATTTTATGTACATTACTTTTATGATAAACAAGTTTGGACCGTGGATAATCACTATGTCAAGCAATATTATTACCTTTAACATTATGATGTAAAAAGTTATAAATAAAGTTTTTATGACTTTCGACAAATATGACCAGGAAAAATCGGAAATACAAATTATACTCTCAAATATTATGACAATCAATATTATGACTAACAATATTTATGACTAAAAACGTTCGGGACTCTGACAAACGGAATTAAAACTTTATGGAAGACAATATAGACCCTACTTACTTACTTACAGTGTTAACTAACCACTGGTATATAATGGGACTGGTAAAGGTACTTATAATAATATAACTTTAGATTTGTCACTTGAATAACTTAGTGCTCACAAATAATTCAAATACGTGTTGTATTGAAGTATAGTAACGAGTACACGTTGCGTTACGCGTTGCAGTCTGCCGCGCGTCGGCATGGACAGTGTTGCACAAACTGCGGCTCGCGCAACACCACGCTGTGGCGGCGTAACAACGAGGGCGAGCCCGTCTGCAACGCTTGCGGGCTCTACTACAAACTGCACGGAATCAACCGGTAACTTTACTACTTGCTATTTTAAATAAAATCAGTCTTCGCTGTCGTTTATTCAATAGGCTTTCATGGCTATGAGCTTATACTGCCGAGCTACAGTTTAGGGCCTTTATTCCGGTGCGCGCCAGGCCAGGCCTCGTTTCATTTATCAAATATAAAATATATTAATAGCAAATTAATTTTCTCAGAAATAAGACATATGTAGGTTTTATTGTGTATACAGTACCGGCCAAAAATATATATTTATTATATTTTATTTATTACTTTTTTTACTTTTACTTTATTATTTACTTTATTATATATACTTTTTTTATATTTATTAAATATTTTCACCTTACAACATTATGTACAGATGTAGTGCATAATTAGTTTCCATCGTGTTTTATCGGAAAAGTTCGTATTTAACGTGCTCCTCAATTAGCTTCAGTACTGTAGGAAAATTAAACTGTTTCTTGTTATTTGCTGTGAATCTAATTTTATTAAATTTTCAATACAACATGAGATGTTCACACCTCGAACGCCATGAGGCGAGTCTAAACAAAACTACTATTTTGTTTTCTCGTTTTATTCTTAATTTATTTATTTGATTTTAAAAGAATTAAGAATAAAACAGACATACATAATGCAATAAGTTCCAAAACTTTAAATAACAAACTACTTATTGCATTACATCTCTCGCCTCTCTTCAAAAGGCAACGCCTAGCTAAAAACCCTACCTATGGTGGAGTTGTAGATTTTACAAAACGCCAACCGTTCCCAGCTAGGGAATAATTTCCCGTAACAATTATGTTATATTACTATGGAACGAAACTTTTCTAACGCGGACAAAACATAACCACCACACGGACATTTCAGTTTATATATATATACATATATTTAAAAAAAATGAATAAAAAAAAAATTAAAAAAAAATATATATTAAAATTATGATAGAACTTCACTTAAGGTAAGTTCGTTTAATCATCTAATTTTACTCCGCTCGTTGTCAGAGACATTTACGGTGTAGCTGTTTAAAGTTGGGTTGCGAATGATAAATTAACAAAATATAGAACATAAAATAATTTATTTACTTCTATAACGATATAAATCATTATCATTTAAAAAAGAAACAGAAACATAAATTCTTCTTAATTAATAGTTAAAAATAGCAATTAGTGAACATGTATGTTACTTTAAAATGTCTAGGATTTTTCAGAATTACAAATAGTACAGCTAAACAATGTGGGGTCTTCTTGTAAAGGTCTGTTATAGAACCTCGCGAATGTGGACAAGCTGTTGGTCCATCCCGCGGTTTTTCGAATCATATCTATGTTGATCCCACATCTTTTAGCAGCTGAAGTTTGAGGCATGCCTGGTGCTGTGGGCTGTGAATACATTTTGTGTCAACCCCAGCATCTCCCAAGGTTCCCTTGATCCAACGGCTTATTGTTTGTGCAGATGCACGTTGGAAGGGTTTAAGTTTAAATTAAGTCTTCAATTGAAGGGTTGAGTAATGTTTAAGTAGGATTTGAGAATTCGTACTGGGCATATTCCTATTTTTTCATATGTTGGTTGTATAACCCTGGCTTTGAAGTTTTAATTAAATCTGGTATATATATCTTTACACTATTATTTATGAACTGTATATTATGTATCAAAATTAGTGATAAAGTTTGTACTCTATGTCCGGTTGTTAAGGCTAATATTGTAACCAGTTTTTTGGTTAGGGCTTCCATGCCATTGATTGGTTAGGGAAACGTGAAGTTAGGTAGTTAAGAACCAATGCAGGGTCTGAAGTCATATCATATTTGGGTCCTGGGGGTTTTGACCTAAATACTCCCTTAACAAATCTTTTTATATTATCATTATTGCCTATTTCAGGCCCTAACGGTAAGGACAAAACTGTCTGGCAGAGTTGATCGTTCCATATGAAGCGCCTGCGTTAAAACGCTCAGTTAGAAGTAATTTAAGCTTTATATGGATCAATTGAGTATTTTGCACGAAATTACCACCATAACTATAAGTTTGTTTCATACTGTTTGTAAGTGTTGGATGTTAAAGAGTTTAACATTATACTTAGTAATTGAAGATGTTAGGATGCCATGTTTCATTATGCTTGGCTGATAGCAGTCCTGCAGCCAGGGTAAGCTGCCCATGTAGTGGGTGGTGTTGTCTGAAAGTGGATGACACTAGATTTTTATTTGGTTCAAATATTAATAAGTCTGATGAAGTTAAAGGTTGTATGAGAGGAAACCAAGACTGTGAAGGCCAATAGGGAAAAAAACAGTATTCCAGTGGCTTTATCATTTTTGATTTTTTGTAATATTCTTAACAAAAATGAGAAAGGTGGAAAAAAATATAGAAAAATAAATTTGTCCAATTTATAGTGAAGACTGAAGACATATATGGCAAAGGCCTCCGGGTCCCACTTCCGTGCTACAAAAGTTGCACATTTTGAATTAATCCTTGATGCAAGTAAATCTATTGAAGGAGTGTCAAATGTTTTAACTATCTTTTGGTAAGCTACATTTGATAATTCCCCTTCAATATTTATTCTCCTTGATTTTATGTCTGCAATTGTAACGTGTTCATCCCGTTTACATGCACCTTGTTGTATTTTTAAACTGAAATCATTAAATATTTCACATAAATCTATGTTTGTTTTGGTATCGCACTTTGACAGCCAGGTTCATCTGACAGCTGTCACAGATAAAGGTAACAGAAAGTATTTTGAGCTTGCATTGATCTGTTTTCGATCTTCTTCCATAGATTATTCCAGGCCTCTCGTCGTGTTGGTAGTTCGTTTATAGGTTGACATCTGTCGGAGGTTATGTTGGTAACTCTTATATTAACACCGAAATTGGCGTCATGTTCCAATATTCGTTACCATAGATAATTTGTTTTTTAAAAGGTTTCTGTGGATTTCCTATGGCAAGGTTTTATGCTCTTTCTCTTCGCTCTGAGACTCCATTAAGGATGGTCGATTTTTGAATCGAGCTTAATCGCTCGAAATTTCCAAACAATTTAATTTGTTTTCTTCTGACACACTCCGGAACATTTCCTGCGAATGTGATCGCTGTTTATTTGGTGAGTTTTGCTTGTTTTTAACGTTTATTTTGTTTTCGAAACGTAACGTCATAAGGCTTCCGCCTGCTATATCGAACCTCATTTTTCAATGTTATTTATTCTTTTAAAGGTAGCATCGAGGATGCTTTTCGTCGGCGTGTTCTTCAATATGGCCCGCCACATATTTTAAGGAAAAAAACGGTAAGTTTTGTTATTTCATTTTGAACAGTTTAGGTTAGGTCTGGGACATCAATCTTAGATCAAAAATCTAAAAGAACATTTTTCCCTCTTTCACAGCTCCCTGAGCGTTTTTTTTTCAACTTTAATCTTCATGCGGTTTACGTCGCTTTAACGTCGAACCTTCGGTTTCTCCAGGGATCGCATATTTTTCCACGTGTCGTCATGCATCACGACCGGGAACTTTTCAACATGGCTTAATATAACTTCTTTTCAATTTCTTCGTCCCTTTTAACATGACGTTAAACTGTAATTTATTATTTACCTTCTAACCGAATACTAGACTCTTAGTTGGGCTAGTAGGTCAATAATGTAACATAGGACTTTTTGCTACTTAGCTAAAACCTATTTGTTTTACTTTAAAACACCTTTAATTTAAACTTTCCACCTGCTATAGGTTAGGAAAACTTTAGTATTCAATTTGTTTAATTCTGGTTTAGTCCAGTATAATTTCACTATGGCTTTTCACTTTATTCGTCTAGTTGTCATGACGTTAAAAACCTATTTATTTTGTTGAAGAATTCAAGCATACTTTTTTACCTGCTTCGAGTTTGAAATACTTATTAAATTAAATTTTTCTTTAATACTGGTTTAGCCCAGTTTAATTAAATTCATTTCCTTTAGTTTTCCACAGGCATATCCTGTAATGAACAATTTTTAATAAGGAAATTTAATTCAGTTTGTTTTGCACACCTTCTTACATCTTAGCGTGACAGGGATCTATCTAAGGAGTAATTTGCTTATTCTTGGAACTGTACTAGCTTTATTTGGTACAGCCTTCTTCTGTTTGATGCTTAATGCTTTGTTTAAGATCTATCTAAGTTATTAAGTAGAATAAGGTAACTTTAACTACTTATAAGTAAACTTAACACCTAACGTTTACATTCTGTACTAGTTAGTATTTAATTTTTGTTTTCCAATAGAAGCAAGACTATTAGAAAATCTATCTTTTATTTAATACTCTCCCTCCTTTGAGATTAAAAGGACTTTCCTCCACTGAGGATCCGAGGTACTATTTTTTTATATTCAATATTTCTATCAATTAGTGTCCTGGCGCCCGAGATATTCTCATTTTGTTTCCTTTTTATAAATTTGGACATTAATTAAAACTCCATTTAATTTATTAAAAATTTATTTTTTAAAGTCTATAGTTTATGTTGGTTTGTCTCTCTGACATCTCACCATGGACTAAGATTGGTAAACATTTCATTTGCCATTTTTTTAATAATTACACATCTCTCTCTCCCACACACACCTATATTTTTTAAAACATTACAATTGTCGCTGCCGAACAGGGACAGATATTTTTAGGTCAGATATTTTTAAGACAGACATTTTGCAGAACTGACATTTCTCAGGACTGACATTCTCTTTTATTGACAAATTTTTCATTGTCATATTTTCTTTCCTTTACCTTAACCATTTTCTTATTGGTTATTTTCTCATACTTTTAAGAAATTTTCTCATGAAGGATTTTCTTGTTTTCTCATAACATGTAATATTTTCTCTTACATGTAAATATTTTGTTTAAAGTAGACAACAATATTTATGTCTATGATAGTGAAACTTTTTCTTGCTTCTATTTTAATCTAGTACAATTAAATAGGTATTGTATTTTGCTTGATGTTAACAATTTAGAGAACCAATTTGGAAAAGTGAATTGTTTTTACTGTTATCATGGCTAATAATAATATTGTTTCTGATTCTCTTTTGAATAGACCATTGAATTTAGAGTCAACAAATTTACAAGGTTTAACGCATAATAGTGACTTAATCACATTGTCTGAGACCAATAATAGTTCCAATTCTAACAATATGTCTAGAACTCATACGATTAATCGAGATCATGGTTTAGTATCTTTGCCTAACTTGTTGGATTTGACAACAGTTCCTCAAAATTCAAGTTTATTAGATAACATTGTTCAGCCTCGTACTACATATAATAAATATCATGATTTGTTAAAGAGCCGAATCAGATTTGATGGCAAGACTTGTGTTCGCGAATTTCTTACTAGAATTGAAGAATATAAATATTCCAGATCTATTGATGAGTCATATCTGGTCCGAGCTTTCTCTGATGTTTTAGCGGATTGTGCATTGAAGTGGTTTCGCTCTGTGCGTACTCAGATCACATCATGGTATCAACTTAAAGTGGAATTGCTTAAGCGTTTTGATCGCACTGATTTTGATTACCAGTTGGAGTTTGAATTGCGTACACACAAACAAAAGCCAAATGAATCTCTTTCTGAGTTTATAATTGATTTGATAGATATGTCCAGTAGATTGACATTTCCTTTGTCTGAAGCTATTTTAATAGACATTATTAAACATAACATGTTAAAATCTTTAACTGTACATTTTATCGGACGATGCATTTCGGACCTTAACAGTTTAATCCAATTGGGTAAGGAAATTGATACTTATCATTCTACCTCTTCGCTTACTACACCCAAAGTTTTTAGTGAACCGCCTAAGGTACCGAAACGTTTCAACCCGGTTTCTGTGTCAAATATTTCTGAGGACAAACCAGTTTTGTGTCTTAAATGTAAAAATATTGGCCATCATTACAAGCAATGTAAAATTAGGACTAAAATATGTTTCAAATGTGGTCAACCTGGTGTCACTAGTATAGAGTGCTCATTATGTAATAGGAAACTTACTAATTCGGATACCACTCCAAAAAACGGGTAGGTGTCGGTCGAATGCCGCTTCGTAAAGAAATGTTTTGTACTTCGGCCGGTGGTAATGTAACTTATAATAATTTTTCCTCCAGTTGTGAAATTTCTAAGAATTCTGGTGATGCTATAATTTCAGATAATGTTTCTCCTAATTTAGAAATTCCTAATAACATTTCTCCTAATTTAGAAATTCCTAATAATATTTCTCCTAATTTAGAAATTCATAATAATATTTCTCCTAATTTAGAAATTTCTAAAAAAATTGATGTTTCTCTTAATTTGCCTGTGAATATTTCTACAGATGTTGCTATGAATATTTCTACTAGGAAAGGTGATCTTCGACCGTATTTGACATTTAAAGTGAATGATTGTTCTTTTTCGGGATTGTTGGACAGTGGTGCGAATACTTGCGTTTTAGGTGCAAATTTTCATGAAACTTTTGTTAATTTGGGTTTTCAGGTTGAAAGAATTTCGAATTCTGCTCGCACTGCAGATGGCGCTTGTTGCGAAATCATCGGTGCTATGGAAATTCCGGTTACTTGTGATGACGTAACACATATGGTAACTTTTAACATTATTCCTTCGTTTGAACCTCCAATTATTCTCGGTTTCGATTTTTGGCTTAAATTCGGTATAGCTGGTGATTTGCTCAACCATATTTCTTATGATAATGGTTCTAATGTTCAAGTTTGTTCTGTTACTTCAGCTGCTGAGTTATCTCCGTCTGAGAAAATTCAACTTGATAAAGTCATTGATTTATTTAAAGAAATTTCTTATGAACAGAAAGGCTTAGGTCTTACTCATTTAACTGAACACAAAATTGTCACTACGGGTGAACCAATTAAACAAAGATATTGGCCCCTTAGTCCTGCCAAACAAAAAGAGCTTTTTGATGAAGTAGAAGTTTTATTGAAGGAAGGTATTATTCAACCCTCTAAATCTCCTTGGTGTTCTCCAGTTCTGGCAGTAGAGAAAAAAGATGGAAGCACTAGACTTTGTTTAGATTCTCGTAAATTAAATTCAGTCACTGTAAAAGATTCTTATCCTTTACCTTATACATCTAGAATTTTGGATAACCTTCGTGGTGCGAAATTTATAACCGCGATCGATTTGTCAAAGGCTTTTTTACAAATTCCTTTGGAGGAATCTTCATGTGGTAAAACCGCGTTTGTTGTCCCTGGCAAGGGTTTATTTGAATTTGTTCGTATGCCCTTCGGTTTGACTAATGCTCCCGCAGAATTGCAACGTTTAGTTGATAACATTTTTGGCCCTGAATTTGATAATAGTTTATTTTGTTACTTGGACGATTTGATCTTAGTCTCACAGGATTTTCAAACTCATATTGACCTTCTTCAGAAAGTTTATCTTTATTTAAAAAATGCTGGTTTAACTGTTAACTTGAAAAAGTGTGAGTTTTGTAAAGACCGTTTAAGATATTTAGGTTATATTGTAGATTCACAAGGTCTTCACACTGATCCTTCTAAATTAGATGCTATTAAAAATTGTCCCAAGCCTGTTACATTGAAACAATTGCGTGGTTTCCTTGGTTTATGTTCTTACTATCGTAGATTTATTTCTAATTTTTCTGACATTGCTGCTCCACTTTCTAAATTGACTGGTGGATGTAAAAACTCTAAAAAAGAAGTAGTTTGGTCTACCTCAGCTGATGAAGCATTTATTAAATTAAAATTAGCATTGACTTCTGCACCCGTGTTGCATTGTCCTAATTTTGAAAAACCATTTTTTCTTCATTGTGACGCAAGTTCGATTGGAATCGGTAGTGTCTTATGTCAATTCGGTGATGACGGTGAACAGCATCCTATAGCTTTCTATTCTCGTACCCTTAGTAAATGTGAAAAAAACTATAGTACCACTGAACGTGAGCTTTTGGCTATTATAAACTCTGTAGAACATTTTCGACCCTATATAGAGGGTATGAAATTTACTGTAATTACTGATCATGCTAGTCTTAAATGGCTTTTAGGTTTAACTAATCCGAGTGGTCGCTTAGCTCGCTGGGCTGCTCGCATTTCTCAATTTACTTTTGATATTGTTCATAAAAAAGGATCGCTGCACGTCGTTCCTGATGCTCTTTCTCGAATAGAAGTTGCTACACTTAATTGTCATACTCCATTTATTTCTCCAGATGATAGTATAACTGATCCATGGTATAGAAGAATATTTATAAATTGTCAAAAATTCCCTAATAAATATAAAAATTATAAAGTTGAAAATGACACGTTGTATAAGTATTGTAAACCAAAGTTTAATTTGAACTCTCGTTTGGATTGGAAAATTGTAATTCCTAAAGATCATATTATTGATACTATTCGTAATAATCATGACGATTTAAATTCTGCTCATCTTGGTATTCATAAAACTTTACATAAAATTAAAGTTCACTATTTTTGGCCTAAGATGTTTCGTGATGTACAGACATTCATTAATTCTTGTGATACTTGTAAAGCTTATAAGTCTTCAAATTCAGCCCCTCATGGTTTAATGGTAAATCCTAAAATTGTAGACAAACCCATGGTTATGCTTTCTATGGATCTTATTGGAATTTTACCTCGAACTTATTCTGGTCATAAATTTATACTTTCAGTTATTGATGTTTTCACCAAGTATTGCTGGCTATTCCCTTTGGCTAATGCCACTACAAAAACGATTTCTAAATGTCTAGAAAAGGATGTATTTCTCAAATTTGGTTGTCCAAAAATAGTAGTCTGTGATAATGGCACACAATTTACTTCTCAAAATTTCAAAGATTTTCTTGCTAGTTATAACAT